>JAYKAV010000145.1:107790-207876 GCA_035582835.1 Phoebastria nigripes
ACCATCCCTGGAAGTATTTAAAAGACGTGTAGATGTGGCACTTAGGGACATGGTTTAGTGGGCATGGTGGTGTTGGGTTGACGGTTGGACTTGATGATCTTAGAGGTCTTTTCCAACCTTTATGATTCTATGATTCTTACTATAGAGCAGGTGCCTGAATTCAAATGTGAGCTTTCTAACCTAGCAGATAAGTCAAATTTTGTAGGCCAAAAGCTATAGCATTCATTGGTTTGGAGTTTGCAATAAAATCTGCTCAGGAAGACTTTTGCACCCACTTAAAGACTCCAGCGACCTACTGCTCTCCCTGAGTACCACCATGTGGTCTCCATTTCAAAACTATTGCCCTGACTCTTTTTCTCTTCGTGATGAAATGTAACAAATATCTCTTTGTCTTTCTGCCATGTATCTCCTGTAGCCTAAGAAGAAGAGGAAAGCCCAGTGCTCAGACAAGGAAGTGCCAAAAGATCTGCTTTCTGTGGAAAAAGACAAACTGCAAGAGGAGGAAGGTAACAAAAGATGTGGTTCTTCTGTTATCTGATTTATATTACCAAATAATAACATGGGATGAAATATTTCAAAAGGGAGATCTTCTCTACTATTCTGATGTTCTGCGTTATTGGGAAAAATTGCCAGTTTGAGAGCTACTTCTATCATCTGCTCCTTACTACGTGTAACTACGCAGACAGGGACCGTGTGCTTTCCTGCCACACATCTCAGGTCCTTACCGCATTCGCAGGGATGGCAAATCTGCAGATGAGGAAGCATGTCTGAAGCGGGGTCCTGTCTTCATGCTCTTACTCTAATCCTGTGGCCCCTGCCATGCTGATAGACAGCTGAAGCTGTGGTCTTCCCAGGCAGCGTTTTGTTGTGCCCATGACTGAGGCTGGTAAAGGCGCTGGAGTAATACACAGCCAATTTCTAGCACATCCGTGAACAGAGCCAAGATCTTTGGTTGCAAGCAAATCTGCAGAGAAATCTGGCAGAGACTAGCAAGGCTCAGGCAGCTAGAATTTCATTGGAAAATACATTGCATCCCATGAGCCCCTCTCCGCCTCCACCCACCAGGGGTCATATTGAAAACAACAAATTCTAAGCTTTTCTGGGCTTAAAAGATTATAATGTGATTAGTGTGGTGGTGAGAGCAAGAGAAGCCCTTGCTGCAGTCGGACTGGAGTCCTCCCTCTGGGCCCTCGTGTCAGGAGCAGGGTGCCTGCAAGGCTGCCGGAGGAGAATGGGAAACAGCAGAGGCTTTCTTCAAACAGATGTTTAGTTTTTTGAACGGATGAGCCAGCTGAACTGTTTCATGCATTATTCAGGGATGGTTCAGAGAAAGAAGATGTTTGTCTCAAGTGAAATCTGTGGGCTGTGTTTTTCTTTATTAACCATTTCTGCCCGTCCCTCCCCTGACTTCTTGAGTCATGGAGAGCATGGATGGAGGCAGAACATGGCCCCATCAGTGTGAATGAATGCGTGTGGAAATCAGCTGCGTGGCAGAGGGTCTCCACATCACAGAACAAGACTTAGGGTATGTTCAGGACTAGAGAAAGCCAGTAAATTGAAGCCTTGTTTGACAGTTAAGATTTTCATGAACTTCTCTCCGCTGTCAGATGTACAAGGCGGTTGATGGTCTGTTGTGACATCTCCCCCAAGAGAAAGGGGTGTCACATCAGGCTGACACAAAGRACAGAAGAATGTGTGCAGTTACATGAGTCAGGACACATGACTGGCAGGTCTGTGATGGGGATTTCTTATGTAACACGTTTCTGCAGAGACAGCAAATGCTGCATGCAGGGGAGATGCTGCATGAAACCGGGGCAGCACTCGCTGTCCTGATGCCACTTTTACAGCCAGCATCAGAAACTTATCAGATAGCTATTTACCTTGGTGTTAAGCAATAAAGGCAGTAATGGAAATTTCTTGTTAGCTTAAAAATGAACTTTGCTCTGTGTTGTAGGAGTTTGGCAGACCAAGATCAGCAGCCGAGAAAAGAGACACTTAAGGAAGGAAAGGCTGAAACAAAAAGGTAAATGTACAGGCTCAGTTTACGCACCTGATCTGGCTGGGCTTGTCACCCCTTCCCACTTCCCAGCATCTTTCTGTTTGCTCTGTTTGTCATTCGGCAGCAAAATCTTTGCACTTACTTAGGCTATTTACTTAGGAAAAGATAGCTTTGGGAGCTCTTACTTGGGAGCTTGCCTTTTACTCCAGGCTTTCATTAAAACACATAGTATTGCCCATAGGACTTTGAAAGCAAATGTCTATTAGATCTGAGATCTGCTAAAGGTTTGGTGTAATGTGGATTAGTTACTTTTGCGTGACTTGACAGAAAAAGTTTTCTGATAATGGATGTATAAAAACCTGTGTAATTTGCTCAGTTCCAAACAGGTTCCTTAATCCAGGCCTGCCCAGAGTAAACAGCTATGAAGGGGGGGTATACTCTTATCCTAATGAGATAAAATGAAACAACGCTTTGTGCTCACTCCACATTTTTCCTCTGGGGATTTCAAAGTGTCTGCCATGCACTTATGCCTATATACATTTCTACTAATTACGTTATTATAACTGCTGTATGAAAGCAGGTCATGGAATAAAGGCATTTGGAAATGTTTTAATTATCTGTGATAAAATTATTAATATAATAGACAAACCTGTAAGTTTAATATATTAGACTAATTTAGAAGCTAAGATGGAAGTTTGGGATTGGGAGGCACAGCTGGATGAATGTGGGTGTTTGTGCACTGTCTGCAATAAGACTATCTTAAAGTGCTCTCAGATGCTTTACTAAAATTGAAGATTGGGGCAAGTGAACAGCAAATTTTAATCAAAAAATATACAGACATTTTGGGACCACTTTCTCTATCATTTGGATTCTATAAATCAAGAGTTAAATATCTGCGTGACAGTCTCTAAGGGCTTAAGGTGCTGAGGTCTCTACTTGCTCTCCAGCAAAGTAGATGGGTCCACATTTGGCTTTATTCATGTAAGTTGGCCTGTTGGCATCGGTGGTGCCAGCTGCATGGGCAGAAGGTTAACTATGCACGGTTCAACACTAAGCCCATGCAGGCTTTAAGTGCTTTGCTGGCCCGGGGCAAAGGAGCTCAGCAGACTAAGTCACAGTTGAAGCACCAGAAGTCCTTGGTGCAATCCTGGAGCCTGGGTTGTGCAGGAGGCTCCACCAGGTGATCATGGTGGTCCTGTTTAGTATGGACATTTACCGAGCAGTGAAATGTGCTCTTCCAGGACAAAGCCCTAACCCTGCCAAGTGCTGATTGCTGTTTCCTAGCAGGGAGGAAGCAGCAGCAGCAACATTAAGGTGTGTGAAGGTGGGGTTGATGCCAGCAGTGGTCCCCTGCCCACCAGAGTCACAGGAAAATGGAGTCCTAAAGTGCTTTGGGAGTCCTTTGGAACAAAAGATGTTGGAAATAATTGTCATTATTTATGATATGCATATGCCCGGCATTGATTTCTCTAGCAGCCTTGAACTACCAACATCCAAGAGGTTTGCTTTCTTTTTCCTTGGAGGTCCTGCTGTCCTCCTTCTCTCCCTTTACTGCTCTGGGTCCCCAGCTGGACTCTGGAGGCCTTGAGCCACCCTTGCAGTCAGGGAGGGATGCCCAAGGCCTCTGTGGTGCGGTGTCATCTCCTGTGGGACTCATTGCTGGACTGTGTGGTGCCTTCCTTCTCACATGGCCTTCACACATTTGCTGCTTCAGTGTCCCATCCCAGGGGCTCTGCTTTACTGTCATTGTATCTGTAAATAATTTCCGTTGGAATATAGCCATTACATCTGATGGGTTTAGATCAGGCTTTGCTCTGTTGTTTCCCCTGTACAAACTCTTCATTGTAATTAGCAATAATGATGACCCTGTGATAATATTTATTCCCGAGAAGACCCCAGCAGAGCATCCCTGGGTAGCTCGGCGGTTGAGCCAGCCTTTGACTGGGATGAGAAGGGAGTGGTGTGGCCACTCACAGAGGACACCAGTGGTGGTGGAAAAGGTGCTCTTGTTGCCAAGGCAGAGTGTGGGACCGCGCTGAAGGCCTCAGGAGCCATACGGGAAGAATCRGTGCCCTCCCGGTCAGAGGAGGATGTTTTCTCCAACGTAGGTGAGTGTCGACGTTCAAGCGTTGCACAGGGAAAGCTTCATGAAGCTTCTGGAAGCGTCCAGAAGAGTACAGCCCCACTGACATTCGTCCTGCACACACGCAGTGTTGTTCACCCCCTTTGAACCCTGCTAGCTGTCATTTTTTTTCCAGCAATGTGAAAAGAGGGGTCTTTATGGCAGGAATTTCTTCTGTGTTGCAGACTACCTGTTGGGTGCAAGTTGTTTTCTACCCACAGGTATTTAGTGTATGGTTCCTTTGCAAAGGAACCAAAGCCTTTCCTTCCAAGGATGCTCACACACGGTCAGAGTTAAGCTTCAGGGTATATCTGTGCATTTCAAAGCAGTATGAGGCAGGGTATTCCTAAATCAGTTTGGGTATTTGACAGTTGGAAGTAGTCTGTTCATCTCAGTGCTGTGCTGTACCTACACAGTTTGCCCAGCTTCCCAGCTGATTCACCCCTTGTTGGTGTCCAAACAAGGTCATTTAGAGCTACTTTGGGTCTCAGTTGTGCTGTTGGGACATTCTCTGTGTAGCATAAGCTGGAGGTGGGAAACTGTGTCTCTAAAACCTCAGACACCTTTGAAGCAGTGAAGGGACGGACTGCCAGGCCGTTAGGCTGAAGATTAGGAGACGCTGATACCAGCTCTCTCACTGGTATTTGATGACTTTTCGTTTCCATCATGGTTTAATTTTTATGCCAAAGTTATGTCTCACGTTGCATTTCTACTGTGGGTTATACTGTAGATTTGTGGGTGATACTGTAGATTCTAGAGCAATACCAACAATTAATAACTAGGTAGTAATTGGACCTTTACATCTTCCTTTAGATCCCTCTTCCTGACTTCTTGGTGGGGCGGGAGAGTTACGAGTTAAAAGTTAAAGTGGTTAATACTGCTTTTTCATTAATTTTCAAAAGCATTTGATTTTCATTACAATCTCACTGATTAATTCAGCTTGATGGCTGGATTGATTGGTATATAAAGCCCTATGATGACTCACCTTCAGTAGCAGTAATCCAATACTCTGGTGATTCAGAAAATGGTCTTAGGTTGCCCTTACATGAGTTGCTTTCTCTGCTAGAGTCCTTTTTTTGCAAAGTATAGGGTTGATGGGGAGAGGATGTTAGTACCATTTTTCACTCTAATGCTTTCAAAAGGCCAAATTCCAAGCTGGTATGTGATGACAACTTCTGCCAGTTGTGCATAAAGGGGACATCAGTTCTGACGAGTGAGGAATTTGATTAAGTCCAGAGAAGTGCGATGCTGGTGTGACGTGCACTTTGAAGGGCTGAGAAGGTGTACATGGCAACTGGGCTGGACTCTTTCTGTCCATAGAAGATAATTTCTCCTTGCTTGATTCTTCTCCAGCAACAGCAGTGGCCGCAGGCTTGGGATGGAGAGAACATGGAAGGTTGCTGTAATGAGATTGGGAGTGTCAGGTAGAAACTGCAGTTGCCAGCTGTGAATGTGACATCGCATTTTGGGTTACTGTTTGTTTGCTTTTTAAATGCAGGAACATGGGATATTGCAGAAGTAAAATCCTGTCCTGTGACCTTTGGGACGTTATCAGAGCTGTCCAGGGAGTTAGGTGAGTGGTCTCTCTTTGGACTTCTATCTGAATTCTTCTATCGCTTTCTTAGAAGCTTGGCTTAGAAGTACTCTCATTGCTTACATATAGGTCTTTTCCCGTGGAGCCACATTTCATTAGTCACTCTCCCTTGTAGAGCTTGCTCACATCTGCAATCCAGCGCTACCAGCGTTTTAAGGAGTGACATCAGAACGTTTTATTGAGCGCTTTCCAAACGTGTGTCTCATCTTGGCATAAATAAAAAAAAAATTTCCTCCCCAGCAAATTCTTTCTCTGTTAGGTTTACTTGCACAGAAGGTTTCTGTTGTGTTCTGATGACCAACAAATTCAGAGAATTTCAGACCGAGGGAGGGAGCAAACGCCCAGGTTGGAGAGGCCCTGTTAGAGGCTGCCTAGCCAGCAGCTTCCTCTCCAGCACAGCGAGGGATTTTCAGCTTGAGCCTCTCCATGCATGGCCTTGAGAAGGATGGAGCATTAATCTTGAGCCTTGTTTCTGGCTTTCACTTTGCCTCTCTGCAACTGTCAGTCCTCGCTGCCTGGCTCTGAGTGCTCCTGGTTCATACACTCTCTGCCTACCAGAAACTCAAATTTGTCTGGAGGTCCAACTGGCTGATGAATGCAAAGTCTGGTCCTGAATCTTTTAGAGATGCTAAAGGCAAGCATAGATACATATAGATAGACATCCGTGCACAAAACAGCATGTGCAGTGTAAGCCAGAACGCTGAAATTTGCTTCTAAAGCCAGACACGGTAGTCAATATAATACATGCCATATTTTATCACCTATTTTCCAACACTGCATCAGTAGATTGAAGCAGTTCGTAACGTACAAGTACTCGACAGGGAGAAATATTTGTTAACATCTGCATTTATGCAGCAAAAAATCAAGCTGATACAGAGCAAAACTGCATAAACAAAGGAGTTCTTTAGGTGAAAGGAAAAAAGGAAAAATCAGAGATATGAAAAAAAATCTGTTGTGTATGAAAAAAATGAAGAAAACACTAGTCTGTTATGTACAGGCCTTAGAAAGGGGCTAAGGGGAGTCATTCAGGGAGGGATGTGAATCCTACTGGTTGCTTTAGTTGTTGAAAATAATCATCAGAAAAACTTTAACTCTTCCTTTTCCTCCAGCAGCTCTCTCTCATCTATGCTCTTTCTCAGAGTAATTCATTTGGTAATTACGGATTTCTGTTAGAATGAGCAGAAGCTTTCCCACTGAGGTCAGTAGGAGCTGGAGCTGGATACACTGGATGCRGCTTTTGTTCTGCCCGAGCTATAGCTCCCTTTTTACATCCCCAACAGAGATGTGTCAGAAGTTTACATCTCTGAATATTGTTAGTGTAGCCACTCCTGAGTAGGTTGTTTTTAATAACTTATGCGTGTAGTGTCCTCGTCCAGCCTTCGTTAATAAATCCACTGTGATGAGCAGCATAGATAATGTGTGGCTTAAATTACATAACGTCCAGGCATCATGACATAGCGAGCAGATAAAGGCATGATTAATTGGTTTTAATAATGTGATTATCTTTTAGGTTTTGGGKTTTTTTTTTGTTTTATTTTAAAAAAGATGCTTTTCCTGTATGCAGATAACATGAAGAGTAAATCATCTGAGGACAGTCCTTCCAGATGCTGTTGGCACACCAGCTCAACTTTCCTCCCCGCAGACGATGCATGGCAGGGGCAAGGTACGTCTCTTTGCTCATTTTCTATTGAAAGATGAGTGTACTAATGCTGATACCCTTTTCAGTCTGTTTTCTAAGCCTTAAAAATCAGGGTCCACTTCCCACCTGGCACAAGGCTAGCAGAGGYAAGGGAGAAATTCAGTTTGGGTCTGGTTTTGGGCAGGCACCCAAAGCTGCTGTGAGCTCGGTCAGAGCAGCAGACGCCCTGAGTGAGACCCTTGAGAAGGGCAAGAACATGCAATTTATTTATGCTTTTACTTAGAAGGCGACAAAAAAGGGATGCAGTAGGTGCAGTCTTGCTCGGTGCATGCATACTGCTGTGCAAAGTGGAATTAGAGCTTCTGGGTAGCAAGGCCAGCTGTAGGGAGGCTGTCTGAAGGCTCCCATAGCCCGGTGTCCTCTCTCCAGCAGTTGCACATAGCAGTTGCTGGCAGATAAGCACAGGAACAGGGCAAGCACAGGGCAATCCCCCCATGTCCCTCCCCACACCCAGCAGAGAGTGGGTCAGGGACTTCCTGAGCCAGAGGCAACAATATGGGCTCTGTGCTTCAAAAAAACCCACGTGTTAGCAATCATCTCAGATTACTAAATTTGCAAAATGAATTGAAAGTTGGGTTTGGTTTTCATAACTCAAGCATTGTGTTCCCCTCCCTSCCATCGTTGGGTGGGGAAGGTGGAGCTGAGTGGCTGCTTTCCAGGCAGCCCCCAGCCCAGGCTCGGTGGGGTGGCYGGGGAAGAGCCGCTGGGAGGACAGGGTGCTGCTAGAGCACAGGGTACCTTTGCCAAAACTTAACATTTCCCCTGTAATACCGAGAACCCAGATGCAGAATCCAACTCCAGTGGACTGTGACAATCAGGATTTCAGTCTTTTTATGACTGAAATTTTTTTTTTTTTAAACTTTTAAAATCTGCTTGAAAGGCCAGCATGGGTCCTGAGTGGCTGGAATAATTTGGCATGAACAGTGTGGGTATTAGATGGCCTTTTCTCTTGACCTTTTGGTCAGGATTGAGTGAAGTATCTATTTATACCCCTGTTGTTGGGAGGYCTTACCCTGCTCTTGCAGGAATGATGTCTGACGAGCCGAGCGGACCCCTTCTTGCTCTAGCTGCTCTGATTGCCTTAGCTACAGGAGAACCCAGAGTGGTTGAATGCATTGAGGAGAAAAGGCTGCGGTCATCTTGCTTCTCTGCCCAGCGGTAACTGAGACTCTGCAAGAGACGCACCAGCTTGGCCATCAGAGGATTTTATAAATAGCATCGTTTGCTTTAGAAAAAAAAAAAAACAAACACCAAAAACCAGCCCCAAGCATTCCCCTCCCTTAGTGCTGTGTTTGTTTACCCTCACGTTGCTGCTGATGAGCGCCTGGCCCTTTGCAACTTCTGAGCCCAGGCTCGCCCGCGCGGGAAGGAGGGAGGCAACGTAGGTAGCCCTTCAGCAGCGTTTCCTTGCCTTGCATTTAGCGCATGCCACGCTTGGCACACTCTGGATTTGATCTGCAGTTGCAAAGCCGGGCAGAGCTCCTCTTTTTTCGATGCCGCGTCTGTCTGAGAGCAGAACAGATAGGAGCAAATTCAGCAGCTTGCTCTTGCAAACGTCGGAGCAGATGCATTTTGATTGAAAGCAGAAATGGAAGGATTTCTGCCTGCCTTACAGCTTGCTTCTTAGTAGTAGTAGTTTTTTTCCTTTGAATCATCAGCCTTGATACTGATGCAGAGGGGAGTGTCACGAACGTGTATTCCCTGAATTTAGATGAGGTAATGGTTGGCATTAAGGTCTGCGCTGCAGGCAAAATGAGCTCTTTGACAGTTAAACAAGGCCTGTTAGCTCTTGCACGCCTGTGAACTAAAAAAAATGCCATTTATAACCTGAATATGAGCTGGGGTCATTTTATCAAATCCAGATCAGTACATTTAATGAGTCTCTTTGTTCCGCGATGGGCTGGTGCAGAAGGAGCTGGATGCTGGACTCCTGCCTCTGCCCCGGCTCGCGGAGCAGCCTTGGCTGGCTCCCCGCACCGCATCGGGTTATCTTTTTGTGAAGTACCAGTAATAATAACAGCCTAACTCACAAAAGGTTTGAGGCTTAAGTGTTGTTGCAACTGAAATCATATATACATAGAGGGAGAGAGGGAGTTAGTAGGTAGGGAACTGAGGGGTCACTGTGATACGGGAGCGTTTAAAAGACTGATAAATAAGGCTGGTTTCAAAACAACACACTGCTAGGTTGACATTCATTAATGATACATGTTGCTGATGGTTAATTCTTAATCATTGTCATATCTGGAGTGCTGCACCCAGTTCTGGACTCCCCAGTACAAGATGGACATACTGGAGCAGGTCCAGCAGAGTCCATCCGTGTGTATGAACACCTGATGGGGTGATTGCCTCTGGTCTGCCCAGTGAGCGGACAAGAGGCAACGGGCATGAAGTGAAGTGCGGGAAATTCCATGTATACGTAAGAAAAAGCTTTATTTTTATGGTGAGGGTGGTCAGGCAGCAGAACAGGTTGCTCAGAGAGGTTGCAGAGTCTCCATCCTTGGAGATACTCAAAACCCACATGGCTACATCCCTGAGCAACCTGCTGTAGCTGAGCCTGCTGTGAGTAGCAGGGTGGGACTAGACGATCTCCAGAGGCCCCTTCCAACCTCAGCGATTCTGTAATCCTCATTCTGCCATCAGTCACTGTCTCTGCATATTCGAACAATTAGTCCTTAGCAATCTGAGCCTTCGTTAGCTAGGGGTATTCAGTGTCTCGGAGCTGAGGCCATATGGTTAGCACTGATGGCTGCAGTCCCTCATGAGGGAAAGAGGCTCCAAAGCGGGCAACTTCTTTCACCCTCATTTTTCCCTGCTCATTGTTACGGTTTGCAGGCTTTTCAGCCCTGCCGCGAAGAGAAAATCTCTGGTGCTTCTGGCATAGTTCACTTTACTTTCGGGCCCAGGAGCTGCTCTGGTTTCGCCAGGCACCTTTCTCACTTGTTCTGCAGGGTTGTTCTGGATCCACCAGACATCTCCTGCCTGCTCTGCCTCCTCTGCTCTACCTTGATGGCTTTACTGCTTGCACGTGTTTCCCAATACTGCTTTTGTACAACTATACCACACGTCTGCCGCTGCCCCTCTGGTGACATTTATGTACTTATGCTTAGCTGTCTCACAAAACGCATTATAGGCTGTGGCTGGTTTTGCTGTTACAGAACGTGTAACCCACACAGTGCGGCCGGCTGGGCTGTTTTAGAGCACTTGTGTCTGGGTCCGAGGCAAGCAAATACAGATTTTATGCCATGCATCTGCTTCCAAGTGCAGCAGGCCTGTGCTCTGGTGACAGCGCAGGGCAGTCTCAGAAGACCCATGTTCTGCTTCGTAAATGCAGCACGTCTCATGACCACGAGGGCTGTCTTTTTTACCTGTGAGTTGGCATCTTCCCAATGAATCCTTCTTGATTGCCAAGGCAGATTTTCCCTGGAACCTTCAGAAAGCTCCTGTGTCTCATGACTCCCATCCTTCCTTCTGTCCTGGGGTTAAAATGAATTTTAATTCCTTTGTTTCATGGGAATAAGCAGCTTCTTTGGATTAAAAGAAGTCTTCAGTCTGGGATTTATTTGATATTTTTGCATCTACTGAATTATGCTAGAGGAAGGTGCCAAATGAGGGACTCCTACACCCAGCTGTTCATAGCAATAATTTTGACCTGTAACACATAAATGCAAGCTTTAGACTGGAAATTGTCTATCCATTTACACTGAATGGATTCCACTTGGTCTACAAGTGAGGGCTTAGCAAGGATTTGGGTTAGGATCATGCTCATTACACAGCCTCCTGCCTTTTGCAAAGGGATGGCTTTTCTACAGCAGCCACAGAAGGACTCAGCACCGTAGACAATACGCAGTCCACTGAGGATTTTGCCCTGCCAGATGAAGGGCTGTTCTCCCTTAGGTTTCTGCTGACCATAGTGGGGGAGAGCATGCCAAAGAGGGATGCTGACAGCATAGGATCCAAACCTACAACTCTGGACTAGAAATTTTTTAATCCCCTTCTTGGTGACACAGACTGATTTTTGCTGCGGTAGTTTCCAGCTTCGTTTTCCAGGCCAGGTAATTAGGTTCAGCCTGTAGAGTACTCTACCCTCTCTATCAGCTGGCATAGGGAACCTGCTGACTGTCCCTTTCACCAGACCCTGCTGCTGTGGGGCCCTGTTTGCTGCACCCCGACACCTCCCAGGGCGCAGCCGGCTGCTCCCCAGCATTGCCCAGGCAGCTGGAGACCAAGGGCATTCGGGTGGTTGGCGCTGGGGTGGACTTTCTGCCTGCAGAAGTGCTGGCATCCTCTCTGGTTTCTGAAGACACCTTCAAAGTAGTGCTCTTCAGGATCTTAAAGTATCTTCATTACATGGGGTATGTGGAAATCACCTTGGCCCTGAAATGCACACTGCAAATGGGACATGTTTGCTGCTAGCAGGGAACAGAAAAGTACAGCTTTGTCTGGGTGGAGCTGCTGGGGGCCTGAGGTGGGTCGCATGCAAGAATCTAGTTGGAAAATGGCATTTAACAGCACTGCTTTTGTAAAAATGAACAGCAGGAATTGTCAAGATGTTGGTCTATAGATGCGCTGGGAGAGATCACCTCCGTTAGTGCTAAACCCACCAAGGAAGCAGGAATACTTGCTGCTGCATGGCACGTTCCTTTTTGTGCTCATGGTTTTCTCCTACTGAAGGAATTACTGACCAGTTTTAGCCTGTGAGAGAAGTTGTGACCCAAGGAGGACTAGTTGCTGATTTAAAAATATTAGCGATTATTCAAAGTTTAAAGCCATTGCAGGAGATGTCACTGTAGCTGGAAGGGAAATATGCTACACAACAGGAGAGGTTTTAAACCAGAGCTCTAGGATAAGTACATTTAATCCTATTTTCCCATCAAATCCAGCAAATTGTAAAGAATCTTACATTGCACTTAATTTTACTCTGAGTTGATTTTAAACATCCCTGGGACATAATGCTTTGGGAATAGTAATTCTGAGATGAAGCAGAGTCACCGCTGCCTGGCTGAGCTTCGTGCCCACCCGCATGATGAGGGCGAAGCATGAACGTAAGCCCATTGCAGGAATTTAGCCATTAAAACTATTTTCTTGCTTAAAAATAAGTACATAAACATACTGTTCAGGAGATCGGAAGTTAAATAAGTGAAAACGATAGTCATGGCTTCCAGTGTGCCTTAAGTTACAGTTCGTTCTGCTTGCACCCCCACGAGAACACCCATCGGCAGAGCTGCTGCCGTGCAGCTCAGGAGGGACTGTCATTCCTGAAGTCTCGGTGCCATTTCACCAGTCCCTGCATCATGCTGTGTACCTTCCTGGTAGCCAGAATTTGCCTCCTCTCTAGCAGTAGCAGCATGGTTTTGCCTATATTTTTTGCTGCCATGGCACACTTGTGGTATAGTAATGCAGAGGCAGAGCGTGCACGCACGGGCTGCGGAGCTGGGACTTGCTGTGTCCTCACCCTGATGTACCTTCTGGCATGGATATGGGGTGGAGAGTGCAGGTTGGTATTGCCTTCAACCACAACAGCTAAATCCTCCACAATTTGTGAGCCAGACCCTCATGTAACCTAACTGGGGAGAAGCAGCAGAAGCTTTTTGGTGGTGCTATCCCATGCTACAGCTTACACAAACTGTTCTTCAGACATCTGTGTATTCAATACAATATTCATGTATATTGTGCATCTCTCAAATCTAGATGCATTAATTTGCCTAAAGTACTTAGACTGGAATTTTTTGGGGAATACGTTAGAAAATACTTGTTCCTGTCCCTTTTGAAGAAGGAAAGAAATACTGTCTATGTACAGGGCATGGATTTTAAACTGAGAAACTTGAGCAATGTTTATAATCATGTTTATAACGTTTGGCAGCAAACTGGACAGAGCAACTTTTTGGAAACAGTTTTATCATCCCCAGCATGCTTTTGGTTTTGGCCCTGCTTCAATTAGAAGTTTTTCCATCCAGCCTGGGATTTTTTTATGTTTGTTTTTATTTTAAGAGACGTGATCAGCTATGAGTTATTATTATATGTTGTGTTTTGAAAGTCTTTCTCCCTGTTAGGGTAAGACTTAAGATTGTTACATTCAAACCATTAAAAAATAATCAAGTAGTCCTTTCAACATCTTATGCTGATTTATCTGCTTTTTTGCACCTCATTCAGTTTGGGCAAGGAAATTAGACTGGTCTGTTTTGCCTTCTTGCCTGAGGATCATTTGCCAGTGCTTTGTGGAGAGGCAGCTGAGGGCTTGCGGCCAGATTTTCAAAGGTACCAGATGCTGGCAGATACAGAAACCTAAAAGATTTTCAAAAGTTTTCTGCCTAGCCCCCATGAAATGATCAGAATCGATGCAGGGTAGGTGTTATCTATTTCATGCATATTTAGAGTTGCATGTTAGGGAGCTTTGGAAATCTATGCCGTGTTGGTGCCTTTCTGGCTTACATTCAAGAAAAGAAAGTGGAAGAGGAAGATGAAGTCAAGAATGCCCTTGGTACTATTTTTTTATAGGAAAGAAAAGCCAATGAGAGCATTCACAAATGCACAAATCCTTTGCTAATATTATTCTTCCATACAAATAAATGCCCTGAGGATGGTGTGTTGCAGTGCCGTCTCTGCTAGTGTTTCTGGATATGCCTGAATCCTTCTCCCTGAAATTAAAAGAAAATGTTTGACAAGCCATGCTATTAGTTTTGTAAAGCTTGTTTTATTGAAGCGCAGGCTGGAAGGGCTTTTGTTCCTGTATGTATGTGTTTTTCTGCCCTTCTTTAACTTTCCTCCTGTCCTGAAGAGTGCAATCACTAATTGTGAATTAGCAATGTATACTTTTTTAAATACGTTTAAGACACATGTGCATACATGCATGCCCTGCATCCCATTGGCAAGCAGGAAGATGACAGAAACTCTTTGCAGCATTTGTGTTACTAGTATGAGCCTGGGAAGTAGTATGGATTTGAACATAACTCATTCATATGCTTGTCCTAATAGATGATCCTTCAGCAATTGACCTAGACTCTGACTGGAAGGCTCCCACAGAAGAGTGGGGAAACTGGACGGGAGATGAGGAGCATCAGACAGGGGACAAGAAGGAGAAGGTGAGGCAGCGGTGTTGATGACCAAGGGAGACCTGCTCCACTGGGGTCAGACTCAGCCAGACTGGGGTGTCCAGTCCAGCCCTAGAGCCRGACTCCTCCGGTCGTGGGGGCTTTCTCACGCTGGGAGGAGGCGCTTGGCGTGGTCACTCCCCTGACCTGTCTGAGGTAGCTGGAGCTGGGGGACACACTTGCAGGACGTGTGAGATGGGTTGGGGAAGTTGGCTGGTTCTGGGAGTTCATCATCCGGATGCATTGCAGTCCTGAGCAGCAAACATCGGGTGTTTGCCACGCTGCGTGAATGAACTCTTTCTACTGCCACTGACCTTCCTGAATACCTGAGGCTTAAAAGAGGTGTAGAGTCCACAGCTGACACCAGCCTTCACACCATCCCAGGCAGCTGGGACGTATTTATTTAAAAGTGAGAGGGTTTGCTGATAGTGATACGGTCGTAGCTTGGGTGGAGAGGTAGAAGCAGAAAGCTTGCTGTTTAAATGCTTTCTAGAAGCCCAGGGAAATGTCCCTCGTTGGCAGCAGTGGGAAGAGCATGCTGAGCTTTTTGCAAACAGCTGTCTTAAGCCGAGGTGTGTACCTTATCCAGAGAGACGCCCTGCATGTACGCTGTCAGCACACACTCCTGGAGGTAATCAGTTTTCCTCAAAAAAACATGAATCAGCTGTCCCAGGCCTCCTCTTATAAAATCTCTGATGCTTTCAGGATTTGCCAAAAGGCAAAGCAGGCAGTCATTTCTGCCTTTCTGGACTCGAAAGCAAAACGCAGCGGAAGAAGAAGAAAATTGAAGTGAAGGAAGCAAGGGGTGGAGCTGGACTGAGGCATGTGAGTATTTTGTATTCCCAGAGTAGCGTCTGGTTTTCCAAGAGCAGAGGGGGATGTCTTCGCCATTAGGATGATGTGACCTAAGGGGGGCTTTTCTTCATCTTCTGGCTTCCTCTTCTCTTCTCTTTTCTCCCTGCCCTCCCATAAAAGAAGGGTGAGCACAGTGACCAGTGGGTTTTTGCAACATGGTATTCCCTAACATATTTACAAAACAGTTTGATTTTGCAATGCAGAGAGGAGCAGATGGCTTTAATCATGGAAGAAAAAATGCTTTCTCAGGCAAATGCACTCCAAGTTTAGTGTACAACTGGGCTGTGTTTTATCTATGGCRGAAGGTCACCTGGAGATATTAACAGTAACGCAAAGGTGGTTCCCAAAAGCCAGTGAAAATAAAGTGAGACCAATGTCATACCAGTGAAAAACTTATTGAGAGAAAAATGTCTCAGAGTGCAACAGAGAAAGGCTGTGGAAAATATCAGCTCATTTGGGATGGGAAGTACAAAGGCACAGAGTGTTGACTGGGGTTTGGACCAGTCCTTGGCTGTGATGTCCTTGCTGCTCAGTGAAATGAGAAATGGGGGGGACCCCCCAAAATGTCCTAATTGTTTTTCATTCACTTGTCACTGAATATGTTGCTCTGGACTGGTACGGCTGTGTAGTATCATTTGTCTTCCCCTCGCATCCACAGTGGTCTCTCCTGATCCTTGGGACGATTTTGCTCCCTGAACTCCTGATGCTCCCATTTTAAGGGAAAAACTTTTCACTAACTCACTGACCACAATCCACATGGTCATTAGGACAGCCCATCAGTTACCGGAGTGCTGCCAGGCCGCTCTCTCTCTTGCACATCCAATTAGTTGCTTTAGCTTTGTATGTACCTTAATGAATAATCTTAATAGTGCTGTTCAGACTCCTCAGGACAGCATTGTTTCTTCCGGCACATTTATGATGAGCCAGAAGGAGTTTGTGCTGCACATCAGCCCCAAATGCTGGTGTCTGCTGCTGTGCAAGCTCATCCTTTGGAGATGGACATAAAAAAATGAAATTACTTATGAAGCCAGATACACAAAGTTGCTCATCACACTCCCCGTGCTACCTCCAATATTTCTGTGGACTGTGGTCATTTAGCAGCCACTGGGCACATCTTAGTCTTCAGTCTCACTATACAGTCACAATACTTTCACCTCAATGTATCTTGCTGTTCTTCTATTCATGGGGGAAAACAAGGGGAAAGATGGTAATGAAAGACAATTTCAATACTTTAATTCCTTCTAAAACAAATAAACAGGAGGTAGGTGGATGACATCCCAGAATATTCTAACCATTTAAAAACTAATTTGTCCTGCAGTTTCTCTAAATACCCTAATTCCCTCCAATAATGACATTTTCTCTCATATTTTGTACTCGCATATGCTTCATTTAACTCATATGCTTAGTGAAGCGTATTGTTTCAATTAAGCCCCAGCGAGGTTTGGAAACAAGAATGGAAGAAGGCCCAAGGGACTTGGTATCTGCAAAACATAGCAGTGATGCAGTCTGTGCTTCCTTCAAAAAATCCTCGGACGTTGCTAATAATTCACCCAATAATGGTAAGTGATTGGTTTTGCACAACTGATGAATTTTGGTTTCAGAATAATGCGTGATCTGAGAAGTGATCACAAATGCATTTTTAAGTGAATATGCAAAATGCTTCTCCTTTAGCTGTATGTGTTAATTCTTAGAGAGGCTCTGTTACATTTTTTTCTGTGACGAATACCTGTTCCTGCTCCTGCCAGAGTTAATGAGCAAAACTGCTATTGCATTTAGTGGGAGTAGTTTTTGCACAGCGCTTTTAAATGTGAAACGGAAGCAAATGTATGTGTGAGTCAGAGCCCACTAAAAACATTCCGAGCCCTCCCCATGACTTTGGATTACCCTTGTAAGTAGGCGGCCCTTGTAAAACACATCTAAGAACCCCAAAATACCCTTCTTCAGGCAAAAAGCCAACAGTTCCCAGGGATGTGATTGCACATGGAAGGTTTGTGCACTGGCCCCTGTTGTTTGTATGGCAGGTGTACCTGGAAAAAAGGAGAGGAGGAGGAGGAAGAAAATGAAGAAAGAGACTTGAGGGAGCTGTGCAGCTGCCAAAGTGACAACCCAACGGGGCAGGCATGCCCACGAGCTGCAAGGATTCTGCTTTCTGCGATGCTGTGCTGAGCCCAAAGTAAAGAGAGGCTCTAGGAGACCTCCCAGCGAGAGGAAGAGGAGAAGAGGAGCAGTGAGCCAGAGAGCGTGAGTGTGTGAGAGAACGGAGAGAATGAGCACGCTGTGCACAGGAGGTGGCATTGAAACAGAGCGGCTGTTCGTTACAAACTGCTGCCCTTGATTAAAAGCTGTTGAATGGGTTTTGACTGGTTGCATTAAGTCCTTTCAGGTTTTCACTGTCATGTTGTTTGTCAAATTGTAATGTTATATGCCATTGTAGAAGTGGTCGGGACGTACCTGACCGTGATTGTACTTCAGTTCCATGGAGGGTCCACCAGCTTGTCTGGTCTCTGGCATCTTTGCAGAGGTGCTCATCGACAGGCTACTAATGTACAGAAGGAAGCACTGTTCAGAGACAAAGGGAGAATAACATGGATCGTTCTCAAACCTCCTAAATCTTTTAAATCCTTGTTGGCTGCTACAGTCAGACTTTTCCCTCATACCTTGACATATTTATACTTTTCACCCCGTCAGGCTAGCTTGCTCCACAAGGCAAAACTTCTAGAGGAGGTTTAAACTTATTTGGAAGGACGGTCCAAACCCTTTTTTTCTCCTCAGATTTCATGGTGGGCTAAAGTTTAAAGTCTGTATGTCCAAAGCATGTTGCATTTGTACTTATAGTAGACTGAAGTAACTTTTTGAAATCATTTTTCTTAATCTGATGTTTGGAAGTTTTTATCATTTTGTTACTTAAATATTCTAATATAAACAAAATTTGTGAATGAAATTTTTAAAAATGTCATTTTAGTATTTATTGAAGACTGTGTATTTCTCGTTGTCAGAGGGCTTATGGTATGAAGGAGGGAATTGTGTTACAATTGAATACTGTGGTTTATAAATAGCGCTGAGCTGACACCACTAAAAGCTGAAGCCCTTTATCCCTAGAGGAGCTGCAGCTCTGGGAGTAGCCGTGAGGGTTTCTTAGATGGTCCTGAGACTGTGCCTCCACCTGACCCATCTTAGAAGTGCTGTCTCGAAGGATGAGATAATGATTGTCAAATCTCCATCTGCATTCGACTTTGTGCCTTTCGAGGTTGTATGGGAAGATTACCTTACTAATGCATGTTAAACGTATGCACGTTCATAGGCATTGGGCGGATGCTGTGAAACTCGTTTCATGTCGGACACTGAGTAACTAGGGATGTTAATGGCTTTACACTGCTACAGCAGCACTCCTGTTTGCATCACTGAGCCAGAGGAGAGCTCTGTGCTGCTGCCATCGCAGCCACCCAGTCCCTGATGCTGGCTTGTCTGAGCTTTACCTGCAGCTCAACACTTTTACCTGATAGCCTTCATCGGTTGCATAGCTGTCAAAGCAGCTGTATCCTTCAGAGAAGCAATTAATTGCAGCAAGGTATTTGTGTTTGGAGTTTAGCTACTCTATGTTAAAGGGCAGTTTTCTTGTGCTGTGATTTTTGGGGTAGCTGGCTGTACAGTGTGCCCTGAAATTTAGCACAGCAGGATTGTTTCAGACAGACAGGTGAGGGGTAATCTTAACTGATGCCACTTAGCAGCCCACTGTCTAGAATCTGCACATCTTGGTGTTTGTGTCTCAGTGTAGGGGAAATATAGGCAGTTTATGAATGGACTGAATAGACCAAAGGGCTTTTATTTGGAAAGAAACTGGTTTGGAGCAGATGCRTAACAAGAAAATACATGGCCTCACTGGAGAAACAAGTACAGCAAGTTCAAGGATTTAGAAGGTGTGTTAATGAGTATGTGGGTAATGAGTAAAGTTCTGCTATCTCTGAAGCCAATGGAAAACATTCATTGACCTCATTGGGGCCAGGATGTTGCCCAAGGTCTTTGTTTAGCATTGAAGATAACCTCTGTCATCCAAAAAAAAAAAAAACCAAAACAAAAAACTGAAGGAGATAGAGAAGCTCACAAGAATGGTAGACTCCAGATTTCTTCTGCTTTTTTCTCTATATCTGCTTGCAAACTTTTTGATGTCTGTGTAATTATGTTTTATTTCAACATGTTACAGTATTTAAATGGTCATTGTTTTTATAATAAAAAATCAAGACTTTTGCCCAAAGCCCAGCACTCACGAGCAGTTTTATTTAATTAGTTTGTATGTGTGTGAGTAAGAACGCGTGGTTTTGGCTAAAACMATTTCATTTTCAAGCTTTTTCGAGGTACTGTAAATGTTTTTTTAAGAGATTTCCTTCATCTGAACCCTTTTATGTTTAGGAAATCCTCATGACATTCTTCTGTTGTTGGGATAAAAGAACAGTCAAGACCTGTAACACTGACAAGTTGACTGCAGTGCTGATGACAAGSAGCATCAAATTATATTACCCAGTTTTTCTGTCAAATTCACCAGTACCACTCTTACTGACATCAGTGGTATCAGGAGAGCTGTATTCTGGCTCCACTGTTTCACAGATGGGAAGCCATCACTGGAATACAGATGGGCTCAGTAGTTTATAGCAGCACCTTATTTAATACCACATTCTAACGTAGGCAAAGAAAATACACTCCTACAACTAAATACTGTTGATTGTAGGCTTTYCTAAATAATTGCAACGCTCTCTTCAGGGCAAATTTGGTGGCAATGTACTGTTTGTGTGATTCATCATTGGTACCGTTGCTGCAAGTAGTTAGGAAGGGTATGTTGGGTACCGTTTGGTTGATACGGCTGTGGTAGTGGCGGGGGCCTTTCTGCGCCGCGTCCCCCAGCGCTGCTGCTACACGGGCTCCCAGGGACAGGAAAGCGTGCTGAGGGTCTGGTTCCTCAGTGAATGGACTGAGTTTAAAAAACCAACCAAACCAAAACACAAAGCACTCAGCAGCTGCCCTTAACTTCCATTCTTCCACTTCCTAGTCCTCCGAGGCTGAAAAACCATCGCTCAGCTTAACAAATGGTCTTTGCAGATGGCCAGCGCCCTTTGAAAAGCAGACCTTTGAGCCCCTTAGGAAATTCCCCTTCCTTTCTTCACTGCATGTTCAGGCTACTCCCTGGTTTCTATGCTTTTAAGACATGTCTCCCCTTCTCTTCTGTGAGAATTAACTGTTCTGTGCAAATCATCAGCCTGCTATGCTGCTTCTGGCACCGGGAGTGTTAAACGAATGCGCTTGATATGCTCATTCTCCTGGTCTCTGATCTTTACTAGCTGGAGAGTAGCTTAAGTCCTCAGACAGGAGATTGAACATCCCTCCAACAGGTTGTAGCATTGCTTGTGCTATAGCTGAATGTTTTTATTCTCTGTATAACTTATCCCTTAGAAGGGTAAATCTACCGTAGCCTCTCTTTGGTCATTCATCAACCCAGTGTAGTCTAATTGCCAGTTCATGGGCCAGATCCAGCTGGCTCCCCTGGCCTTTTCCCTAAGCAATTCATTAGTTGCTTGAGTGGCACATGCCTCAAGAACAGCCAAAAGCTCTCCCTGTGCCTGCAGATGGCCCAGCGGCTGGAAATCAAGCCTCTGGTGCAGCCGTGGTGTGGGAGATGGGCTGGGAAAACATCTATGATCTGGTTAGGAGCAAGCAATTAATTGTTACAGCAGCAGCTGCAAATGATGAAATACGCTGCTTTAAGTTTCAACTTTCTCTTAAACCCAGTCTGCTCTATTTTTGTAATGATGCTCTTTCTTGTGGGAAGCCTTTTGAAGGAGAAAGATTGGCTATATCCCTAATAATAGGGCCACATCCATAAGCGATGGATCTGTGAGTATCTCAGGCATTAAGATGTGGTTGATGCTGTAATTGATGAACTCCTGACCTACAAAGCTGTGTTTACTCACAGGCAGACTGCAGATGCAGAGACTGAAGCTTTGCTTCACACTCAACCATGGTGTAATACCGTCAGGGTTAAGTGGGGCAACTGCAGAGGAATTTGGCCTGCTGTTCCATAATTATCTGTAATTGATCATTGTAATTATCTATAATTACCAAGGTTCCACCCAATCTGCAGATCAGTGGCACAGCTGACATATCTGCATGAGCCGAGTATCAGGTAGACATGCTAATTGCTTGGCAGAAAATTATTTACTATGCTAACAACACAGGCCTGCTCTGTAATACTGAAAATGCTCTAAGGGTAGCTGGCTCCTTGTGAGGAGGGAGGGTTTTTAAGTCATGGGCTACAAAGATCAGATATGGGAAATCTTGTCCTCCTTCTGTGATCGTACTGAACCAGACCCAGGGGTCTTTTCAAGGCAAATTGAACTTTCCAGTATGTGCCATCCTTGATATTCAGCTCCGCAGATGTTCTCATCTGCAAGGGAAGCAACCTCCCATACTGAAAGGACACGGTAATGCATTGGTCTCAGAAGCAAACTCCCTGTGCTTTCTTGGGAAAAAGCCACGGTAACAATAACTGACCCTTGTACCATCCCATCAAGAGACTACTAGAAACCTGATAAACTTTAGTTTATGTCAAACTTTGATTTCTGTACCCATGTACTATTTTCCTTTGGTGGTGGTTCTGAGTACTGTAAGTTACAGAGACACATGACAAATTACTTAATGAAGCACTTCTGGCAGCATCAGCTGCCTGCCACTGTGTTCCTCCTGGAAATCTTTGCTGACGTCCCAAGCTGCAAACCCATTCAAGGAGCCAATGTGTAAAGAAACAACAATTACCAGAAGGTAACTCTTCCTACTTCCCTGAGTGGGTAGCGTTCAGGTCCTCAGGCTCCTCCTGTTCACCCTGCCAAGATTCACAGAGAGGCAAGTCCAGGCTGAGGGCTGGAAGGGGGAGACTGCCAGGACTGCCAGACGTACAGGACATTTCCCATTTCCAGCACTCCCTTTTAGTCATGTGAAAGTACTGAGGTATCTGAACTTGCAAGGACCATTTTAGATGGAGGAAAACGCTGTATGTTATTTTTAGACATTTTTATAGCTCCTCAGCTGTATGAAGCTGATCTAAATGAACCACGGCTCTTTTAGTTTAGCAGATTTTGATTCTGTAAATGAATACAAGAATTTTTATTCAGTGTTTGATATTCAGAAAACCTGAGCGTACAGCGAGTAACCCAGAAACAGTGTCTTGTGCTAACAGAAGTTTTAAGTCATGCTGTCATATTTTAGCTGCTTTTCTAACCCTGACTTTCTGATCCATCTGTTACAAGTTAAAAGGTTTGGAACTGAGTTAAATTGACTCTTGCTGGTAAAAGATAATTCATATTGTTAACAGCAATGAACTAGAACAAAAAGTACAGAAGCTTGGAACATTACGTTAGGAATCTCAAAGTGATGTTGATTAATTCAATAAACAAAAGTAAAATCCAATAACCACAAAACTCAGCATGATACATTCTTATTACTTTCTTATCTGTTTTACAAGAAACCACTGAATCTCTGGATTAGCTTGTTTTCTTCTAGCAGAATCCATCTTGGAGAAAAAGGCTGGTAAGATTTGTTAATGCTGACTTCAGGATATCTAGGATTTCACTGTGTGAGTCACCAACAGGAAAGTTTCCCTCCTGACTAATTTATTTTAGGTTTTTTCCCCCTCATTGATATGTTAATGCTTTGCTTTTGCTCCAGTACATTCTTATCTTTTTTAAGGAAGCAAAAAGCCAATCCATGCTCTCAGCCCAGATATTTTTCACATCTTCTGCACCAGTTCTATTGATTTTTCTAAATTCTGTTGAAGGGATCCGGTGTTATATACTGCAGTATCTATGTAAAGCATTAGTTTCTCTGGGATGTTGAAAAACCTTGCTTTTTTGTTTTTAATTTAAAAATGGTTGTTCAGTGTGGAAAATAACCAAGTCTGAGAAGCAAACTCACCTTTCCTCTTTTTTTCTTTATTTTATAATGTAGAGTAGCAGACACACACATAGAGTAAAGTTATAGAAAAAAATTCTAGAAGTAGCTTGTTACTGCCCTCACAGTCAAGCACCTTCCATTTGCAATGGAAGAGCTCCAGCATGTCCTGCACTGCAAAGAAGCCACTGGACAGGAGACTTGCTTGATGTTCCTGTTGCTTTCACTAGCCTTTCTGGTGTTGGTCAAATCAGTTCATCTCACTGTGCCTCAGCTTCCCCACCCCAAACAGGACAATATTTTCATTATAAAGTGATACGAACTCTGCCCATGGAGGTTACGTGTGATTATCAGCTYGTGGTCTGTAGGTTTCCCGTCACACACACACACACACAGAGCAAATGCTGAAGCAGAATAGCACCTCATCTTTCATAAGCAACCTGGCAATAGTTCAGTGCATGCAGAGGAGAAGTAATGATTACAGCCTAAGTCTAAACCAAACTCTTTAAGCCAAGGATCGACTGAAGAATGGCACAAAAGGGAGAAACTGTGGAATTACAAAAATCAGCATAAAACAGTCTTAGTGCTGTATTGTTTTGACATCTTGCAGGTGTTGAACTTAATTTTTTGAAGAAGCTGAAGGAGAATGCAACCTGACCTCTTGTTTACATGATCCTAGCTGTTCTGCTGTCACATGTGGTTTTATATTATTTTCAAATATGATTATTCAAAAATAGTAACTTGTGTTTGGTAAAACATTGCCATGCCCTGTCAAGACAGAAGTTCAAATCTCTGTCTAGGCATGGATTTTGAAAGACCTAACTAGTTTGGCTAATGAGGAACACCATGATACCAAAACTCCTTCCCTCCCTACCTGCTGAGAGGGAAGGAGTTAAGTGTCATGTGGGTAAAGGAATCTGAATCATTCTTTTGCAGCTGCTTCTGACTTGCAGATATATGTAGGGCTTTCTGCTCTTACTGTTGTGGAAGTGGACGATTCGCTCCTGCAATGTCAAGGTCTTTTTGCTATTTGGCAAAAAAAGTTTATCACCAGTATTTTCTGTCTCTCTGAGATTTTGCTCTGGCTGCCATGACTGTAAGCTGAGCCCTTTGGAATTTTTCATATACTTAGCCTCACAAATCCTCTCTGAACTAGCAAAAAAGGAAAGAATTAAGGCTCAGAGAGAATGAAGCGTCTTGCCTGAGGTCATCTGGGCTGCTTGTGGCATGGAAGAACTGGAATCTTTCACAGAGGGTAGGACTAAAACCATTAACCTATCCTCTCTTCCCCCAAGTACAGGAAACAATGCAATCATTCTCAAAATACTCTTTTAATCTTTTTCTCTCTCTCTCTTTTTTTTTTTTTTTTTTTTKAGGGGAGGAGAAAGCGGAGAGGTTTCTAATGACCACTCAATAGTTCCATATCAGTCTATCCTGCTGTGGAAAGCTGCTTTATGATGTTAAATGACATTCACATTCTTCTTCCCAGTATCTTTGTTGTCTGCAGGGTATAACAAACAGTGAAGCTCAAGGGAATCACATCAATTTTTATTCTGAGCCTGGCTGACAAAGATATGAACACTTAATTAAGATTTCTTTCATCTCATGAAAATGGCCCTGAAGATCTGAGCCTGACATGAGAGCTGCCAGTGATACTTGTGAAGGCAAAGTGTCCAACTGCAAGATCTTAGTTGGAACACTTGCCCTCACAAACCATTTGAATTGAGAATGAATCTAGGTGTTTCCAAGTGGATGCCCTAACTCAAGTGAGAGACTCCTGCTTTCTCTTCTGACTCACTCTAGTCCTGTGAATTCCTCTTTCACACAGGGACAGACCAACAGGAGGGAGAGCCTCTCTCAGCTCTGCAGGAACAATGTAATCAATTCAGGCGTGCATGCTGCAGAACCAGTTGGCTTGGGCTTCCCAATGTGCCATCTGTGAGAAAACTGATTTTTTAAATGACTGATTACAACAAAATGCACATTCCTTTTCTATTTATTTACATGCATGCATGTATATTGATTAAAATTAGTCCGGTTTTGGTACATTAAATCAGAGTGTTGATAATTAAGCATCTGTGCACAGGGCTGAGAACATTAGGAGCACTAAAGAAATAAACAATAGTTTATAATAGGATCATTAGAGCAGTCTCAGCAGCACTTACAACATGTTTATTCAAAAATGAAATATGCCCTAAGGAAGAAAAACACCAATTATGGAACACAGGGGATTTAAAATAGAAAGGTCAGTTTTAAAGCCTTTAAGTAAATCATTTCAAACAACTCGGCAACAGCTCATGTTTAAAAATAGACTTAAGTAGCTAAAACAATAAAATGTGTTAATTGTAGGGTCTAGAATATATCAAAAGGATGAGTACAGTCACCTTCATTACCTTCTCATTGTTCAGAGTGAAAAAACTCAGTATTAGTACCAACGTATGAGATACATCTTGGTGCATACATGCACAGCAAATATTTATGGTTCTATGAGTGTCTCAAAGTGGTTGTACACCACCAAGAAGGAAATACTTGCAGCTGCACCAGGGTTAAAATAAACTGTGTGCATATCTGTATCAACAGCTCAGGTCTGCAAAACCCACCGGCTGCCCTTGGGTAAAAGGAAGTTTATAGGTCCTGCTCCATACAGGAACAGATCTTGTGTCTAAGTGGTGAAGCAACCTCTTATCAGGTACATATACAGAGGCAGCAGCACTTGGATTTATACACGTTATTTCTAATTAGCACACGTATCTGGCAGCATCTGCAATTTTCAGTGGGACTAATGAAGTATTATTATTATTATCCACTCACAAACGGGACTTTGACTCACAAAAAAAGTAAAGCATCATCGTGGACAAAAACTCACCTCTTCCGTTTACCCTCTTATCACATATCCTCTTAGCATGTAAGACACAATATTAATAATTTAATCCAAGGAATTAATGCAAAAGAATAGCAAAAGGGTTTAAGCGAATTAAACCCTCTACAATATTGGTTGAATTTCAGTGAAAGCCGTAGGACGTTGGTAGTATCTCAAAGCAGGTCACTTCGGGCCCTGCTAAGAAGACACCTACTCCAGTTTTTCTTGGAAAAAAAGGGTCGTCGCTGGACAACGCAGTTTTCCCGTAAGGTTTTGGATGCCTGCTTGGAGGCCGAGCACCAGCTCTCCGCCCGAGTCAACCTCCACCGACCCCGCGTGGGGAAGCACGGCGAGCTGTGCCCCAGACGCCAGACGAGCACGGCCAAGGGCCTGTCCTCCGGGATGCGCCATGGGGAGCGGTACCAGCCCTGAGGGGGCCGTGGCGCGAGGAACGGGCTCCGTCCCAACATGGCGGACAGAGCGGGCAACGCCCACCCCGGGCCTCGCCTCAGGTGAGCACCGCCCCGCCCCCACAGGTGAACGTCAGGGCGTTGCACCCAGCGGTGCTGTAATTGGCCCGCGGCGCCGCCAATCGCCTGTTGCCGCGGCAACGCGTACGCCCTCCCGCAGGCACACCCCCGCGCCCCCGCTGTCGGCGTCTGATTGGCCAGAGCGGCGGTGACGCGCTCGCGGGGGTTTTACGGCCCTCAGCTGGAGGAGAAGTGGCTGGAGAGGGCGAGCGGCGGGCTTGGAGGTGGGGGGACGGCGTCGCCGCTGCTACTACCATGACGTTCAAGCGGAGCCGGGACCGCTTCTACAGTACCCGCTGTTGCGGCTGCTGCCATGTGCGGACCGGCACCATTATCCTGGGCACCTGGTACATGGTGAGAGGCTGGCGCGGGGGGCAGCCGGCGCCGCTGAGGGGGCGGTGATTTGGGTTGTGCGCAGCACGCATGCGTGGGAGCTCGGCCGTTGCCCAGCCTGGGCGCGGTGGGCGCCGAGCGGGCAGCGCGCATGCGCTGCCGGTGGGCCGGGGGGGGGGGTCTCTGAGGGGGGCCGCGGCGGCGGGCGCAGCGGGGCTCCCCGTCTCCTCCCCTGGGCAGTTGCTCTCCGTCGGGAGTCAGCTGTCGTCATGCCAGCCGTCGCGGTTGTCCTCTGCGCTGCTCCCTGCGGGAGAAGCTGCACGAGCTTCCTGGAGTCACCCGGCGTGGCTCGGGCCCCGCTTCCTTCCCGGGGTCCGTTTTGGGCTTGCCAGACCCAGTTGTCCCTTGGTGGCCTCCCTTGTTGTGGTTAGAAAATAAAATGAAGGGAAAGTTCAGGGCATTTTAACCTGGGTCTCTGAGGGGTTCTGTCACTGTTCCATTCCTTTTCTGAGATTGGTGGTGTAGGGTCTTCTACGTCTTTCAAAGTGTACTGAACGTGTCCTTGGCGAGAGAGGAGATGCTAACATTTGGGGAGACCGGAATTTGGGGTATGTTGAAAAATAGGATGATAAGATCTGGTTCCCCTGAGTAGTGTGTAACCTCTGAGAGGAAGGTGAGGATCTTCAAAATGAATATGGCTTCCGCTTGTTGAAGAGATTCGTGGAAAGGGAAGTTCTGGGTTATTCGGTACTCTGTGTTCTCAACACAGCGGTCGAGRAGCAATAGAAACAGGTTTAGTTTCCAAAACACCTCTTGTTTTCTGACTGGGGGGAGCTTTTTCTCAGAGAGAGCTGTGGTGGTGAAGCTGAAATACTAAAGTTTTTAACTAGTTTGAACTAGAGTAAAGTAGAAATGTGAAAACAGCATCAGCAAGTTAAGGCCTGGAGCCTTAACATCCCTTAGTTCACTTAAAGGGGAACTGAGTTCCCCTTTAGTGAAGTCATTTCCTTATCTTTCTTTCCCCTTAGCCTCATGAGCAGTAAAAATGTGAGGATAGTTTAAAAACATTGCATCATAGCTTTTCTATTCTCCTGAAGCTGTAACCAAAGCCTGTATTCTCCTTCACCTTTCCCCAGGTTGTAAAAATAGAGAATGCTGAATCTTTACGCCTTGATGTGAAGGAGCCATGCACAGAAACTGCTTTTACAGGCATGGGGATTTAAGTTTGGAGAGTTTATGGTTTATTTTCAGCAACTATGGGGAGATCCGTTATTTTTTTTTCATCTCGGTCCCTCCATTGACAAAAAAAGGTACAGGCAAACAATAAAATGGCAGGAGAGAGGAATGGAAGAAAAAGCAAGGTAGGGGAGTGGGAAGTGTAACAAAATTCTAGGAAAGGGATATTTTTTCTTTTTGAAAAAGAAATTGGAAAAAATGTCTTGGTGTTGATTAAGTTYTACTATTAGTCCATGTAAAATAGAAAAGTAAGGTCCACTGCAGTATTGAACATCGGACTTGTTCTGGAAACCTGCAAAACTTCCAGAAGTTTTACCCTATGCTGATGGAAGGAGATCAAGAATATGCTTCTGGTAACTCAAGTGAAAGCATAAATTGTTAACAGTAAGGAGACACTCATCCTTGTTATGAAACAAACATACCTTACTGCCTTCCCCACTTGTGTTTCCCATTCACAGGAGTATCTAGAAACCCAGGAACTTGGTGGGGGCGGTGGGCAGGGATGTGCTTTCCCTGGCCACACACTCGGTAGTATTCCAGCTTCTACCTCTCTTGCTGTGCTTCTGTTTCATCTTGTTGCCTGCATGCAGCACCTCTTCCTCCTTTCTGAATCTGTGCAAATATCTGTAGTGCTTATGGACGGTGAAAAGTATGCTGGTCATTGATGAGGCTGATGGCTTCAGAGGTGGAGTGGTGTCTGAGGCAAAGTGTTCCTTTGATCTTGTGTAACCGGCTGCTAGAGGGAAAAATATAGTTGAGTTCAGGGTAGCAGGGTGCATGCGAAGTACTTTGTTAAACTATGCATTGAAAATTTTTATCTAGTTCTTCCCAGCTGTTAGCTGGGAAAAGGTGATAACTCTTTTAAGCCTGGCAACTGTTAGCTGTTTGAGCTGAAATAGTCTTACCATGAAGTCTTAGGTGGTCTTGCTTAATGCTTTAAATCAGAATTCAACTATAATTCATACCTTTTGAAGGTAAAGTACAATGTGGACAGTGAAAATTAAACTTATCTTTCTGCTGACAAACCTAAAAAAATAAAAATTAAGTGGCCTAGGGTATGTCAGGTTGTGTAGACATGTTAATTAATACACCATTTAAGTATATCACTAATAGTCTTTCAGATGCTAGGTTGTGATAAGTATTTCTAAATCAATCTAATAATCTATGTATGTAAGTTACAGAGGGACAAATAGTAATAACTTTCTGTGTGGGGTGGGAGTTTTGTTTGGTTTGTTTGGTTTTTTTGTTGTTGGTTTTTTTTTTTTTTTTTTGCAAGGGAGGTAGCTTTTTGGTGGGGGAGAATGCTTAGTTCAACAATAGCTTTGTGTTACTGAAAATCTTGGTCAGCCTGTGTTTACTGGATAGACTGTATTCTTGTGCTGTGCAGTCCTGAAGGAATTTGATACCAAACATAAAATGGAGTCTCGTAACAATCTACTCCAGATGTTTTAGTAAGATAAGAGTTTTGGCTATTTAATACATGTGCGTTACTCTTATGTAACCATTTCTTTAGGCATTTTCCTATTCCTTGCTTATTTGTATACTCTTAAATCTTGCATCTAATTAACTTATCTCCTCACTAAAACAGTTATATCACTGTCCTTGTTGTGTACTTCTGTAAGTCTAGAGAGAACAAGGACATCATCTTCTAAAATGTCTGCTGTTGATGCAGTGTGATCAAACTGCATCTTTTAAGCATGCTTCAGTCTGTATGTGGCTGCTGTTTCTGATAAGTAAATAAAACTGTATTTGCAAAAAGATGAGTTAAGAACGTTTCTAGCAGACTCGTACTTGAGTTCCGGGACTAATATAGTTTGGTTTACTCTGCAACACCCACTACTGTTCTGTGTAGGAAGGAAAAAGAAACCTCCTATTCCTAGCTCCATAATTGCAAACATGTGGCTTTGAAGTTTGTTTCTTCCTGTAAACTTTCTTATTAGGCACAGCGCTTTCCAGAAATCGGAAGCATGAACACTGCACTGGCAAMAATCAGATCAGAGTTCAATAAACAGTCTAAAAGTGATAGCATTGTTTTGGAGGGAGTGGCTGTKTCATTCTGGCAGCAAACTTCAGCAATGGAGTCAAAATGATACAATTACTACCGGTTAGCAGGAGGGTGAGRATGATGTCTGGAGTCGTTTGTTCACTGAACAAGATTTCCAGAAATGAAGGAATGTAACTGGTCTCAATCTAATCTTGACAGTGCTAGAAGCTCTGAAGTACCCTATTTAAAATTATTCTTTTTCAGTTTTTATTATTTCAATATAATTAAAACCAAACAAAAAACAACAAACCGAACTAAAACCCCATCTTGGTTTGTTTCTTCAGGAATATGTTTAAGGAAAAATACTGGAAAAGTGAGAGGAAGATGAGAAAGTGTAGTAGTGCAAGGCAATTTCCCTCTTCTTTCCCACTCATAAAAGGAAATAATCAAATGATAAGTAGGAATTCTTGTTTATGTCCAAGACTTTTAGTCACTCGGAGTGCTTGGGGAAACCTAGACTTTCATGTTCAGGCCTCCAGAGAGATGAAGCACTTACATGATTAGGCACTAAATGTATACCATGGAGATAATTAATCGCTAATTAAAAAGCTAATGCTTGTTATAGTCCTGCAGTCTTTTGAGTTCTGATCATATGGGGAGCTAATATTTCTGTTACTAGTTTGTAATAAAAGCAGACTTTCTACTTTAATACAAGTATTGGATTTTTTAATTTTTATGTAAGCTACACTAAACTTCCGTTAAGCTCAGTTATCCCTATTATAAGAGTAAAATACACTTCTTAAACTACTACAAAACTAAATTAAGTTTTTTCATCTTAATGGAACCATCTTTTGAATAAGAATTTGAACATGCATTTTGTTGTTTTGTTTTGTTTTTTTTTTTTTAATTATTATTTTTTGACTTCCTAACAAAAAAGACTAGGATGGGGACTGCTGGGATTCTGAGGTGTTAACTTCAGAACAGTGCGCTATCCACTGTATGCTGGCTTGTCAGGGTTGGTGGTTTTTTTTTTTGGGGGGGGGTGGTGGTGGTTTTAATCTTCAGATTACACTGAGGTTTACCTGTGCTATGTCTTTTCTGACGACTTCTCCATGTAGACCATTTGTGAACATACATTTTATTTGCAGTGAGTGTATTCTTTTAAGCTCTGATGATGCCTTGCCATCCAAACTATACTCTTGCTGCCAGTCACGTTGACTATCAGGTTGAAACAAGCCTTGTGGTCTTGCTGTTATCAAGCTTCTGTGAAAGAAGAATGGTAGTAGTTAAAATACAGGCTCTGGCTTTGTGCTTAAAAGGACTCCTAATTTGGAGTTGTTGGTAACTCTTAATTGAAATCCATATGTTGAATATGATGATGCTCAGTGCTGTGATGTGATTCACAAATAGCAGTAATGGAGTACTGGAAACCCTGGGGTGTTAATTGGCAGAGGTTTGGGTTTGTTGTTGTTTGTTTGAGTGTTTGCTTTTTTTTTTTTAAGTTAGTATTTTTATTCTGTCTCACTGATCCTAATAGATTGGACTTTGAATAAATCTTTTAATTTCCTATTTTCCTTRCACGTTATTTCAGGTTGAGAAGATAAAGCTTTAATACTTTGAACTGTGCTCAGTAACTAGTGAAATTACTAAGGACTTTTGTATGCTAAATTAGGACCATGGATAGGATGAAAGTAAAAAAAGTGACAGATGTAGGATCGCAGTCTCACAATTCCAAGGCATTCAAGTTCTTCAGTACTTCTATATTAATTCAAGTGCTGCTTGCCCTTTATCTTGAGGCAGATAGCCTATTGTGGCAGTTAAACTCAGTATTGAAGTAATATTGCCTTTCGTCCTGAACTTTATCACTATTTAAGTTAAAATGATGACTGTGTATAAACCATAAATGATTTGGCTATAATTGAACATGTCTCTCTGTTTTATGAAGTAGAAATCAGTGTTTCAGCTGCCACAGATCTGAACCTTGATATAGGCTTTTTAAAACAAGTATAGAGCAGGAAGTTATTTTCCAAAGTATAGGTTGATACCCCTGGTTCACTCACAGAGARGATGAAATAGAAGGCTTGAAAATACATTGAGAGCAGAAAGCCAGAGCAGAGAAGGGTGAAACAGGAGTGGTGAGAGAATATAGTATTCTATACATTTGAACAATGGTGAAGCAAAATAAAAGATTTGGACAAGTGGCAGATGAGCAACTTGACAGTTTGCCCTGTAGGAAGTGTCTTGCAAGGGGGAAAATAGGCTCATTTCAAGGCTAAAGATATTGGTGGCTAAACTTAGTTCTTTACTGCCAGCTGTACTAGTTATTATATTTTACATTCYGACGCATAAAATGGAGGATACAAGTGGCTGAAAGTAGCTGGAATTTCTGATAAGTTTGTATAATACATGAGGACATGATAGCATTTCTACAAAACGATCAGCTTTGATTTCACTAAAGGATTTTTTTTAGCATAAAGTATAAGCAAGCTTATCACCATGGTATCTCTAAATCCTAGGAAAAAAAAAGAAAAACCCCAACAAAACCGTTTTAAAAAAAAAAAGGGCAGCAGCTCATAGGAACTGTGAGTCTTAAAAGCTAAAACTCCTTTTGAATGTTCAAAAGCTTTTTTTCCCTTACTGAAAACTTCAGTAATTGTGCATAGATTTGCTGCTATTACTACCATTGACTCCTGGAACCAGGCCAGTAAAAGAAGAAATATCTGGCAAATATTCTTAAGTTGTGAGAAACTGCAAACCAGTTTGGTTTTTTTCTTTTGAGGCTAACTGTAAAAGATCCTGCTGGTGGTGGTGACCATACTGAATACTGATTGGAAAACAACTGCAGCTTGAAAATACTATCGTGACTTTTTTGTTATGCAGCCTTTTTCTTTGGCATGTCTCTCCAGATATTAGTAACAGAAACTATGCCCCTGTAAATCTTGACTAGGTTATAAATGCTGTGAAGGCAATTTTGCAGAGGCTTAAGCTACTTTTGACTCTTTGAGGTCTTACTGTCACTGAAAGCATTTGTGGTATGTACCAGAATGGGGAAACAGAAGTAGTCTTCAATAGCAGTGTAAGTGAGGAGAAGGACTGGTAAGCACGTAGCCAATGCTGAATGCTTACAAATTTTGGGGTTCAGTCTTTGTGTGAGATTTCTTTAACTTTACCTGTGTTTGTGCAGCCTTTCTGATAAGGACTGATGAGGTTTTAATAAATGATCTAGGAAGGGGAGGGAGCCAGTTCTCCCCTGCCTGTATTAAAACTGTAACATGGGAGAAACCAAGAAGCAAGCTACATCTGAGGATTAGAGCTGTAGTGGAATTTTTCCCTCATACTCAGTATTTACTGTGTGATGCTTGCACATCCCCTTGTACTGCTTGCCCCCCAGCACTATTTGAAAGAGTAGGGTACAGTACCTTATTTGTGCATTAAATTAACTCTGCCTTTCAATTTGTTGTATAAAGCAGAAACTCTTTCCAAATGTTCCTTATTGTGTCTGTTGTTGTACCTTTTCCTTCCTGGCCTCTTTTAACTGTTTCCAGTTTTCTGGTTCACAAATCTGTGCGTTCATCATGCAGCATCAGTTTAATTATGTCATTTGAGTCTTTACAAACCCTATCCATCCTCTTAATTTACAAAGTTATTTAGTTGTGATTTGTTAAAACTAGCAAGTGTTCAGTGCTCTTCTGGTTTTTTTGGTAGTGGTTGTCGTGGTYTAACCCCAGCCGGCAACTAAGCCCCACACAGCCACTCGCTCACTCCCACCCAGTGGGTTGGGGAAGAGAATTGAAGGGTAAAAGTGAGGAAACTCATGGGTTGAGATAAAGACAGTTTAATAGGGAAAGCAAAAGCCGTGCACGCAAGCAAAGCAAAACAAGGAATTCATTCATTCCTTCCCGTGGGCAGGCAGGTGTTCAGCCATCTCCAGGAGAGCAGGGCTCCATCATGCGTAATGGTGACTTGGGAAGACAAACACCATCACTCCAAACATTCCCCCCTCCTTCTTCTTCCCCCAGCTTTATATACTGAGCATGACATCATATGGTATGGAATACCCTGTTGGCCAGTTTGGGTCAGCTGTCCTGGCTATGCTCCCTCCCAGCTTCTTGTGCACCTGGCAGAGCATGGGAAGCTGAAAAGTCCTTGACTAGTAGACTACTTAGCAACAACTAAAAACATCAGTGTGTTATCAACATTCTACTCATACTAAATCCAAAACACAGCACTACACCAAGCACTAGGAAGAAAATCAACTCTATCCCAGCAGAAACCAGGACAGCGGTTTTAACTAAATCAGCTTGAAATTTAATTGTAAGTTAGGTTCTTTTTTTTTTTTTTTTTCCCTTCTTTCCACATATAGGCAAAGCAAAGTTTATTTCTAACTGAAATAAAAGATTTATTAGCGTGTCCTTAAAAAGATCATAGCTGTTGCAGTGTAAATAACCTTTAGGTAACTGTGATCTTTCTCAGGTGGTGAACTTGCTGATGGGCATCTTGTTGACAGTAGAAGTGACTCATCCAAATATAGTGCCAACTGTTGATATCCAGTATGAAGTCATCGGAAATTACTATGCTTCTGAGAGAATGGCTGGTAGGTGTATAACTCTGCTGTCTGATTAGAAAATAAAGCATGCAGTATCATGGTGTCTTTGCCTTACACTAGTGTGTAATATATGCATACAGCTTTTAAACATGGTTGTCTTGTTTTCTGAATTTCTCTTTAATTATTCTGGTATTGAGGTCTTCTACAAGAATAAAAAAAATTATATGGACTATTATTTTTATTTCATATTACTCCTAAGCATCTTAAATGATAAGATTTCTAAAGATTTCTTGGCCTTCTAATGCTTTGAGTGTTGAAGTATGTGTGGAACATCTCTAAGTCACTTTCTCCGTAAACATTTACCATCTTTGCTGTGTCAGTAAAACAAAAAGCAGAAAACTATTTTTACAGATTTTTTTTTTGTTTTGTTTTAATTTTTGGTAATCCTCATAGATTTAAGGAAAGAGCTTACAGCTATTATGTAGGAGTTTACTAAGAGGAAAACCAGAAAACCGTGCCATTTTTCTAAGAACAGTGGAAGAATTGGGATGCCAAATACTTGAGTGAAACCAAAGTATTATCTAAAAAGTTTGACATGCAGAAGAAACAGAAGAGAAAGCGTCATGAGCAGAATTAAGCCTACTTCCACTCTGTTGTTATAGATGAAGTGTATGATGTGTACAAGTGTAATCAGTGTCAAACTTTTGTCTGTAATGACCAAGTGTCTTTAACTGTAGTATGACGTGTAAACTTGTGCATGCTTTGTTTTTCTTGTTTTTAAATGTTCAGAAATACAGTGAGTGTGGCACTTCTAATGTGTCTTGTCTAAGTCTGTTGTATTAGACTAAAATTTAGGGAGGTTCAGATCCAGTCTGGAGCGAAGATAAATAGTACGGCACAAATCTGGATTTTGAGAGTTCTGGTTTACAGTCTTCATAKGAGTTGTTCATGACCTGAGTTGAGGATCTGTCAGTTCTGATCTGGAACTGTAACTCGCGCTTGTTAGTAATGAAATGAGAGTGGGACCAAGGAACAAATACTTCATAAAGCCAAGATAATAAGTAAAATTACAGCAGATATCTGTAAAATGTCATATGTTTTGTAACAAATGTTGGTGTACTTGGTAGCCTTAAGCTTATATGACTGAGAGATGCTTCTGAAGGTGCTTTCTCCACTCTTTACTGTAAAATGGTTATCGCATGCTTTTGACTTAAAGATTCTTGTTTCCCATGTTGGAATATGGGCTAGAGGGTTTTGTGTGCATGAAGGGATATTACAATTTTGATTGTGCATGTGGATATTGTGAGTAACAAATCCTCAGAAGAAAACCACRCTTGTTGATTATTGCTGAGTACTTAGGGCTCTCTGATCAACACAATGCATTTCAGACATGGGAGAACCTCCTTCTTGATGCCATCTGTGTATGTAGATATTATTATCTTGTACTGAATTGGGTAGGTAAGTGCTTCTGCAGYATATCTTTTCAAATCAGTTGCAGACTAGAAAGTTATGATCCTCAGATCATCTGTTTCGAGCATGGGAACCATGACAGTTTGGCTTCAGTGTTGCTAAAAACATTAGCTTACCACATTTATAAACTCTCAAGCTGGTTTCTTTCTCTGTGTTTAAAAATGTAAACTGTGCTTGCTGTAGGAGAATGACTATAATCTAACTTGTGGAAAGCAGCTGTGCTTCTGTCATCAGTAACTGTGATGCACAAGGAGAATCTTTATCATGCAGTTTCCATGAGTGTCCTGGATTCTGCTACCATTTGGCTTCTGCTCAACTGCCTTTTCTTGTAAATAACGGGATACCTTCCACACAGCGATTTCCTGTTTTCCTTAGTGTTACTGAAGGAGCAGTGCTGCTCCCACTGCCAATGACCAAATTACATAATCAAACCATTTTAAAGTGTAAAGGTTGATACTGTGCTAGCTTCACTTAAAATTCTTTCCAGTTGTAAAGATAATCGTCCACATACTTTTAGCACTGACATATATTGCAAATCAGCATCATTATGTTGAATTACTATCAAACTATGTCAGGCTTCTAATTGGTGTGTCTGAGCTTTATTCAGGCTTTTGATTAAGGCAGAGGGATTTTTCCAAACACCTGCTGGTTTTCTTAAACCAGATCTTTTTCCATTAGGAGAGGTCCGAGTTACTCAATTCTGCTGCTGCACAGATGAAACAATAGAGCTTGTGTACCTGTCAGCTGCAGTGTGACAACTTCAGGAAATGACTGATGCTTATTGTTTTTCTTTTAATGCAGAAAATGCCTGTGTTCTATTTGCTATCTCCCTCCTCATGTTCACAATCAGTGCAATGATGGTGTACGGTGCAATCGCTGTAAGTATATTTATAGTACATGGTTTTAAACTTGCTACTTGAATTTTTAACGAAATACCTTACAGGATGCTGCTTTTTTTTTTTTTTTTTCTTCTTAGCATCGTGTAGGGTGGCTGATCCCATTTTTCTGTTACCAACTCTTTGACTTTGTGCTCAGTTGTCTGGTTGCCATCAGTTCTCTAACCTACTTGCCCAGAATCAAGGATTACCTGGATCAGTTGGTAAGTGTTCAGCTCGAGCTGATATTTTACATTTGAAGTTAAACTTTGGTTTAATTGGATAAGTGACTGAGCTATAGTTACCTTCTTGTGCATACGAGAGAGGAATTCAGGATGCAGCAGCCATAGGGGATGACTGCTAGGGTGGTTATGAGAAGGAGAGCTTATCAGAGGTGGAAGGGCCAAAGGTGTCATTGCTCCCTAAAAGGAAAGCCAGGGAGAGAAAAGAAAGAATTGTGATGGGAGTTGTTGGTTTAAACTGTCTCTGCTACATTTGCATTCGAAACAAAGATGTTCCTGGCCTTTTAAGTGATGTGGTTCTGTGGCAGGTTTGCTACTACAGATGAAAAATATGTTGACCCTTATTTGGCAGGGGAGGGGAAGAAGAGTGTAGGTAAGGATTCATATGATGTAGGGTCCTAYGGCATTATAGGATGGAATCTGAGATTCTGAGGGTTCCTTTTTACATTCTATATGGCTCTTCTCATTTTGCAACACCACCTTCTAAGGAAACTGTAATGGAATTGTCATTAACACTGCCTGTGTTTTAACTGCAAGAAGACTCAATGGATAGAATATGCTGTCAGTTACTGGGGATCACAAGCTCTTTCTGGCTGGTGTTTAGATCTGTTAAAGTAGATGTTAAAAAAAATCCTTTTAAAACAGAGATAAACAAAAAAAATGGGATTGGTGTTGGAGAGAGACTTTGTTACTCTGGTCAGGGAAAGAGAAGAGTCTGAAATTTGCAGACGCTCTTTGRTTTGGCTCTTCTGAAGTTTGGGGGCAACTTTTTTCCTTTCTTCTCTGCGTACATGTACGTTAGTGGTTGGACTGATAGGAGGTAATTAATACTAAGTCATTAAAGAGTTATCAAGTGAAGGACCATAAGTACAAATGCTGTCTAAGTACAAAATCTGTATTGGCATGAGAATGAGGAAGTGACTAGGGACATAGATAGTACAAGGCTTCTGTGTAGGTAGCCCTCTTCTATAGTGACCTGTTCTTGCAGGACAGAGGCAGGATAAATACTGTGCTTTGTGGGAGGATAAAGAAGAAACTAGTGAGAAACAAAACTTTTTGTTGTTTCTGGGGGAGCAGTTTACGCAAGAGTTTGTTTCATTTGGTGTGAAGTTTGGATGTCCTTCTGTCATATTTGTGACTGTGCAGTGTTCATGCTTATTTCCTCCCTTTCTCTCTCTTCCCTGTTTTTTTTAACTAGCCAGATTTCCCTTACAAAGATGATCTCCTTGCCTTGGACTCCAGCTGTCTCTTGTTTATTGTTCTGGTGTTCTTTGCTTTATTTATCATTTTAAAGGTAAGTTAAAACTTAAGTATATGTCTGTTTCATGAGTTACTATATTAAGATGCCATCAATCTGAGTTAATTCTCAATGCTGAATTAAGAACTCAGCTGACTTCTTAATGCTGAGTTAAGAACTTCTTYGAGCAGAATTGTTAGGATGTTCAATTATGGTATGACTTCAGTCTTATATCTTGTGTACTGGTGTCTTCAACTAACTTGTTTGTATGCCGTGGAGCATGTTTATGCAGCTCTGCCCTTCCCAAGTAGGAATGCACAAAGACTTCAAATACCATCTTTTTGTGTATGTGGACATAAATTTAATATTTGTAATTAAGCATGTAGTGAAACAATATTGAGTTACTGCATACAAGTTTTCTAAACAAAACTTTTAAAATTTCTCACTCTGTCTAACAAACCAGGGTGCCATGTTTTGGAAGGAAGATGATGGAAGGAGGAAATGCATAGGTTAATTCAGAGCTGCATCTTTCTTCCTACTTAAGGGTGATATTACCAGTTACTTTCTTTTTGAAGATCTAAATACAGAGGCATTCATTTGAATTACAAAAACTTGTGCAGACAAAGCATATTAGAGAAATGAGTTGATAATATACATTGGCCATGACAATATTCCTTTATTGCATTCAGATTGAATTTAAGAAAAAAATGAAGTAATGAAAAAGTTTTTTTTACTCATTTTCTATACTTTCTCCAAGAGGAATGTCTGACCTGGGGGAGTGGAAGCCTAATAGAGTAGATGATCTTTTTGTATTGATTGGGAAATTCGGTACCTTGTGTATAACCACGTGCTAACTTGCCAATGAAAAATTCAGAGAGATTAATGCTATACAGATTAATAATAATTAAAAAAAAAAAAATCTAATCCTCATCAGAGCATGATAGTATGTCTTTCTACAGCAGTTAATGTGACTTGAAGTCCAGGCTACTTTGCTCTACTGTCTTCTCCTTGCCACCCCAGTTGTGTGTTCGTGCCCTCTCCTTTGCACTGGTAGTTGGACAAATAGTAATGCTAACTCAGGGATGAGTGGGATTGTGCTGTTGGCCTGTCGTCTTCCTCCTGGCGAGTTTGGACTGAGATTCACAGAAGCATAAGCCAGTTGGGGATTAATTTGATTAGCACTGCTGAGGCAGATAGAGAGATTAGTTGAATGGATCTGTGAATTCTTTTGCTAAAACCTGTATGGCTCATCCTCTCTGAGTCACTATGATAGCGAAGCTAAATGGGGAACAACATAGGTATGTGGCTAAATCTGTGAAATAGCAACCATTCCTCAGATATGTATCGATTCAGTTGATTTATGCTCCTTTTTGTCATATGAATGTTATCCAGCATCTAATTTCTGAATCAGCTAATGCATATGAGGTCTTTAAAAAGAGAAATCTCTCTTCTTTCAGGCATATCTAATTAACTGTGTATGGAACTGCTATAAATACATCAGCAACAGAAATTTGCCAGAGATAGCTGTGTACCCTGCTTTTGAAGCTCCTCCACAGGTAAAACCTCTTTTTGAGATAAAAGGAACCAGCATTGTTTAATTTTTTTTAAGTAGAAAACCACCATATCCATATATGTTTACAAGCCTTGTCCAGCTTTCTAAACAAAGACTGGGAAGATTAAAAAAGTTAAAGCAGCTAATGTTACAGTGGGTTATTTCTTAGTTACATTCTTATAGTGCCTAAAATAGGAGGTTTTATAGAGGAAAAAGTCTTTTGAATGTTTTTCTTGTAGTAGAGGGAAGCTTTCTGATTGCACCAGTGAAAACCTTTCTTGCCACTTTGCAAAACCAAGAGACAGTGGGGTGGAATGAATGACCTGGGGTTAGGTTCAGCAGAGCAGTAAACGACTGCTGCACCTTCTTTCACTTCCTCACTAGCTTACTAGAAACAGCAGTAAGTTCTTCTTAAAAACATTTGCCTGCAACTGGAGGATTAAGTTGCTGATGGGGCATGTATGTTTTTGTTCTGTGGTGTTTTTTTTTCTAAACTTTCTGCATTAATCTCTTAAAAATGTCTTCTTTTTAGTATGTTCTGCCAACCTATGAAATGGCAGTGAAGATGCCTGAGAAGGAACCTCCACCTCCCTACATACCTGCCTGAAGCAATTTTCATGTTAATTAAAATCTGTACCAGCTTCCTGGGGGTTTTGTCTTTTAATCTTGCAAAACTGCTTAAGTAATAGAAATATTCAGGGCTTTAGGAGCAAACTGTTCTGTTTAAAATATGTTTGATATAAACTTACTAAGCAAAACACATCTGGGAGTGATTTTGTTTGCTTTAATTTTTGTTCTCCTTAATGCTCTTAAACATTTTACTGCCTTAGGGCCTTATACTGCAAGAACTTATGCATGTGACTAACTTGTGGCTTTTAATAATACCAACTGAGCCAATCTATGATTGAAGTTAGCTACAATTATAAGTGTCTGCAGGATCGTGCCCTTAATTTATATTAATTTTTTTTTGTAAAGTAGTTCATAAAGACAATCTGATCGTGCAGCAGAATGACAGCTTGCCTTTATCCATTTTTTGGAGGGGGAGGGGGTTTGAATGTGGTATATACATGACTTTTTTTACTTTGCACTTTTCTCATATGTTATCTTACCTTATTGTGGTTTTTTTTGTTATCCTATGTCTTGAAACATCGTATTTTTCAGGAAGAAGTGAGGGTGGCACAGGAGTTGTATTACAATGTGCTGCGAATGTAAGAAAAAGAGAGAGAAATGTGGAAGATGGTTGCATGCTTCTAATCTTATATGTATTTTCCTCTTTGTGATAAATGATACTTAAATAAATCTTTTACGAAATGTTTACCAGTAGCCGTGGTTGATCTGTTGGTTTTTTGGTTTGTGGTTTTTTTTTTTTTTTTTTAAGTCCTTCAGTGTACTGCAGATAGTCCCACATACATGCAGCTTAGTGAACACTGGCTTCCTACAGGTGGCTTAGTGGTTGATCTGTGTTCTTCAGCAAAAGTCCTCCTGTGGGTGGAGAACATGGATTCCCTTTAATGTATAAGCTTGGATTGCAGCCTTTGCAGTTCAAGTACTCAGGTGTCTTCTACTTGTCTGGCTGCTGCTTTACACATAAGCTGGGAAAAGGGAATTGTGCTGGAGGCTTCTAGCCCTTGGGGCAAATTTGATGTCTGAGCTCAGGTGTTAAGAGCAGGACGGACACCCAGTAGGAATACAACATTATTTACATTGGAGAATGTCCACAATTGTTGGACCTATGCCATAACTTCAGAAATGGTCTTCTAAAAAAAAAAAACAAACCACCAACCACAAACAACAACTTTCTATGTTCCTCCTCTGTAAAGAGATAAAGATAATTTAATGATCTGCTGATATATCTGAAGGAAAAATGGCATTCTACTTTAGAAGGTAAAAGGGATCTGGGATTAAACTTTGGGGAAAAGGATTCAAATTGCTACACCATACAAGTTGTTGATTATTCCAGTCTGTTCAAGTATGTACCTCCTTCCTGTCTCCCGAGACGTTTAAAAATGCTCTCTGTCATTACCACGCTATCAGTAATCGGTTCCTTAGTCTTCTCTTTACCTAGGTTGCCATCTGTGAGAGCACCTGCAGCTGCAGTGCTGTAAGAACGTCTTGTGCCACTGTTCTGGCAGCACCCTGCCCTTCCAGTTCCCCTATGCGCCCCTGTGTCTCGGGAACTGCATTGGATCTGGACTCCCAAAGAGACTCCAAAAACAGGGAATCTTTAGATGCTGGCAAAGACTGCTTAAATGTGACTTCGGGGGGGGGAGGGAGCTGAAAGACTACATGAAACTAGAGTGGTCTAAGAAACACGCAGCTGAAACTATTGGGGGGCTGTGTGATATTCAAGTACTGATCCCAGAGCTTACACTCTGGCCTGGATCCACCTGCACCGAGGGAGATTCAGTGTGTGTTACAGAATGAAGCCAAAACCCTGCTCCCTCGCTACCTGTCTGACAATGAGCGGGCACCAAAGGAATTTGAAAGTGTTGGATATGGGCAGAGAGCTCTGGCCAAGGGGTGGGTGTTCGGACTTCCCAAAAGGTAGATGGGTGATCGTATGGGTGAGCAGTATTTGGCAGCAGCAGGCACTGCTTGAAATTTGTGTGGTGTGTGCGCATGTGCTGTTACTCAGAGCTCCAGGCCCCTCTAGGAGATGCAAGCCATTGTAYTCCACTGGACCCCTGTCCTGTGGCTTTCCTCTGCATGAAGGGYGGCATTCCCTCTTCCCTGATTTCATCTGCAGGCCTTGTGAATGCGATGGTGGCCTCTTCTACTGGGCAGTCAAGGTAGYACCTGCTGAAGTGAGTCAATACCTGCCAGAGCCTATACTGCTGGTGGGTTGTGAGGGTGTGGTGGTTCCTGTTCCCCTTACGGAGGTGAAGGGAGCGAAGATGGGCCCGCAGCCCAACATGTCGACTGCGGGTTAAGCAAAGGTGTCTTCTAAAAGGCTGTGCTGGAGATTGTAGTGGATTTGTGCCCTAAACCGTTCTTTCTGTTAAAGCTTGCTGCAGCTTCCCACAGGAACTGGCAGGACTTGCAGTGCTGGAGACCAGACAAATGGCCTGGGTTAGATTTGACAACACRGAAGGCAGTTTCTTGTGCCTCGGTGATGACGCTGTGAGCTTTTTCTCCCATTCTTTGCAAATAGTGCCCTGGAGATAAACCCGTGAGACTAGAAGTGCAAAGTTAGCAGACCTGGATCAAATAATCCCAATGCAGGGAGAAAGGGTGAGTTTGTATTTCAGGTTTGAACCCTGTCCTTACCGTGCCGCAAGTTCCCAAAGTTTAGCTCTGATCCTTACAGCCCCTCCCTCTCCCCCGGGCTGAACGCCCGGTCGGGGCGGGGGAGCGAGGGCCGGCAGCCCGCGCCTTGCTGGCCGCCGGCCCCGCCGGGGGAGGAGGCGGCGGGGGGAGCCGATGCCACCTCGGTCCCCCCATGGGGGCCGGCAGCTTTAAATGCGGCCCCGCGGGCGGCGGGGCCGGCGACGGCACCATGCGGCGGCCGCTCGGCGTCCTGGGCTGCTGCCTGCCGCTGCTGCCGCTGCTGCTGCTGCCCGCGGCGCGGGGCTCCCCGCACCGCCTGCGCCGGCAGCCGCGGCCGGGCGGCGGCCCCTCCGGGAGCCACGCCGCGGCAGGTACCGTACTCCCGCGGGGGCAGCGGGAGCTGCCTTCTCCCCGCAGCCGGCTACYGCCTGCGAGGGGCTGCGCGCCCCCCGGCCAGCCCTCCCCAGGGGCGATGCTCTCCAGCTCGCTCGCTACGCGCGTTGCTCGCTGCTACCCAGCCGCGCCGGGTACCGCCTGGCAGTGCTTCTCCTGGGATGCTTCCGTATACGCTTAGTTCTGCAAACGGTTACAGGAAGGTTATGCCCCAGGGGCATCTTGCTGTAGCTGCAGCGGTCCGTGGACCGTGCGCCTGTAGGCAGAAGTACCAACTGCTTTTTTTTTTTTTATGCAAAGCTGGCCTTGCTCATCTCTAAAACCTACATAACTGTTCTCTACCTGTGTTCGCTTCTCAAAACATCTCTTTCAGACTCACAAGAAGGATCAGACTGCTGAATTTTTTTTTTTTCCCCTAATCTAAAAAAGATAATTCTTTTGCCTACAAATCTGGGATTTGGTCTTTTTTTGAAGGACAAACATTCTGTCTTTTTCCTTTGTGTCTTAAGCTACGCATGCATGCACAAACATTTCTTCATGTTTCCTCAGCTTCCCAAAGGGCACAAAGCCATTCTTCTAAATACTTATGCAAAAACTGAGTTATGGGATGCATGTAGGATTATATATAATATACCTGGACGGGATCCTAGAGTAGTCCAGTCCATTACTCTGTCCAAAGGCAAAATCGACTCTACTACTGTGTTTCCTGATGGAAGTAAGACGTATCTGTGCAATCTGATTTTTTCCCTCCCTTTCCACTTGCACAAGAGAAAAAAGTTTTTTAATGCATTGTAAAAAAAAGTGCTGTTTTCACCTCTACTTTTAAGAGACTTGTGAAGAATTATTTTTTTTTTTTAACTGGAATGGAATAATAAAAGTCAACCTGATAGTAGCTGGGAACGGTGTGTCGCGTTCCCAAAACAGCTCTTCAGGGAGTATATTCAAACTGAACACCTCACATTTTGCTATTTAATGCACTGTTGAGCAGGAATGTCTCTTTTGTAGAAATATTGTGCTTTTGGGTTGTCTGTTTTTCGTAAACCAGCAATACAAATCCATACCTTGATGGTATCATCACTGTCAGGTCAGGATATCAGGACAGAGAGCATACTGCTTCGGTTGCCTGCTGTTGCTGTCTTGCTTATTTTTTGTCTTCCTAGAAGTGATGCTTGTCTCTGATCTGAGCTATGGCTTTTCTGTTTCAGTCTAGATTTATATGTCAGTGAGGAATTTTGGAAGCTGGAAATATTGGTGTAAATGTTCATTTTTACATGTAAAATTACTTCATAAATAATTTCAATTTTTTTCTCTGCTCTAGAAGCCTTTAAACAGCAACAACTTCTAAAGAAGCCTTTATCACAGCATCATTTGCATCTTTTTCCTGTTGGCCTTTATTTCTTCTTGTTGTGTACTTTGGATTGTGAATTACAAAGAAGAAATAATTCCTAATCAGCAATCTATATCATTACTATCCTAAAAAATATTGTTAGGATCTGTTCACTATGTAATCTAGCCAGTTGTTTTACTGTTTTATTTCTGTAGCTTACAAACATGGAATTCAGGCTTTATCTTTATACAAATAAAAAGTAAGTACATTTATATATCATTGCTACATTTCTGTGTTGGCTGTTACATGCAAACTACAACCTTTTGTTTCAAGGATAGTTAGACATTTTGTGGGCTCAAATGTGGACCCATCTTTTAATGCTTAGAAAAGTTCAATTATTTATTACTTGTCACAATGAACATTTAAGAATTTATATAATAATATAAATATTATTTAATATTATACATTATAATAAAATATATAGTATAATATATAATATATATAAATTATATATATAATATAAAATATATATTATAATAAAATATAGTAAATATTTTATATATATATTATATATATATTTAATATATATGCACATATCTATTTTATTTTTATATATACATAACATATATATAAAATAATGTGTTGCTCACTATGATTTTAAGCCTCTTTCTAGAAAATCAGGAGTGCCAGCATTTATCTGGGTGGGAGTAGTTTGCCGTGACAGCTCTCACTGCCCTAGGGTGAGAGCTCCGGTCCCGTGCAGGAGATGACTGAAGTGTTTTCCTTCCTTCTTGACAGACACTGCCTGCAAGAACCGGCCCCTAGACCTTGTCTTCATCATAGACAGTTCCCGTAGTGTCCGACCTGAGGAGTTTGAGAAAGTGAAAATCTTTTTGTCAAAAATGATTGATACTCTGGACGTTGGTGAAAAAACAACCCGTGTGGCAGTCATGAATTATGCTAGCACTGTCAAGGTAGAGTTTCCCCTCCGGACCTACTTTGATAAAGCATCTATGAAGGAGGCTGTATCTCACATTGAGCCCTTGTCTGCTGGCACAATGACCGGCCTTGCCATCCAAACTGCCATGGATGAAGTCTTCACTGAGGAAATGGGCACCCGGCCAGCAACCTTCAATATCCCCAAGGTGGTCATTGTTGTGACAGATGGACGACCACAAGACCAGGTTCAAGATGTGGCAGCAAGCGCCCGGACAGCTGGCATTGAGATCTATGCAGTCGGGGTAGACCGGGCAGACATGCAGTCCCTGAGGATAATGGCCAGTGAACCACTGGATGAACACGTCTTTTATGTGGAGACCTATGGTGTGATCGAAAAGCTGACATCCAAATTCAGAGAGACTTTCTGTGGTAAGGTGGTCAGTCCAAAAGGGTAGTGTAATTTGGCTCCTTTTGGCTCCTACTGTGGTTCCACTCCCTAAGAATGAAGTTTTTCTTTTTGAGAAGTGTTATGTATCACATTTAAATATTTCCTTTGCTATCTGTTGGGCAAACAAGTCAACCCTTTTATTCACTGGAGGCCAATTAATGACCTTTCATTTTGAATAGTGACTTTATCATGCAAGTAACAGACCTGATTTCGGTGGACCTCCTTGTGCAGTTGGTCTGATTTAGCACAAGAGAAAGCACGGCAATCTGGCCAGGATTCGGCTATGTATATCGACTGACTTACCGAGAGCGCACACCAGAGCTGTGCAGTCTGCTCATTTCTTTTCCCATCTGGCTGGGAAGCAAGGAGGGTGGAAGCGTGGTTCTGAAGGGCTCCTTATAGATTCAGAGTAGGAAAATCAGTGTGGCAGGTGAACCGCCACGCTGCTTCAGAAATCTGGTGCAGGATGAAGTGCCCGAACACGACGGCAGGTCATCTCAGGATGGGCTTTCACCCTGCAGGCATTGCTGGGCTTTTTCAGTGTGCCAGACTCACACCCTTCTCTGTTTCTCTGCAATTTGATTTAGACAGGGAACTGTATCTGCAGCTCCTGATGGATGGGCTGAATTAGCTTCATTCTTTGAGGGCTAGTCTTGGAAAAATGCTGGATGTATATTTGGTTTGGGCTAGAACTCCACTAACAATGCTAGGCCAGTGTGGGTTGTTATTGTCATTTACAGAAAAAAAAAGGTCATGTATCTGGAGTATTTGAACTGCCTATAGATAGCTATGCCACAGCCCTACCCACAAAAATCAAACGATGACTTTTTGACCATTAAAAAACTTGTATGAAGTAGATTTTTCTAGTAAATTTTTAAGGAAATTACTTGTGAAATAAGTCTCCAGCAAGTAAGGGGTAAAATCAGGTGTAAAGAACATTGTAAAAGAATTAAAGTAACAGCCACTGCCTTGGGAACTTGGTTGGCAATGTGTTACTTTGTTATTTCAGAGCCTTACTAAAAATTACCACCATACTTTTTGAATACATTTAGAGTGAATAGACCTCTTTTTCTAGGTATGAAATAAATGTGTAGGACCATCTGTAGACAGGACACTTTTCCCAATAATTAACATAGGAAATGCCTTGAGGTTTGGCTTGACATCATGTTGTGTTGCTGATGTGACCACATCTTCTCTCTGGTAGCTGGGAGAGGGTACACGTGCCCACCTAGCTGGACAGGTATGTGTGCTGCGAACATAGCACTAATTTTCCACCTATGTCCTTGCCAAAGCAAGTCCTTTCATAGCACCAAAGAAAAATCTCTTGTTCTTCAGAGTAAATGTACTGTTTATTGTGCTGAAGCATAGGAATTGTGCCCCTACTAAGCTGGAGGATAAACCAAAGAGAGCTCACACATACACACTTCCAGTGTAACTCTGAGTTGCCTGCATGCAATTAGCCAGAATCTGTGGGGTTCATGGACAAAAATGGGGTAAAGGGAATAGTTTTTCAAAAGGTTCCTACAAACCAAATGAATCTAAGAGGGTCTTGTAAGACAGTGTGGGTAAACTGGGTCTTTTCCAGCTCCAGACTGCTTTTTGGTCAGAAATCTAGACTCACCAGTGACAATTATGATTTTCTTTGCTTTGGCCAAACCAAATAAATTTGTTTGTAGGGTGAGCTGAAAACAGGAAAGCTAATGTTCAGGGGCAAAATAGTTGGCTGAGATCAAGTTCTTGATGCATTGAGAGCATCATTCAACATGAGACCATCCTGGAGACGGAAAATCTTAGCCTTGAATTGGTGTCCCAGTCAGTGGAAGCTTGACTTTCCTACCACAAAAATCTGACTATTTGAGTCTGAGCTTCTCAGTTATGGTTGAAAATATCACCCACCGATTTTGTTCATAAGTCATGGTGATGAATTCTCTTGCTCCCAAGGGTGTAGCAGAATGAAAAGACGCTGTCTTGGTTTGAGATTTGTTTTTGCCAATGGAAATACAAGACACACTTTCTATCAGCCTTATTAGGGGACATCTAAATCTTCCATGTTTTAGAAAATGGGCAATGTTGCCTTGCATTCAGAAATACATGAGAAGATTCAAGCACTCTTGCTTCTTATTTCTTATCTCACCACTATTGCTTTGGAGTTTGATGTTACCAGTAGTCAATATCCACATCATAACTACTCATCTAAGTAAAATCTCAGGTAATAACAGACTTGTCTTCCCATTTTTCTCCTTTTCCCTTTCATTTCCTCCTTCTTTCTTTCCTTCCTTCCCCCCTTTTTTCCCCTTCCCACTTTTTTCCTCCACCTTTTTTTTTCTCCCCCCTTCCCTCTTCCCTTCCCTTTTTCATCTCATCTAAATTTAGTCACCTAAAAATCATCTAAGCTTAAGCTAGTATCTAGGATTCCTTTACAGTCTGTGGAGAGAAACAGAGGCATCTTGAGGTGACCAAAGAAGCAGCAAATCCAAAGCTAAATACACTTGAGAAAAATTGGTCAGCAGTTAATTAGTTATTTAGTTAGACCATCTGTGAAGGAAAAGACTGTCAGCACACACCGTGCATTGCAGAGACAGCCCAGCGTTACAACAGTCATTTTGTCTGCCCTGTCACCACCGCACACTTGTATCAGCTGCCATCCCTCACGCTGCTTTTCGTATCACTGTTTTCTGTTTTCTCAGTCTGATGAGATAGCCTTACTGTCTGCTGGGGAATTAGCTGGTCCCCCAAAATTGTATCTCATTTTGTAGCTTGCAGTTTCAGCTTCTCAGTTCTCTGAGGTTTGGACATTATTTCTGCACTGTCCTTCAATTAGGAGGTTCACGTGCCTGTGAAGCTACCTTACTGTAGAAACTTTCCTCCATATCCTCTTTTGGTCTTGACTTTTTAAACCTGATGGAACAAGGGAGCTGCAGCCCTCACACACCCATCCTGCACCGGGGGGTTTCTTTGCTGGCTGATACATCTGGACCATCATTGCGCAGACACTCTTCATCCCAGAGAAGCCAGTGTGTTATCTTAGTGCCTCTGAGTCATTTTTCTTTTCCTCCTGGTCTTGATGCTCTTTCTATTGCATTTTACTTTATTTTACTTTATTTTACTTTATTTATTGTGCTTTTTGTCGCATTTCAGCTTACATGAGAGTTTTTTACAGTGCAGCAGGAATTCATAAATCAGGTTGTATGCCAGTGAGCAGAAGTTAGTAAGCTGCCAGCAATGACTGATACATTTTGGGATTATTTAAACTGGTTGTCTGTAATAGAAAGGGACGGGATACAATAAGCCAGAAGGTCCTTTTCGTTGCTGAGTTCTCATTTCCAGTGTAATGTTACTAAATGCTTAAAATCTCTCTCTCCCTCTTGTAGCCTTTTCAGGTTAATCTTACCTTTCTGCCACCTCAGGTGGCGAGTTATTTCAGTGCAGTTGTTCCAGTGTTGTTTATGACCTCTTTCTTCTGGCTACAGAATGACGCAAAAGATGCCTGTAACTTTTGTGACGGTGACACAGCACTGACATTTACTACAAACAGTTCAAGATGTACTTTTGTAAGCATAGATTATTAATGAATGTTTCTCTCCTTTGGGATGACTGAAATGCCTTTTCCGTAAATGCCCTTTGYAGCTGCGAATGTGTGCGCACTTGGGACCCACGACTGCGAGCAGGTCTGTGTGAGTAACGGCGGATCCTACCTTTGTGATTGCTATGAAGGCTACACTCTCAATCCAGATAAAAGAACCTGCTCAGGTATTACTCCTTCGGTAAATGTGTTCAACTAGAAAAAAAATCACTTTTTAACACCATAATGGGATTTGAGAAGCTACRTGTGTACTTCTGTTGAAACAGTGAACATCTGTATCTCCTTCAACAATAATAAATCTAATAATAAGTAATGAATAAGTAAGTCTACTGCAAGTAATGGTGAGAAGTAGTTTGATTCTATCACCATCCTTTTTATTATGCCTACAGAACCATTCATTAGGGCCCGATGCCAAAACAAAGTCTTCAGATGTAGACACTGTGTAGATATTTTCTCCTACCACTGACTCTAATTCCTTCAATTACTGTTGCCATTTCTGAGCTGATTCCAAATAGAAATATATTTGAAAATGTGAATATGCACTCCACCCCAAACTACTTCCTATTAACAATGAATTGTTTCTCCGATGTGTGTCTTGCAGCTGTGGACATGTGTGCACCTGGAAGGCACGAGTGTGATCAGATCTGTGTGAGTAACAACGGATCCTACGTCTGTGAATGCTATGAAGGCTACACCCTCAATCCAGATAAGAAGACTTGCTCAGGTAAGAATTGGAGGCTACTRTAATATATGAAACTCATGGAGGCATGGAGATGTTTTCTGTGAGCTACCTTCATTGTTTCTAATTGAAAAATTGCTTACAGACATCAACTCTTAAAATGAGAATTCACCTGTACACTTTCCTCTTGGTTCCAGTAACAGTAAAATTGCATTTTTCTTTAAATGTGTTGATTACAAAAATGCAATTTGGCACTTACCTACCATTTTATGGTCTTCACAGTACTTCATGAGCATCACTTAGTCCCTGGGAGAGGATGAACCTATTCCAGAGATGCCCACCAGCGCTGTGTCTCCATTGGAGAGCGAGTGCCACTAGCCTATAGAGAACTTAAAACCTGATGATTTTCCCCTRTCCTCTCCATCTCCCCTGTCGAAACTCATTTTTTTTTTACAGCTTGCTACTTCTGCTTCCAAGCTGTGCAGGGATCTGCGATATAGCAACCCCAGTCTTACACCAGCAGCAGCTTCTTGAATTGTCACCCTGAAAAGTTAGCCTATTATAAAAACTTTTTTCCCCCAATACTTCTCTGGAGTTGTTTCTTTAAATTCAGAAGTTTTGAGCAGCACCTGCCTTAGCGTAGCTATTTTATAACTGGTAAGTGCATCCCTCCCTTTGAGAGCACATAAGCATTCTTCTCACTGAAGTTTTCACTCTTCTTATTTCTGAAGGGAGAACATAATCTTCTAGTGCTCCTGCTTTTTTGTTTGTTTGCTTGCTTTTGTTCCTACTAGACTTTATATCTCTTTGCCATTTAATAGCATTTCTACATATCATGCCTGGCTTTTTGTGCCTGCCTTCAGCTCATGGGTGAAAGTATGAAGTTAAATTTGGATTCACCATAGTTACTGCTAATATTGCAAGAAACGACGCCTGCCTTGACACGTGGCAGGTTATTGCTCATCTCAGTATGGTGTCTTAGCTTCATCCTTACTGGGGATATTCAGGGTTGTTAGAATTGCTGGTGAAAATCAGATTGCGTGAGGCATGGTATAGTAACATCTTGCAGTCCGGATATCTGCCTCCTGCATTAAATAATTAGTAACTGAATTCAGTTGTCTGCAGCATAATATAATAATGTAGTGGGGCACTGGTTGGATCCTAATTTGAATCCTAATTAAATTGTACTTATAAACGTTGAAGCATTTAAAACGCTTGAGTGTCTGGGAGGGATTAATAGCTTTTGTCTCTAAAACGTGGTTCACCACAGCCATGGACATGTGCGCACCTGGCAGGCATGATTGTGCACAAGTCTGCTTGAGAAATGATGGATCCTACAGCTGTGACTGCTTTGAAGGATACACTCTGAATCCAGATAAGAAGACTTGCTCAGGTAAGACCTGATCAAGGAAATATTGTGTTCAGCTAAAAACAAGTAACTTTTAAAAATCAGGTTAATTTATGTTATTTTTCTGAAAAATTATCCACAAGTTTCTGTACAATTCCTGAAAACACAGTGCAACTTTTTTTCTACATGTTTCCAGTAATAATTTGAGACCYGTGCATCATGAAGATGATCATGCTTTCTGGTGGATGTGTTTGGGCCTTAAAATATACTCCAGCCTTAGAGCTCTAGAGGATGAAGGGAAATGTTCTTTCCCAGTGCTGGGCTCTTGCTGCAAATAGGAGCATAGATGTAACTGGTACTTATAAGTACCTATGGATGTACATATAAATATATAGTATCTACAAATTAATATGTATTCTATATTATTTTAGGATTTGAACTTCAGTTCTTTGGATGTCTTACTGATGTCTTACTGATGATTTACTTAYGCAAAATCCTTTTTTCTACTTCCATCATAATCCCTTTCCTTACTACATTTTGTGTGACAAAGCGCTGAACCTAGGCTTCCAATTCCAGGAGGTTCCTAGGCAAATCTCTCCAATTAACTCATATGTCTCGCATCTCAAAGAGGCGAAGCCAGAGGGCCTCAATATTTCTTCCTGCCTAGTTTAGGAGCTGATTTTGTAAATATAGTTCCTAAGATTGACTCTCACCTGGCATTATATAGACACAATAAACATCTGTGAGGAAATGTGAATTCAGTTAGGCATCCCCTTTGGGAGTCCAATCCTGAACCTTCTTTCATAGCACTGATTCTCCCCCTGCATAGTCAAATTTCAGATTATTTCCCTAATATGCTTGCTTTTTTTTTCCTTTTGAATCTCATTTTGCAGTATGCTGCTAATGATTTCTCAACCATCCAGGTCTTTGTGATATAATAAAAATAGTCTAGGTCCAGGAGGGGCTTCTTTCTTTCTTTCTTTCTTTCTTTCTTTCTTTGCTTGTGCTTTACTGGACCTCCTTACTGCAAAGATATCCAAATATAGGAACTCCTTCTCAGCTTGCCCTTTTGGAGTTGACATGTTAAATTTGGCAGAAAACATCAGCCTCACACATAAAGTACCCACTTTGTAACTGGCAGCGGGTGCCACGTCTCTCTTTTTTTTAGCAGCCATGTATACTCTCTGTTTTGGTCTTTTCACTCCATAAATCAGTGCCTTATCCAAATCAATTAGAGCTGAAATAATGCCAAATAGTCTCTGAAAATCCAGATATTTGTTCTCTGAAATTCCTTTGGATAATTATTTTGTAACTGGGTCACTGCTAGTTCAGTTYCTTTTGCAATCTGTTACAAGTGCAAAAAAGTGTTGCCAGTATTCCAAAAATCGTATTAATTTTGTGATGTTGATAGCCAGATAAAAACACACTCTGTATCCCCTACTATGGCTAATAGTGTGCTGACATGCAATATAAAACATCCTGGTTTGAATCCAAATGAAGATATGTTTGCAAACGGGAATTACTAACACCGACTAAAAAGGCTGAAGTTTGGGAATTGATTAATATTCTTCTCTTCTCAAATGCCTCCCTTAGCTGTCGACATGTGTGCGCCTGGAAGGCATGACTGTGAGCAGGTCTGCGTGAGAGATGATCTGTTCTATACCTGTGACTGCTACCAAGGCTACACCCTGAATCCAGACAAGAAGACTTGCTCAAGTAAGAGCAGATTGCTGTTCCCTATCCCCCCATACCCTCCCCAGCTAAGTACATGTATTGAAATAGCTCTCGTTAGCAGGTTAATATATTTGGATCTGTTTAAGAAACTTTCACGTGCATTCAAGTGTTATAAGACAGTTCTATGTCACTCTGTCTTTTCCACTTTGAGCAATATTCAGAGATATAAAGCACTTTATGTGCAACAATGCTAGTAGCTGCTTACCATTTGGTCTTTCTTTATAACCCTGTAACTAAGGCCTTCACTGTATTTAAAAAACTGCAATTATGCCATATTCAGCAAACCCAGAACTGAGAAATAATTGAAGAGCGAAGAGCTGGGGTTAGTCACCYGTCACACGCTCTGCAGTACTGTGGAAACTGCGTACCACCGTGCAGGAGACAGCGTGAGGTGGTGTCCTCCCCTCCAGGCTGAATTTCATGTTGCTGTTTGTTTCTTTAGCTTCTCAGCTAACTTTGTGTTATAGTAAAAATGTAATTTTTTAAAAAGATGTTTCTTTCCTTCCCGGTCTCCTTACTGTAAAGTTATTGTGTGCTGGAAAGTTTTCATAGCATGCCTTTGGAGGTGGTCTGGCCCTTCAGCTTTGGAGGCGGTCTGGGGGGGTTAGGCAGCTGCGGTCAGAGGGCGCACGGACTGTACAAAGTAAGGACTGAGCGAGACCCCAGTAAGGCAATTAGTTCATCTCGCTGCTCCAAGGCAAGATCAGTTACACATCTCAATAGTTCCTGGTAAGACTCATGTAGGATAGGCTCCCAGCATGGAAAAACATTGCCATTGGGAAGCATTAAAAAACAGTATCTTGTTTTTGGATAACTGTTTCTCCAAAATGCATTCTGTAGGAACTGATGTATGTGCACCAGGAACCCATGACTGTGAGCAGGTCTGTGTGAGTAATGGTGGATTGTATACCTGTGACTGCTATGAAGGCTTTACCTTAAATCCAGATGAGAAAACATGCTCAAGTAATAATTTAATGGTTTTTTTTTCTGAATATATTTATTGAAGTACCTCTCTTTAATGTGTTACATCCTTTTAATCTGCTTGAGAAACATTCTATCAACTCACTAACTCCCTGAAAGTATAATCCCTTTTTATTCTTTTCTGCCTGTTTCTACTAATGTTTTGAGCTAGTTTGATCCTTGTTGTTTAGTTATAGCAGTTACTGTATTTAAAACTACAGTTGACTCTTACCTATCACCACACATTTAAGGACTTCACCATATTTAAAAAAAAAAATCTGTTATAATCTGCGTTTCCTTATGAAATGGGAATAATTGGAGAGATTGGCAAGGCAGGGTTCTGGGGCATCTGTCTCTGGGGCATGGGACTCAATTGCGTACCAGCATTTGGAGGATGGTGGGGGGCCAGAGGGGAACAGAACTGGTGTCAGAAGAACTACTGCAATGCTAAACCATATGTTCTTGTCCACTCCTCCAAGCTGAGTGGGGCAGGCATGAACTCACCAACTGCCTTCCCTTCACATAGGCAATAATGCCATCAGCTGTTGGCAGAACCTCTGCACCATTTGATGTAGAATCGTAAGTAAAGTTGGGTTGGAAGGGAGCTCAAGAAGTACCTAGTCCGATCTCTGGTTCAGAGCAGGAATAACTTGCCATTACATCAAGTGGCTAAGGACCCTATGTAAGAGCAAAGTTATAAACTAGGTGGATATAGCCAAAGACCTTCTGCAAAAATAGTAATTTTTTGTAGGTCTGGACTTAAACATAAATGCAGTGTAAAGACACAAATCTAGCATGTTTTGTATGACTTGTTGGGCAACCTAGTGGCAACGGGAGTGCCCAAGATTTTGAATATCAAATACTGGAAGACTCTAAATTTCACAGAAGGACTGTAGAAGACTTCAGGGTACCCTTGGGCAGTTGCCAAAGTTGGTTGGAAAAGTAATTTTGTTAAAACAGACATAATCCAAGGAGGATCTGTCACTGGAGAATTTAAATGCAAACATGAAAACTCAACTGGCAGTTGGTTGGAAACCAACCATGTTGGTGTGATATTTTGAACTGGCCTTCCTCCAGCTGAATCTTGAACAGGTCTTCTTTGTACATCAACCATAAAGCCGGTGGAACGTTCCAAAGAAGGGAGCTGAACAAATACAGGTTCAGTGGAATCAAGAAGGTTCAGTGGAATCAAGAAGACACCAGGTTCAACACTGGCTCTAAGATAAATTAATTTCTGCACTGCTAGAAATTAATCTGTTCATAGATCTTTTCAGTGAAACACGGAATGAACAAACTTTTGAAACTGATACATATTAGTCATTTTTCTGTAATTCAAGCAGCCATCAGTTTCCTTGCAAAATGGAAATACCAATGGCATGATTGATAAGCAAAAAGAGAAACCAAAACAATTCAGAAAAAAAGAGAAATTGTATCCAGGTATACTATTTCTATTGCTTTACTGTTATAATGCTCACATAATTTGTTTGGCATTGATCAGCTATGCATTTATATATCTACAGAAAAAATAATTGAATAATCTGCTGTCGTTGCCTTTGCAAGCAATGTAAAAACACATGTATAAAGTTACAGGTATTTCATACAAGTAATCCTTCTTGATAACTTATCAAAAGGGTATTTCATAATTGTAGACCCTCTTTTAAGGAGGCTCTGCCTTTGGAAGCTTATTATTCTGGTCTCAGACATAGACCRTAATCTCACTACAGTAGCGGTGCTTCAGTTGATATGTTTGCTCTTAGCCTGCAGCAAGTGGTGCAGCTTGCCTTAACTCCTATTTTCTTTATGGAGTAGGTGAGGTTAAATTGCCTTTCATGCAGCTGAGAACTCACAGCCATCAGCTGATGCCTGACATGTTATTATACAACAATCAAATTATCATCTCTCTGAGCCCTTTGTGATCATCCCTGGTTTTGTGGTGGATTATGGAGAAAAAGGAATTCTTGAGGACAGCTGAGGCTGGTCCCTGGTAAGTCTGGAAGACTGAGGGCAAGACCTAGGAACAGATTCAATGGAATCACTGCAGAGTACGGCAATACTTGTTTTCGCTTTCCTAAGAGACTGATTACTTCTCTGTCATACTAACTGGCTCCTCCATTAATATTGCTGTGCCTTTCTACCAGATTTTAAATTAATTTGGGCCCATTTGGACATTGTTGTTCCCTCTGTCCATATTCATGTGACATTGGAATGGACTTGTGTTCACACCTCTTGATGAATCAAAAATGATACTCCCTATGCATGCATATTGCCAATGTTACAAACCAAGAGTACTTGTGAGGTCATACACACTGATGATTTAGCTGAACCTCTATTGCTTAGTATTTAAAATTAATACATGTGTTCCTGCTTTCATTTTTGTATTATTTACCAAGTGGTAAATTAAATTCTTCTAATTCCTTCCCAAGCTGAGACTTAGGTATCTAAATTCCACCCACATCTCAGAAACAGATGCAAACTGACCAATTTCTGACACTGATCAACTCTTTATGTGCCTAAAATCACTAGGCACCTTCCTGCTTCACTTGCAAAACTCCCTGGAGGCTTAACTTTGGACTTTAATGCATTCTCAGAAGTGCTGTGTTTGGGAGTGATGGGTACCCCAAATGCCATTACAATCCAGCTTTGACAGGGCAGCAACCTTGATTTTACAAACAGACAGATTTAGATATAAGGAAGAGATCCTTTTCTATGAGGGTGGTGAGGCACTGGATCAGGTTGCCCAGAGAAGTTGTGGATGCCCCATCCCTGGAAGTGTTCAAGGTCAGGTTGGATGGGGCTTTGAGCAACCTGATCTAGTGAAAGATGTCCCTGCCCGTGGTGGGGTGGTTGGACTAGATGATCTTTAAAGATCCCTTCCAACCCAAACCATTTTGTGATTCTATGATTCTTCCGAAGAGAAGCCCAAGTTAGTCATTGCCTTAAATACAGCTAATTTTATAGATTCTGTTTACAGTGATGCCAGTGGCCTTCCTGTGTGGATAGTCTGATGGTAAAAGTACTATGTACAAGAGGGAGACCTGGACTGCAGGTTCTTCTCAGTCTACATCACTTGAACACACTCATTCTGCTTCGAGGGTGCCTTACATTTTGAGGTGGGGGATATTCTGGATGAGAGGGAGAGAAAACAGGCAAAGAAAAGATTTACTCTAGTCTAGTGATTAGAGTTGATGGGGGAGGCTGGTTGGTCCCTGCACCCAGGCTTCTTTTTATTTTTTACTCAATAATGGTCTAATTTAAAGAGTGCAGAGGATCCAGGTAGGTAGTCTAGGAACTCCCTGCTCTGCCTCCTCCTCGGTTAGAGTCAAGCGCTCTCTTGCCTGTCCTGTTTCTGGACTACGACACTCGTGTCTCTGGCTACACCCCGGCCCCTGTTCACTGCCCTCCCTCCCTCCCGACTGCCCTGGGTTGCAGTGCTTGCTGTAGTCTCACAGCATGAGTTCAACTCCTGTTGCAGAATCAAGCGTTTTCCTGGGATTTAAATGTTCAATAATTGTCATAAATATTCTAAATGCTGTTTTCTCTCTTAGGAGCCATAACGAGCAGTCTTATAACAACTGAAGAATCCTGTAAGTGTGAAGCTATAGCTGCCCTGCAGGACTCAGTCACCTCACGCCTTGAAGCTCTGTCCATGAAATATATCCTTTTTCTTACATGATCTTGCGCATTCAGCTCTTTACTGGTATTGTAGAGGTAGCTGTTTTGATATAAGCCAGGGAAGGATCATCCCTCAAAACAGAAAGTATTTTCATGGTGATTTTAGAAATGTTATAGAGCAAAATCTTGGTTGTTGCAAATACCATTATGCTTTCACATTTCATTGAAGGGCTTTAGTATCAAGATACAGATAAAATGCACATGCCCACATCCCCTAGATTATATATGCTATGTTGAACATCAAGCATTGCTCCGTTCATAATTCTTCCAGATGACTTTTACTGTTACAGCAAATGCTCAGTTTTGAGCCCTCCTATTACGTCCCAAAATTTTCAAGACAACTTCACAGGCAGCGTGACAACAGTCCCATTAGCTGCGGTATTCCTCTGCATCCCATCTCTGCAGGCAGGCACTGTCCCAAGCAATTTTCATGCATCTTCTTCTTTTCTGTGAAAACATGCTAGGCTATTAAAATCCCACTGCTGGGCTATATGAGAATGGGAGAGCTGCGAGGCTGGGTGCTGAGGCTGGAGACACTGGGCAAGCCTCGGGTCCACGGGACATCTGAGGTGCAGGCTGGCGGGTGCCAGCTATGCTGCGCTGGGATTTGCCGGCTTCATTTGCTGCAGTGCGGCGCCTGCGGCAGTGAAGAGAAATGTGGTCAGCCCCCGGATTAGACATTTCACAAACATGTGGGAGAGAAAAAAAAAGAAAAAAAAAGAGAAAGCGGTGAACTCTGTGGTACCACAGCAAACCTGAATGCTGGAATAAATGCCCTCAGATGGCATGGCAGGAACTAATAACTGAAAGTTAAAGTTGGGCAAGCTGTGATTCAACATAAGGCACAATTTTTAGAAGTGAGAGTGGTTGATCACTGTAACAATTTACCAAGATTTTCATCACTGGAAATTTTGGAGACTACATGCTTTTTTTTCTGTAAAAGGTGCTCTTGTTCAAAAGTAATTGATTTAGGGGAGTACTTTATCACAAAGAACTGACGCTTTCTTTCAAAGTTATTCTTTGGTGGGCAATTTGTATCCCTAGCATCCTTTCAAGACAACCAGGAAAAAGCAGCGGAGACAATCACTTGCTGCTCCTCAGCCCTGAATGTCACTTGGTCCAACCCCTTCTAAGAAATTAGGGTTGTTGAGATCGTTTGGGAAGTGTCCAGACCTTGACAGATCTCTAAAATGTTTTGAAATCTCTGGTTCAAGAATGTATTGACCTGATTTAGAAAACAGACTGTGTGTTGAAAATGCAGCGATGAGAAAGATTATAAAAAACCCAAACCTTATAGCCATCTATTATATTGCCCTTAACAACTGACCACTAGATGAAGTGTCTGAGAAGCTGCAGGCCTATCAAGGCAGACAGCAGGTTGTCTGAGCTATCATTCTACTTAATTTTAAAATAATCTTTCAGAAGCAATCCTTTTTATTGTGTTCAGCAAGCTTTATTTTGTTGCACAGCTTACAAAACAGCAGTTGGTTATTATTGACAAATGTCAAGAAGACTTCAGGAAGCCAACAGTCTTGAACATACAGTGACCCTGAGGATCTTCATGTACAGTCACTTTATAACCATAAAGCTACCTATACCTGCTGTGCTTCAGTTTGTACTACAAGTAGTACAGCAGGTACTGCTTTTCTGCAGTAACTGCATTTTTATTCTCTTATTTAAAAGTAAATACAGAAAAAATTAATGGATACAGTATGTCACATTATATAAAACTGTGAAAAGGCAAGGCAGAGTAAAAAATGTGCCTATGTCATCTGTCCATTAAACGGGAAAGTAATGTGGGGTCTTGTAACTTATTTTGATAAAATAAAGTATGATCAGCACACTGATGTTGGAAGTTTTTTTGTGTACAGCTTGAAGGATGTGTGTTATGAAATAAAGTGTTTAACAAAAACAGGGAAACAAAAAATCAAAGATAAAGGAGGCATAAATGGAAGAAATCCACATAATTAAACAGGATACTATCCCCAAGTCACATAGTTGGAAAAAGAACCGTTTGATTTTAAAACCTACAAGTCCTTCTTAATACAGATAAAAGGTTTAATAGTAATTTCAAGTATTAATAATGTTGTTTAACACTGAGAAGGATGAAAGACGTCCTCCAATTTAAGGTTTTTATCCTGCAAGATTTACTTACATTATTAGTCAGTCATTCCTGTTGTCATACCACAGACTTTACTGGAACTACTTCTGTCAATTGGGCTTGTAGGATAAAACACACAAGCTAACAATTTAAAAATTTAATTGTTAAAGGAATCCACTCGTTTTGCACACTTGGCATTTGTAATCATCCAAATGCTTTAGAAACTATATTTAAATAAATTTGAAGATGGAGTCAAAACTATGATTATCATTCTTTTTTTAGAATTGAAAAATCCAACATATTTTGTAGAGCTTTGCAATATAATTACACAAAATATTATATCAGTAGCTGGTATGCCAAGGACATATTATAACGACATCTGTTCTTACTTCATACCCTGCACATAATAGACACAAAAAATTGCAAGGAAAATTGGTGGGCAGAAGTTCAGTTATCCTGTTCACTGCACATGCGAGTGAGACTTCAGATATGTCTATACAGTAATGCTAAGTTAGAATATAATACTAAATAGCACAGGTGAACATGGGACACAGCTCCAGCAAGGGCTAAAAATGAGACTATAAACTCTCCAAGACTGCTGGATTGGTCTGCGGTTGATATTTTGTGATGTGTCCCCACTGATATTAATTTGCTGTAGTTCAATTAGTGTGGGACAACCTCGCTATGCTACACTTGCTTCCTCAAAGTGCTGTGTATGCATGTTTTTTCTGTAAGTCATGGAGTTTTATATSCAGCACTTTGCTTACTTTCATGTCCTCTGCTTAGACACGGTATTATATAAGGATTTATAGGGCCAGAAGCATGCCTTGGCCTCCGTAATTGGGAAGAATAAACAAGTTGTAAATCTAATGCAAGACTTTTCAACTTTTTGGCAATTGGGAGTGGATGACATCAGTCCCATTTACACTAAGGCCAGTTGTCAGCTGAGATGTATAATTTTATACGATAGTGGAAAATTGACCTGGAGGCCAGATGTGTCTTGCAAGCTGTCAGCTGGGCAGGCTTTGTTTCATGCGTTAGTATTCATTAACTCCATTTTACGTTACAAATGATAGTATTTACATTCAATTCCTCTGAGCAATTATCTTGTCTCACTTTGTGTTTGTGAGCACCAGATAAAATTCCAAAGTGATATAAGCGATTTCTTTAAAATAGGACATACCAGCATGTCCTATTGACTGAATATTTTTATTTTAAATATAGATGTACTTGTTGATATAGAATGAGTAATTATACTGTTTTAATTACCGGGGCAGTAGAACTTTAAGACTAATGCAGAGAACTGTTATGAAAAGAACTAAATTTAATCTTTTGGATGGTATTTTAAAATTATTTTTATTCTGCTTAGAATAGAATAGAACAGAATATTTCAGTTGGAAGGGACCTACAACGATCATCTAGGCCAACTGCCTGACCACAGGCATTTTCTAAATTACCTTTAGCTATCTTATTCAGGTCTAAGATGCTTACAGGGATTCAGCCAGCTTTGCTTTATAGTTCTGTCTTACGTATGTGCTTCTAAGCGGGCATCAGTCAAAAAGCTGGATGCCCAGTGCTCCTCACTGTTGCACGTTCACGTAACTTCAATAAAATGATGTGACGATAACCCGTGGCTGGTTCTATTTCTCTGCATTTCCAGATAGCCTCTCTGAGAAGAGGGGAACCCACTAAACTTGACGAGACACAGGTTTGAGAACTTGGCTTCGTCATGATCCTCCTTTGACATTGAACAAATTGCTTATATTTCAGTGTTTGTGTTGTGGATAGTTGCACTGTGGAGTGCTTAGCCGCTACGAAAGCRAGGGGGATGCCCTGGGAGACGTGGCACTTCTATTCCTCCCGTGTCAAGCAGGCGAGTTTTGGAGCAGGATGCAGAAGACACGGGACAGACCGTCTTCTGTACATCTCCCATGTTCCCCTTTTCTGTCGATCAGCTACAAAACAGCTTCAGTATGGAAAATATTTATTTTGCAGCTGGGGCCAACCTAGCTTGGAGTCAGTGCTGCAGAGCCAGGCTGCTCCTGAAGTCCCCTGCACCCCTCGTGCGGGCACAAATCCAGGCTTGATCCTTCCCCCTGCCCTCTGCGCTGCTCAGTGTCCAAGAGCGTTGCAACAGTAGCCATGGGGCTTGCTTACCCTCTCTAACCCGCTGAATCAAGGCATTATTCATCCATGTGTGCAGCAACTGACTGACCAGACCCGGCTGTGGGTGCCAGCAGCACCTTCCAGGGGAGCCGGAACGGCGTCCAACAACGCCTGCGGCCGCAGCCACAGCCACCAGTTACCTCAGTGAACAGGAACGCCGGGGGCGACTCTGAGGTTGGGGTAACTGAGGATGTCTTGGTGTAAGTCATACCACAACCACTGCGCACACGCACTTTGGGATTCACAAGCTTTCAGATTTTCCTTCACGTATAAGCAGTGACCTTTATTAACGAACTACCAGTGCTTTCTACCCAAGCTGAGTACGACTGTTAACATGCTGCCCGCCGCTGCTGCTCAGCGGGCAAACCGCCGGCCCACCTCCCCGCTCAGGGGCCCACCCTCCGGCGTCGCTGCCGGCTGGCAGGCGTCCGCTCCGCCACGACCGTCCCTAGCCTCAACCGGCGCCTCTGGGGGCGGGGCCAGCGCTTGGCTCCGCCCCAAAGGGGCGGGAGCGCTTGTGCCTGGCGCCAGAGGGCGGGCGGCAGCAAATGAATCGCGTCTTTCTTCTCCCGCTCCCGGAAGTAGAGGAGCGCGCGCCCGGGCCAAACTTCCGGCGGCGGTTGCCAGGGTGACGCGGTTACCAGGGAGGCCGCGCTGGGCCCGTCGCGCCGCGCCGCCGTGAGGAGCGGAGTGGGTCGGCACCCCTCGCCCGCCCGCTCCTCCAGGATGTTCATCTACCTGTGCAAGAAGGTGCTCCTGGGGCACGGAGGAAGGTCGGGGCGGCGGGGGGCAGGCAGCCCTCGGGGCAGGCGGAGTTGCCGCCCCCCCCCCCCCCCCCCCCCCCCCCGGGAGCCCCCGGGGATTGGGAACGCGGAGGCCTCGGGGCGCTGAGAGGACCCTCGGGGCTCCCTCGCGCTGCCTGCGGCTTTGCTGGTGCTGGTGCTGCGGCCGTGGGCTTGGTCCCTGCTCAGAGTGCTGCGCTGCTCTGTCCTGCCTGCTCTCTCTCGGCCTGGGTTTGGGGCTTGGGGTTTCTTTGGTCTTCAGCTGTCTCCTAAGAAACTGCTCCCCCAGGAGAGCTTGGACGTGGCTCTTCAGCTGGAGACCAGCTCGTGGCAAAGCCCTGTGCACTGTGTGATCCCTCTCACCTCTTGTTGCTCATGGTGCCTTCTCTGCACACCTTTGAAGATGTCCTGTTATTATTATTTACTGCATATGTTAGATTTCCCTTTTCTGAAGTGTTGTGTTGCACAGTTTCACCAGTGCTTGTAATTGWAATTGTCTTATATCTCTTTTTGCAGGTACTGATCTGTTGGTAGAAATAAGTTTATATTGTGTGCTATCACAGRTGTCTTTGAGGTGTTCAAATGGAGTATTTTAAAATAAAACATGATTCTTAGAACTATGTAGAGATACAAAGTATTTCTTTTTTCAGATTGCAATTCCTGGTAATGTTCGATTAAGATGTATTTCCTGGAATAAGGATCAAGGTTTCATAGCCTGTGGTGGAGAGGATGGATTACTGAAAGTTTTAAAATTAGAAACGCAGACAGGTAAATGAGAGGGGTTTTTTTTGTGTGTTTTTTTTTTTTTTTTTTAAAAAAACAAAATGCACCACACTGCAAAATTCTGAAAGCATAACTCCTTCCATAAGTTACTTGACAATACTGCATATATTTAAAAACTGTACATAGATATTTATGTATTTGCATAAACATCAAATGTGCTGTCACTTTCTTTTGAGCACTGTTTTCCTCCAGCTTGTCTTACATGGCACACATGTAATTTGTCTACCTGTTATATCTGCTGAAGTTTTCTTCAACGCTTCTTTTTTTTCATGGCATAGGTTTCATTCTTGTTCTTTTTGTATAGGCTTCCAGTTTATTTTGGAACTTATTTCATTATTTCTTGTTTTTGTTTGAATGTTCTCTACCATCTTCATTATTTTAGGGAGAAAGCTGTGTATTTTTTTTTAAATAAATATGTTCCAAGAAAAGTAAAATCTAATATAATTTCAAATTCTTTTAAACCTTTTTCTGAATGTAATGAAATGTGATAGCCATGGGTTTTGTTGTTGTTGTGGKTTTTTTTGTTTGTTTTGTTGKTTTTTTTCCTGAAAAACTGCTACACCATAAAGAGTATAGTAATTTGGATGACAGGTGTGAATAGCAAACACATCAAACTGAGGCATGGAAAATTCATCCTGCAGTTACAATTTATATACTTTTAGGTGAAGTAATTTTATCTATGTAAGTAGTGATTAGAGCTGCAGTATTGATAGAGACACAGTAATATGTATGCTTTATTAGGTTTATTTTATAGCTATTTTTGTTATTTTTAGATGAAGCAAAAATAAAGGGACTTGCAGCTCCTAGCAATCTTTCTGTGAATCAAACTCTTGAAGGTCATAGTGGTAAGTGTCTTTGGGAATTTAACGTACTTTTGATTAGAATAAAAAAAAATACAAGATTTTGTGAAGTTGATAGAGTAATTTTGCTATAACTTTTTATTATAAGCCTGAAATAAAGATTATCAGTATTCAACTCAGGTAGGTAACAGCTTGGCTATCTATTTTTACCAAGTTATCTGATGAAAGACCTACAGTCAATCTTTCATGATCTGTGAGTGAATTACTGGGTTGAGAATCAAACTGATCTAGCCTTACCTCAATTCTCCTGGCTGATACGGTATGTGTGATGTAGAATGCATGCTGAACAAACCAAGCTCTGCTCTGCCTGTTACGATTTAAAGTTTGCTTATGGATTTTGCAAGGTCAAGTCTGTGAACTTTGACATTACAGCCTAACTTGTGTTTTGTATTACCTCAGGTTTTGCTTTTTCCAAATTATTTGGTCCCTGTTCATTATCCTGAGAAGGAAGTGTTGATTTCTATTTAAGTSGATGATGCTATTGTATGTGTTATATTACAGAGGGAATTATTTTTTTTTTTAATCATGCAGTGCAACTGGTATAGTACTTGTTATCTCCGACTTCAGCATGGTTAATCTGGAAGTGCTAATCAGTTGCGTGGGACTGGAATATATTTTTGGGTATTTTATATAAAAGATCATGATACATTTGCTCCCATACATTTGTTCACATACTTCCTGGGTAGATGACAGACAAAGAATGCTTTATAGCAGAAGAGAAAAGCTAAATTGATGGGCAGTTGATGCTGGAATTGCTGAGTTAAAGAAACAATGATGCTCTGCTGTGTTTTTAAAAAAAAAAAAAAGAGAACAATTTTCTCTTACACTGTATATATAAAGTTTTAACCTCTGTACGATAAGCTGAAATGAGACTAAAAGCCTTCTTAAGCATTTTTTTCTAGTGACGCATGTGGATAAGCCTGGCTTTTTTGATAGTGTCTATGAGATTTGCTTATATGTTATGGTAGCTTTATATTTTCTTCTGAAGAAATCGAAGTTAGTTCAGTAAACCCGATCTCTGTCTTCAATATATCTTCATTTTCCCTTTATTGACAAACTGTAGAATGTGTACATATGTAGATTGCAGTATAGTATACAGACAAGGTTTAGAGAGGTTAGAAATTAAATAAATGGTCTTTTTATGAGGATTTGCCATTGAAACCTGCCAACAGTCAGGTTATTTTAGGGGCCCGGTTAAATATGATCAAAAAAATGAATTGTGAGGAATTGATTTAGTGGATATTTTGAATGGATGTCTTCAATTCTGAAATAGATTACTGTTACCTTCAAAAATCCCTGACATTCAGGATATCTTTGATTGCATCTGTTGATAAAGTTCATGACTGAAATGCTGAAAAATGGAAAGGATACAGAGGAAATGGATGACTAGGGGTGGGGGCATGAAACAGTGTGATGCTTGAAGTGGCCAAGTTCGTATCCAGTGTTGAACTGATGAAATAAGATGCTGCTTAGAAACGGTTTGAAGATGTTTCATGTCAAGTCAAATATTTATGAGTAGGATCCCATATGAGACTTGAGGATCTGAAGGAATTGTGTGTAGAGTGCTCTTTTTTGTAATCGTGAGGGAGATTTTGTTTTATAAGTGCAGCACTACTGAGGATCAAACTACTAAGAGGAAGAAAAAACCAAAACTTCTTACGACAGTAAAGTTTTGTCAGCTTCTCAGACTAACCTCTCTGTCGGAGGCAGTCAGAAACWGCAAAACTATGATTTGGGTTTTGTGTATTAAAGCAATGTTCTGAGTAGAATTTGCAGAGGACGTTACTCAAGTGGGTGAATAGAGAAGCAAAAGGAGCTGTTTAGCAGAATTTTGAAAGAGGAARCAAGTGATACAGAAAGAATGCCTAAAACTAAATCAAAGTCAGCAGTGCAAATTTCTGAAAAGCTCCAGGTTGATTAAGCTGGATGTGGTGGTTTTTATTAACTTATTTAAATGGTGTAAATAAAAAATTTGTGTCATTTTCTAGGTTCTGTGCAAGTGGTGACATGGAATGAGCAGTATCAAAAACTGACTACCAGTGATCAAAATGGACTCATCATTGTGTGGATGCTGTATAAAGGTATTCTACAGGATAAATTTGAGATGGGATAATATTCCATGTTGTGAGAAATCTTTTTTCTTTTCTTTGTTTTTCCCCAGCCATTTTTACAGTTCTTTTTCAGACTTTTATTTTGCAGACTGTTAAGCTCAAAATAGATTTAAAACAATTTCCAAGTTTTTTTGTAATACTTGTCTACGTTTTTCGTAGTGTAATCACATATAAAAAGGCATTTGTCCTGCAGAGCTACCTTAGGAGAAGATATCAGTTCTTAGCCATATGCTTGGTAAACTGCTCTAAATTTCTTATTTTCTTATCTCTGTTACTTTATTCCCTTGGAGGAAAATAGTATATTGAACAAAAAAAAGCAGCAGTGCTTCTTTGTGTAGGTTCTGTTCTGGGTATCATTGTAATATTTAAATAGTTTTGCAAAATGCATCAAGCACAGACATACTGGTGGAACTACAAGAATTTAGCAACCCTGCTTAGAACATCAATTAAATACTTCCATAAAAACAATCTTTAGAAATGTTTAATTAAGGCAGTGAACTAATATGACTAACCACTGTATTGCTGTAATTGGCTTTTATTGTTCTTGACCTTTTCACACATACATGTACTTCTTTGGTACACTTAAATTCACTTGAAAGCCAGCAAACCTCTCAGTCAAATTAACCACTTTCCAACACGTGTAGGAAAGAAAAAGAAAATAAAAGGTTTTCTTTTTCTCTTGGGGATTTTTGTTTAATGAAAAATGGCAACAAGTAAAATCTCAGCTCAGCTTCTCATTTCAGGAATAAAGAATATCACTTGATTAGTCTTTCTGCTTGATATGTGGTGGCTACTGTCACATAAATCATCTCTTAGTTTTGGAAAAGAACCAGTAAATTACTTAATACATATTCCTATCAAACGTTGTTCCCTCTGTTTATGTTTCCTGGTGTATTCTTGTCAGTTCTGAAATTACGTAAGCACAGATCTCTTCCTGTAGGGCCCCTCTCGGACTTTGGCTCCCCTCTCCAATCCCTCATTTGTCAGGTTCTTTTTGGAAGTAAGTAGCTCACATCTGAATGCTGGGTTTTGCAATAATCATGTCTGTGTAGTCTGGGGGACACTATAGCATAGGCTTGCTAGACTTTTACAGAAAGGGCGGAACAACTTTGTTTTTAATTCCTTTCCAAAATTCATTGCTTCTATATCTTTTTGTTGTATATTACATTGCAGAGTCATATGTAACCTACTATCTCATGTTTACTCATAAGCAGACTGTTCTCAGGTTTCTCCATTTCATTGAGCGCCTAATTTGATTGCTCAGTAACTTTTATAAACTTTTTGTGTGTCTGTATTATGTTTTATTTGTTTTTTTTTTAACAACTTCAGGAATTCATATTGCTAAGAAATGTCACTATTGTCCTATTTGCATATCTTTTTAATGGAGAGTAATTTTACTCTTTGAATTCAATGATTAGCGTGTACCTTGAATCCACTAGAGGATTATCAAATCAGAAGTATAACTCAGATTTTCATTTACTACTAATAGGTGCTTGGTATGAAGAGATGATTAACAATAGAAATAAATCTGTTGTTCGAAGTATGAGCTGGAATGCTGATGGACAAAAGATTTGTATTGTATATGAAGATGGAGCTGTGATTGTTGGATCAGTGGATGGTAAAATTTAAGCTCTACTAATTGTTGTGGTATTACATAGCTTTTGTTTTCAGTATTATGTACATTGTGGCTCTGTTTCTCTGGGTAAATACAATTAATAGTTACTTTCTAATTGTTGCTTTGTCTTTCTTTAGCTGTTTCAATTTTTACATTGGTAACTTGCATCCTATTTTTAATTTTGTGGTATGTTTGTTAAGTACAATCAGTGTTCTGTTACAGGCAATCGCATTTGGGGAAAAGACTTGAAAGGTACCCACCTGTGCCACGTTGCCTGGTCCTCCGATAGCAAAGTTTTACTCTTTGGAATGGCAAATGGAGAGATTCACATTTATGACAATCAGGGAAATTTTATTGTAAGTTCAGGGTGGTATAATAAAAGTTTTAATTTCAACAGGCATAAAAACTTACTTCCTCTTAATTTATTTCACATTTGTTTGTTTAGTTGGTGGACTTCAGTACTGGACAAGGTCTTGTGCACAAAGTTTTTATTCAAGATTTATGCAGCTGCAGCTTTCTCATAAATGTTTCTTTCTTGGTAGCTAAATGAATATCACATCAACTAATGCCTTTTTGCCTTGCAATAGTTATTGAAACTGTAAAAATATGTATGGTGATACTAATTAAATTAAATGAAGCTCATGTTAAAAGTACTAGTGTGCTTTTAGAATAAAGCAGTAGTTTATTTTCCTATTGCTCCTGTCATTCTTTATTACATGAGGAATGTTACATGCTTCAGAGAAAACCTGGTAGTAAGTGGAAAACTGAAAGGAAGTAACTATAATATTGCTGCATTCCTACAACTTTGGTTTACTTATTTATTTTTATCTACTTATTTGGAATATTTGAATATGACTATGACAAAATGCTAAACAGAAGTAAAACACTGACTTTGAAAAGAGCGATGTATTTGGAACCATGTTCTTGACTTTTGGATGCTTGTCATGGTGAATTTTCTCCTCCTTTCCTTCTTTTCCCTAAGGAAGTATCTGTTACCCTTCCCATTTTCTTTTCTTTAACCCTCCACTGTATCTTTCTTTCTTCCCACTGTGTGAGTCATGGTGTTTCTAGCGTGTGCTGTAAATTACTGAAATTCTTTAAATAAGTTGTTGCTTCCCCTGCCCCTCCCCCGACCTTTTATCAACAATATGTGTGGTTGTGTGTGCTCTCTCTCCCTCTGCCCCCCTCTCTCTCACTCTTGTCTCCCCCTCTCCCTCCCTCCCTTCCATAAGTTACCTAGTAGCTCTCCTCGAAGTGATCCAGGTGCACTCTTATCTTTCAGAAAAAGCCCTTACCTGTGTTACCAGATGTACAGGGCTCATTATTACAAAAGTAAACTTATCTTGATTGGTGTTCGAATTTGGACACTTATTTTTTCCAATTATTTTTATATATTATTCAAGAGACTTTTATCAAGAAAAAGCTGATGAAAGGTTTCTTTTTWAAAAAAAAGTCTTGTGAATGGTTTGAAAATATTTTTATTTTTTGCAAAGTTCCAGTGAGGTTCCTTGTGTGCGCATGCATGTGTGTGTGTCTGGTGGGTTTTTCGTTTCGTGTTTTTTTTGTTTGTTTGTTTGTTTGTTTTTTGTTTTCTTTGTTTTTAAGTTACTTTTCAAAGAATGAAAATGCCAATGTTGAAGTACTTCTTTGTAGCTAAAATATGTGTCTTCGTATGTCTGATCTGGCTTTGAATAAGGAAGGTTTTTCAAACTCTTAAAATTTTGAGAATGTGAAAATTTTTCTTGGGAGAGGAAAAAAATTTTGTGTAGACAYCTGGTCTTCTGCAAGGTATCAGCAGAGATATAAATTGTTCTTCTAAATAGCATGTTGTATATGACTTTAAATAATTAACCATTCTTGTGTAGGTGAAAATGAAACTGAGTTGTTTGGTGAACTTAACTGGAGCATTCAGTATTGCTGGAATACATTGGTATCATGGTACAGAAGGCTACATTGAACCAGATTGTCCTTGTCTTGCTGTCTGTTATAACAATGGAAGATGCCAGATAATGAGAGATGAGAATGACCACAGTAGGTACAAAATGTGGGGTGCTAATTACTGAGCTACTCTTGACCCAAAACAACTACTTGTGTTCATATTCTTAATGTTTATTTCTTAAAAACTAGATCCTGTTTTGATTGACACTGGTATGAATGTAGTATGTATTCAGTGGAACCACTGTGGAAGTGTATTGGCGGTGGCAGGCTCCCTAAAAGCAACTTCTCAAGATAAAGATGTAAACATTGTGCAGTTTTATACTCCGTTTGGTGAGGTAAAAATATTTAATATACTTCTATAATGTAAAGGGTTTTTTATCTTAGTGTGTTTTGTCTATGTGGTCATTACTGGTGGAATTTGGATGCCAAAATGTAGGTGTTCAGTGCATTTAACATGCTCTAAGGTATCTAGGATATCTACCTGCATCTGGAAAGATGACACAGGACCAGGTACCCTTTTAGAACAGCATGTTAGTGGCCAGCACAAAAATCCGAGTGCACCTCATAAAACACTAAATGATGGGATATGTATAGTGTCTAACTTTGAACACCTAACTCAGATACCTGAGTTCAGACTATAGTCAATAAGTGATTTGGAATGCTTAGGCAGCAGTTAAGATGCTAACTTAACATCTGTGTATCAAATCTGGAAGTACTTGTCTTTCKTCACTGGCTGCGTAAGAGACCTAGGCATCTCTAGATTAGGAGTTTAAAATATGGCAGTGAATRCTCCCCTCTATTTTTATGGAATTGGTAAAACTGAGAAATCGGCATCTGGTATCAGTAAAAGCAATGGCTCAGAAACCTCAGAAAAGGTAAACTGTTTCTAATTTTCATTCGTCTGTTGGGGATATGGTTTTGTAAATGTTTTTTGTACTTCCTGTCTTTTTTATAAGTTGTTAAATGTTCAACAGTTGACAGACAACTTTCCTATATATTTTTGTTCATGGTGCTACTCTTGCCTTGCAAGGTAATTTCAGGTAATTTCACTTTCCCTCCTAGTAATATATCTGGCAATCAGTAAGTTAGTGTTAGGTATCAGAGTGTGAGGAAGTTTGTCCCTTGTACAGAGGAAGTACTCGTCACCCCTGAGGCTAACTGTGGTAAGGATAGAGCTGTGAGCTGCGCTGTGAAAGGGGTTAAGATCCAACATCATCTGTAGGGGTTTCCTTAGTTGAAAGTATTAAATGGAACCAAAGGTTTTGGCAATAATGTTACGTCTCTAGTTGCTAATGTCCTTCAGATTAACTGAAACAGGTGTTCCAGATTCTGTATCTACTGTTTAGAAGTAAATTCTTTAGATTTTAGAATTGTTTTGTACTAGTTCTGATTATCAGGTACGGACTTAACTTTTTGGAAGATGGTATCTTCTGTGAATAATGTGTGACCAGTATTTGGACTTGGTATTTGCACCTGATCAAAGGCACRAAATAGGTACTAAACTGTGTAAGTTCATTGATAACAGTTTATTTAGGCACAGAGTTATTCCCTCAAAAGGAAAGTTAGATCTAAGCATAAGTATCAGCGTTCTGCTCAGTAAAAAGTTGTGGTTTTTTAAAGCCTAAGATTTTTCAAAATCATACAGTAAATAGTAGGTTAATGTATCCTTTATTACATACATCTATATTATTTGCAAACAAAAAGCTTCCCACAAACAAGTGCTTTGTGGGACTAAGGTTATAGTTTTTGAAAACATTATTTTTTTTCAATTGTGTCCTTCATTCAACTTCAAAACCTACAGAAAAATAAAGATATTAAAAAAAGATAGAAAGTGTATTTCTTTGCTGGCTCTTAAATTGTAAATGGACATCTTAACTGCCTTTCTTAGACTTTTTTTGAAGGGGAATAGAGAAGAGGAAAATGTACACAATTTGCAGTGGGGCAGTGGACCTTTGCAGCTGATTCATTGTATGCTCTTGACATAGATTAGCTATATGTTTTTATTTGTTTAAACTGCTAGCTGTAGTTAAGGGTGTTGTACATCAACTAATACACTTCCAGCATAAATTAAACTTCTGAGGCATGTCAGGTATCAGTACTGTTGTTGTGTTTATTTTAGTAGAGACTGAAATTATAAAGGTGATTCAAATTACCAACCAAAGGAAAAAATGTTTATACTGTCATTTTCCATCTATTATTTACTATCTAATTATACATTATATTACTAAACAGGATTATCACTGAGTCCTGTTTTTTCTTTCGCTGACAAAAAAAGAATTGAGGCAAAAGAACACTTTATGGTAATGCCTGTTGAATATCTTCCCTTTTGTTTGCATGTGTATTGTAATTTTGGAGTCATTATGGGGTACTGTAAAGAAGATCTATGTTTGGTTTTCATCAAGTATCAAAACTGTTGTTTATGTATTTTAGAGTGGGTTTCCTATGATAAATTCAGAATCTTTTTCTTTCCTTGTTTTAAAAAAGCATTTGCGCACGCTGAAAGTTCCTGGCAAACAGATATCTGCCTTGTCTTGGGAGGGAAGTGGACTGAAAATTGCACTAGCTGTCGATTCTTACATATATTTTGCAAACATTCGTCCAGATTACAAGGTACGTAGTAATGTGGCACTTAACAGTATTAATAAGTTTCCTGTTACTTATTCTCTTTCTCAATGGGTTGAAGAAGTAGCTTTCTCTAATATATAAATAAATGCTTAACTTATGATTACTGTTTGATCAGCACTACTGACTTGAAGTTTTAGTGGAATGTGAATGTCTGTCTTGGTGATGGAATGACTTAGCCATTGCTTTTATAATGAATTTGTGATTTTATTTTCACAATAAGGAAATGTATGCTTTGTTAATATTAACAGAATTGGGCATGATTCTAAATTTGGTAGTAATTGAGGCTGTCGCGTAGGTAAGGCGCCAGTGTTTTCATTGCTGGTTAAACTGAGTGGGCTAAGTGATACAATGGGAATTGTTTGAGCCCTACTTCTACTGTCATTTTTTTGGTGGTGAATAATTAGTTTGAACCAGGAGAGTTGTGTAGAAACCTGAACAGTAGAAATGAATGCAACCTGATAGGCGTACTTCCTACTTATATTTCAGTTCCCAATATACTTTTTACAAGTGTGTATTCAGCTAATTCTGAATAATGTTTTTATCTTGTCTACCATATGGGTTTTTTTTTTTAAGAGTTAGGACTATTTCACTTAAATTTACAGTTTAACAAAAAATAGCAATTACTGTCCAGTATACAGTATTGTATACCTTTTTTTCCAGCACAGGATATGTTCTTTAATCATCAGTGTGTAACCACTGTGATTAAAGAGGGAGAGAGTGTAATGTGAGGAACATACTGCAGCTATATTGAAATGTATTGTTCTACTCGGTTGTGAAAAATCATTGGTCAGGGAGTTATAAACATAAATCTGCTAGGAAGCAATCTCACAYAGTTTGTTGTAAATCTGCTGGAAAAGACTTTGGAAATTTGAGCTGGAAATTAGTCTTGCAGGAAATGCTACCTAATGTTTATTCTGGGAAATGTGTAACAGCTGGAACACAGGCCTATTGCTTTTTCTTAAACTCATCAGTATCTATGAGACCATGTGTATTTCAGGATCTGGCACAGTTTGCAAATGAATAATGTTTTGAAACCTTAGTTTTAGAAACTGCATGTGTAAGCACTCTTTTTAATTATTTTTTCCTTTTGCATATTTAAACTGGAAAAAGATGTGCTCAAATTAATTTATTTCTGCAGCAAATAAACTCTTAACCTGTTGGTAGTATACTCAGTTTCAATGTTAAACATTTTTATGGTGAATGATATGTGTTGTCCTTCAATAAATAATACACATTACTACCACTATGTTMTTTCTGATTTTATCAGTAACTCCCTTTTAGGAACTAGATACTCTAAAAGGTGACAGTCATTAAATGGTAGTGATTCAAAGCTGTCATTAACTTAAGCTGGATTGGAATTAATGACCTGGAGATGAAGTGTTAGTATCACATTACCAATCTACTGAATAATCCGGTTTCCTGTATTTTTCAAGTATTACCATAATAAGAGAAAGGCGGTTCTAAATTAATACGACAGTAAAAACTATGAATTGAGCTGATCTTTTTTAAACTATTCATAGTTTACATGGTATCTTTTTCGAGTTGTAATACTAATTTAGAGTCTATAGCTCTAGTTACGTTTCTTCTGGTGTATATTACCTTGTTCAAATCTATGTTGGATTTCACTTTATATCCTCATCATCCAGCATTCTGGGGTCCTTTGCCACTTCTTGAAATCACTTTTAGATTTGACAGACATGATTTACAATTTACAAAGTTATGTTACCTCATAACTTCTTTCATACAAATTTTTACTATTCAGAGTAGTATAAGTTCTAGTTTGCATCTCTGGGAAGGATCCTGTGGGTAGTGCTTTCAGTTGTCAAAAACTACCTTTATTCCAATCCTTTTATTTTTCTTCCTGTATCCAAAATGAGCTTGATTTTCTTGAAAATCCAAGAAGGTCATATCAGTTGGGTCATCTTCATTTGCATGCCTGTTGCTTCTCTGAAAGATAACAAACAATAATAAATTATAATAATAAATGAATGAGGTACAACTTCCAGGGCTAAAAACATGATGACTGTCCAGTGTGTTGAATTTATCCATGTGCATCTAATTCCATTTTTTTTTTTTTTTTCCTTTTTTCATCTCTACCTTGTGTGAAAGCTAGATTTACTCATTTGTGATTCCCAGAATCATAATGCTTTTTACACCTGCCCCCTCCTGTTACTCTGGCTATACTCCACAGCATTGTGATTGAATTCCCATAGAACTCTACTTGAGTGAAAACCATTGGGTTCTGACAATTTATTACCATTCAGTTTATAGATCTATTCTAAAAGTTCTTTTGCTGATACTTTAGTTTATCGTCTTGGTTTCATTCCCTGTAGAGTGTGGGAACCCTTCTGGCCAGCTCTCTAACGTTTCTCCTTTCTCTCTAGTAAATGCTGATGCAGAGAATTCTATTAGTTTTTCTACAATTGCATCATCATYCTTAAGTGGTTTGCTTTATATCTCGTTTGTTTGTCAGCTTCACCTCCTTTCTGAGATATTTTTTGATTCTGCTGTGTTAGAAAGGGTTTTCATTATTAATTTCTATAATTTAAATCAGTTAAATGCAATAAAATACATCTTCATGGTTTTTACAGTGTTTGGATACTACGTTTCTTCTTTTGCCTTTTTGCCCTTTCTCCTACTTGTTACATGAATAATTATATTCTTCTGGGGGGAAGGGAGGGTTTTTCTCATGTTACTAATATGGAAGAGGTGATGTGAGTTACTATAGTGCTCTAATATAATTGCTTATTTTTGTCTTCTTCAGCAATTGCACTGTTTGAGGTTTTTATTATATTTCCCTTGGGAAATGAACTTTGGGTTTCCAAATCAATAGTCATAGAGCAAGGATTTTCATGGCAAAAACCATTATCACAGTGGGTATTTCTGTGTACCCGCTGAACAAGGAAGAAACAAGGGGAAGTGAGATCTTGTCACATTTTGAGGTTGATCCTCCAATTCTGATTGCGATAGGTTATTCTGCGTGATGGGAAGGCTTCTTTTGCCAGTTTAATATTATGCAAATAACTTATTACCAGAGCTGTGTTCACATACTTTTAATAAATCAGTTCAKCACTTGACAGGTGAAGAATATTGAATACTGATTATGTATATGAAATAAACACTTTCTTTCATAGCTGTGAACAATTTATTGTTGAATTCTTATAATTTCTGATAGGTTTTATCAAAATTGTCTCTCTTGGCAGTGGGGTTACTGCTCCAATACGGTTGTTTATGCGTATACCCGACCTGATCGTCCAGAATACTGTGTAGTCTTTTGGGAMACAAAAAACAATGAGAAGTATGTGAAATACGTCAAGAGCTTGATTTCCATAACAACTTAYGGAGACTTCTGTGTTTTAGCAACTAAAGCAGATGAAAATCAACCTCAGGTAAAGTCTKTCTTTTAATTTTCACTTGAAACACTCTGTTCCACACGTCAGCACTTTACRGGCAGAATAAGATGAAATGTAAAATTCTGAATCTGTCTCAGAGTGTGTCATTCAGTTGTCATTTGACAGAATGGCACTTGAATGGGCTCAGTGTTTAAAAACAAAGAACCCCAACAAACAACAAAGTAATAGCAAAAATATGCAGAACCAATTAACTGCCTCTGTAYTTTAACTCCTTGGTAGGCATTAGTAACTTAATAAAAACTGCAGCCTTCAAGATTAATGTTTCTTTAGAAATATTTAGAACTGTTCTCCAAAGAAAAGCTAAGAGCAGGAGAGCATCAGAATGGTAATGAATATTTAATCAGTCAGAAGTGGGAAAAAAAGGGGGAATTTTTTAGGTGATATACATCACATGTTACTACAAACTGCTCCATTTGTTTGTTTATTTGTTTTATTTTAAATGTAGTGACAAATTATATGATAAATGTATCCTTTGGTTAACGTATGTTTGGTTAGCATGATGCTAACTGTTACATGGTTTTTCTTACTGCGTTCACTTCTGAATTATTTTCTATATCACCTGTATATTGCTTACAAAGGAGGAGCATGAGACGGAGTCAATTGGTGCAACGGTAAAAAAAATGCTTTAGTGCTGCTTTGCTTGATTGTGCAATAAATGGTGTACTGTCATATGGATTGAAAATATGGTATACATGGCCAAAACCATTTGGTGAAATTGAGTGCAATAAAATGAGATTCTTCTGGGTTCTATTTTTAAAATAGGAAACAAACAGTGGAGGGACTTAGTGCAACTTTCTTGAGCATAAATAAGAGATTTAATTTTAGCATCTGAAAATTATAGATAATAAGCATCTTTCAATTCTTTCRAAATGGCTGCAGTGTAGTAATTAACACTGTGGGGGGTCAGCATTTAGGAAATGAAGCGAACAAGCTTATCCTTTGGGTAGCAGTTCATTAGAGTTGCTTTCTGAAAAACAGATTTGTTTTGCAATAGATTTTGGTCATTAGAACTGTGATTTCATGGCAAAATGTACAGCAATAGCTGATGGGGCAGAAAAGACTAATTTCAGCAGGAACTGTTTAGAAGTATTGCAAGCAGATGTGAATGTCAGTAAGTTACGAAGAACTTAATGTTGATACCCATAGCAAGGCTTGAACTTTCTGCTTTGATCAAATCAGACAATGCAAACTCCCTTGTCCTGGCACCACCCTGTGTAGTTCACGCAGCCTCTGTCTTGGATACTGTTACTCCATCACCCCTTGGCAGTCTCTGATCTACTGGCTTAGAGTCTTAGAAATAAGTAAAAAGGGCATAAGAGAAATTGATTAAAGAGTGAATGTTGGGTTAATTTACCAGAGAAGAATTAATATAAACATAATGGAAACAAACAATAAATAGTTTAAAAAGCCAGGTGTGGTTTCCTACAGAGGTGGAGGCTCAGCATATTTTTTGGAAAAGAGAAATTTGAGAATGCTGGTTCCAAGTTTAACTCATGAACAAAGAAATAAAAATACTATTTTTGAGAGTGTTTATTGGTGGCAGAACCAGAAAAATAAATTATTTAATGAAAAGAAATCCTTGTTCACATCTTTTTCTTCGAAAGAATGAAATTCCTATAGCAGCTGGAAACCTAAATTCTGCCATTCTCATGTGATTAATAAGCTGTCAATCTGTCACTTTAAAGGGGTAAGCTGTACAGTTGCTGTAGTCTGCTACCACAATTACATGAATTGTCCAGGAGGTGAAAGAGCTATGAAGAACTAATTATCTTCCATTTCCTGGAGAGTCAGGAATAACAGCTCTTAGGTGATTCAAGTTTTGGCAGCCCTGTATTATTATTATTATTTTTCTTTTTTTTTTTTTTTTTTCAAATCTAAAGACTTTACAGTAAAAGTTGCTACTTACTTTCCACACTTCTCATTCGAGACATTCTTATTTCCCTGTGCAATCATCATAAAGCTATTTAATCCTTGATTTAGGTCTGGAGAAATAAATACATYGGCAACAACAATGAAGCATTGGTGTCTAGGTCAATTTTTATTTATTTGCATCTTCCTGAGTTTAACAGACCAATCTGGTCTGTTAAAGGTCTGGTCTGTTAGAGGTATCTGTGCTATCAAAGCCTTCCCAAGCAGGATTACAAGAAAGATAAAACTAGCAAAACTCATCAGTTTTGTTGTATCTACGATACTGCAGGGCGGAGAGATAGCCTTATTCACAATTCTCCCCACATTGTAGCCCTCTTGGAGGTTCAAGGAGATCGAGGTCTGCAAAGGATAGAACAAGGGTCCTAACTTCTGGGAGCTAGCGAGGGGGTCTGATGCAGTTTATTATATTATCCTTTGCATGAACAGCTAGGTGAGAATTGAGTCACTGAGAAATTGCTGGTGTATCATGCTAGGAAATAATCGCAGTACAGTGTGTGCCCCACAGAGCAGGGGGTGAGACACTGGCTGTCTTGCCCGCATGTTATTTGTGGACCCTGCTGGTGGTACATCCTGCGTATTGTATTTTGTTTGGTAGATTTGCTCCTTCACTTAAAACAGCTGGTCATTCTCCTGCTTTGTGCTTGGCTTCGTTTATAGTGGTAATTGGCAAATATCTCATTACTCTCATGCTTATGCTGCTTTATATTTACTGCAGACATGGTCCTTCTGTTTTCTGTTGCTGATCTGCATTAGATTGTGTGAAATGGGGGTTATGAGATACACCTTCACAGAAAACCTTGTACAGCTTACTAATTTACAAAAAATGTGGTAGTAATGACACTTGCTTTTATTTCCATACAGTATGTGCTGGTTCTCTGCAATTCTATTGGCACTCCCTTGGACCCAAAATATATTGATATTGGTAAGCAACTTGCAATAGTCTTATTTTGTTGTTTTTTTTCTAGTCTTTATAATGAATTTCTTATGCAAGTCTGTTATTCGATGAAACAATCACTGTGTGGTAACACCCCTTGCATCCAAATGTTGTGACCTTCCGTTCTGTAAGTGGTTGTAACTATGATTTTATATTGGCTTCTCACTTCTACTTGGACTCTCCCTAAATGTAGTAAACATGTAATCAGTGGTTCCCATGTTGTGAACTGTAATTTTTGTTGGAAATGACCTATTAATTACTCTGTTAATAAAAATAGTGGCTTATAAAATCAGTCGTATTCATTGTAAAAATTGGCTAAATTTAAACTGATTCTTCCAGTTAATACAAACTATTTACAATAGAATTTTTAAAAATTGTTACTGTTCCTTTTTTTTTTTTTTAATGGATGTTCATGGTGATTCAGATTTTCCTTCACATCAGTGGTAATTCAACTCCTTTTTAAGAAAATGTACTGTTTTTGAAGAGTGTCCTGTTTCTCAGAGCAATTGAAATAGTTTGATCTGGACTTTCATTTAAAAGTAACATGTTGCTGCTTCCCTAATACCTTAAAGATCAATTTCTCATAATTCAGTGTTGATAATATCTTTTCCTTATCATCTTCCTCACAACTGTTTTATCTAAATAGTTTCAGATTATAAATTAAAAATCAAATAAAAAAAAAAATAATCAGTGGCTTATAACAGAAGTATGAAAATACCCCCAAATCCCAAATAGATCTGAATTCCAGGCTTTCCCTACTGCTTGTTTGCTGCAGATGTGGTACAGAACATTGCCAAGTAATTGCAAACCACTGTTTTCTGGCAGTTTTGCTAGAGAATAAAGATCATTGATTTTTCCCTTCAAACAGATGAGGGAAGTGCGGACAAACTGACAATCAGCTTTTTGATTAATTAGTCCACTTTTGTTCTAGTTTTTGCTTTAGTTTTGGTTTGTTATCCAAATAGATCTGAATTTGGATTCAGAATAGACATTGTGAACCCCATTTGCAGTTTTCTTTTTGAAGCTTGATTCTTTGATTAACTTTTCTGTTTTGTTGAAAGGCTGAATCATTTGTAATGAAGTTTTAGCAAAAATATTTATTTGCCTTTGAATGAGAGAGGAGAGTATAGTTATTTAAATGAAAAGTACATACTTATTTTTAGAACCTCTTAGCTAAAATGATGGTAAGTAGAAGATGTATGTGGCAGTAGACATCTAGTGTGATTCCACTATGATAGAAAGGTGGGATACACTATACCACTGCTGCGCTCAGTGGTATAGCACTTCTTGAGCACACTAAAATACTTAAGAAAAAAAAATTCTGTGCGTGGATGATACAGCAGAGGAGCATAGCCATATTGGAACAGGTTATGGATGAAAACAGATTGCTTATTGTAAACTAGGAAGAATTCCTCCCTGCTTATTTTATTAATGTAAAGGTGTCTACTTTATATATAGCTTTGGAACTTACATGTTCTGATTCTGCAGAAATTAGGTTTAACTTTTAAACAAACCAAACCAAAATCTTTTCCCTACCTGTGCCAAAAAGAGATGTAGCTATTATGACAAGAAACYTCATGAACTTTTTTCCATGTAAATTGCCTCCTAGAGCCATTGTTTCATCGTCTCTGCAAAAAAGTAACTCTTCTGTCTAACTTAATCTCATTAAATAAGTTAGTTCCAAGTCATAATGCTAATACTTGGTGGTACTATTGAATGATAAACAAACAGCTATTCTGTCTGATAAAATAGATGAGAAAAGTGTCTAGCAAAGTTTTGGTAAGATAGAAATGATGAGGAAAGTAAGGTGAAGAACTATAAGACAAGGAAGTAACAACAATTCACAGAAGAATATAGGTAGGAAAAAAAAAATCAACCAAAGAATAGAAATAGTTGAGATCATAAAGATGATTATTTTCCTCAACCAGTGCTACTAAACAGTTTTATTATATATTAACTAAGTTTGTAAGTGTCATTTTCTAACATTGTTCAGCTTTTCAGTGATAGCAGGAGGAAATCAGCTGTGAGTCAAATATATATTGTGAAATTCATGCCCTATATTGTAGATCATAATTAAAATGAAGAGAATCCTGCTCTGATGAATGAGTTTGACTTCTTTGTCCTATGGAATGTGTATGAAATATTGTGGTATTTTTTAGTCTCATAATTTCTGTTTATGTCAATTTGATGCCCTCTTGCCACCTTTTACAATAGGGGTGGCACACCAGAATCTTAAGGAATAAAGTGCCCAGGAAATTTAATACCAAGAATTTTAGAATGGATGGAGGGAAAAAAAAAACCCAAACTGAGCACTGAAGTAAGATGATGTGGTGGGTGGTAGTGGTGTGGGTGGGGTGTCTGTTGTGTCCCCCCTGTCCCGTCCCCCCTCCTGATCAGATGTCTACACTGTATGTGCCTACTAGTCTCCTGAACTTACTTGACAGGTGGGATTGGGGCGGTGGGAGGCGGATTTGGGGACTTACAGGGAGTAGTTAATCTCATTTCTACAGTTGACATCTAAAATAAGTTCAGTGAATCATTCCTGAAAGGGGTCTTTTTGCTCTCCATTGGGTACAAAGAAGCCCAGGACAACCAGCTCATCTCTGACAGAGATGTCTAAAATTAGGTGAGACAAATCCCACTCAAATGGTCAAAATTAGCTTTGCATGTACACCTCTAACTCTGCATTTAAACTCTCTTCTTTGGATTTTTCCAGTGTTCTGTTTATGTGAGCTTTCTAAATCTATCTGTGATACCTTTGTTTATAATGTAAATAAATAAAACTATCAGTTTCTTTATGATTCCCCCATTATGACCCATCTCCTACAGCTGTCTGTACACAAGAAAAGAATCTTCTCCAGTGACTGAAAACAGTTAAATAGAAATGCTATTTAACTGAAATATGCTGTTGTTGTTCCAACTGTATTTGAATTGTGCTGAAGAGATTAAACAATCTGGAAAAAGCTTCTCTTCCTTTAGCTTAACTAAGCTTTCTGCAGTCTGCTTCTGTTCCCCCCGGTGTCAGAGGATCAGTTTAGTGCATAGATTTACAATGCTCTTTCCTAGTTTGAGTTCATTTGTGAAAATGCTAGGCATTATTGCCTTCAACCTCATAGACGGGCAAGTATTTGAGGTTAGGTATATCTGCATTTTTGAGTCCTGAAAAAATTTCTGGAGTCTCAATAGTTCAACCATAACAAGCAAGTCTTTCATTGCTGTATAGTAAACACAGCCAAAGATTCAACCTTTTTTTTTTTTTTCTTTCTTCATACATGCATCCTGTCAGACTCCTTTAAAGTTAGCCCACCAAACTTACAGAAGAGATTGAAGGTGAAAGTGAAAAGCAAACGCCTATAAATGCAACGCTTTTGGAACACATTGCGCTGGTTTATCATAGTTGCTTTCTTTTTTTGTAACCTTTGAAGATACAACTTTATAGAACAACTTGAAATATTTATAACATAAGGTCAGTTTGTGTGAGGAGTAGATGCTTGTACGCAGTCAAGGTCTTAATATACAGTATATCATGCTGTTTATCACAGTTGGAGCTTCTTGGCAGTAGAAAGTATAATTGTTCCAGTTTGACAGGGTGCTGAACTTAAGCAGCTGGCTGGCCTTGCTGAGGTCAATAGAGAGAGAGAAGACCTTGTAAAACCTTAAAGGCAGAAGACCTTTCTGTAAGTTCTTTTAAAATTCCAGTTGGTGCATCATTTCTAACAAAATCATTGTCCTTTTGTCCTGTTTATAAATGAAAAAAATCAGCTTTAAATCAATTATGAGGTGAGAGTAATCATTAATAGTTTAAGATATAAGCAGTACAAAAGTAAAATTAACATATCTCTTACTCAAAAGAATTGGAGGGGTGTTACTGACTTATGAAAAATATATTATCTGTCTGTGAAATTCTTTTTCTTTCCCTTCTTTCTACCAAAACAATTTTTCAGGCTATTCTCTTTTAGTAAAGCGATAAATTGTTGCATTGAGTTCTGTCCAGAAAATAAGTTGCTTAGGTTATTTTTGTTTGAACTCTTGTTCTTGTTTCAGGCTTCTAAGTGCCATCTTTCAGAGTGGTTTAAAAATGTTAAGGTTGTTACTTTATTTGATTTTCATAAATGCTTACAAAACATGCCTTCTCATATAGTAGGATGTTTCTCAACAGACCACTAGATATCTGTGTGCTCCTGCCTGTTCTTAAGTGGGTGCTCTTGACTGCCGTGTGTCTAAACTATATTTTTTTGACTGGCTGTAATTACTGCAAATTGAACACACAATGTCTTTGTTTTTTACCAGACTACCCCTTGTTGGAATAGCAATCACCTGGTGCTCTACTGAGCATAAAGATTTTACTCCTCCTTGAGACTTTGGTGCCCTGCAGGTCTCTTGGGCATTGACCTGGTAGGAAATTGATAGTGGAGAAAAAAGATTGCTAATCTAGGGATGCTAAGTAGCTGATGGAGCATTTGAATAATGAATCTGAGAATGTGTGTTAAGGCACAATTTGTATGAATTGTCAATTTATAACATTTTATAAAATTGTTTCAACAAGGTGCTATTAATGTCCTAATGACAAAGTAATTGTGACAGTGTGCAATGTTTGATTCACCCCCCCAGGAGATGCAAATGTTATGTTGTTGGGCTCTAAGCCAATAGTTCAAGAAGGGCTCAAAAAAAAAAAGTGCTTATTCCCTTTATTCTGTTGAATTTTTAATTATGTCATTAGCTTTCTAATGCTTGCCTCTGCTAATGATGGCAAAAAAGGATTAATCAGTCATTATCTGGTGAAAGGCCATCACTTCAACTTTCTTTAGGCATTGATGGATGGTTACAGCTTAAAGCTCTTCCTCATGTTGCTCTTTATTTTGTCCAAGGGCGTTTTTCTTCCTGTGCTTCTTGTGCCTTGTTTTCAGGGTCCTTCACAATAGCTAGGGTTTGCTAGCCCATAAATTAGTCTTTTCTCCATTGTCTAGCATTATTATGTTCCTTCCTACTAAGGTACAAAAATTAACCAACACAGTTTCTTCTGTGCTTGTTTCACAGGCTTTCTGTCAAAGTCCTTTCATGAGTAACTAAATATAAACTACAGAAGGTTAAATATCTTGTTATATAATATCTTTTTAATGGAAACACAACAGATGGTATCTGCTAAGAAAATGTCACTCAGGCTGGATTATATCATCTTCTTACATGTGCTTAGGAGTACTGACATAGGGAAGTGTTGAGCTATCTTTCACATGGGTGTTAGCACCCAGTGAAATGAATACAACAGCCTGACCAACATACAGGTAGATTGAAGGCAGGGTGCTGGAGTCATGCCTAGCTGTCTTGCCTCCCTCCTGGATGCCTTAACAAGGATGACTGAACTATATGTGAAACAGCACTTGAATTGCTGTTACTTACAGTTGATCATTTTAAAGTAAACTATAACTGATTTTTAGTATTTCTTTGTATTTTGTAAACTCTAGTCATTCATGAGTTGTCCCACATGCAGTTCAGTTGTCCCTGCTGCTGTCTGACATTTTCTTCTATTTATGAGCTAACGCTTCTAGAGACATTTGAATCAAGCCCTAAAATTAGGTAGATGTTATTGATCAGACTAAGTTCGTCCCAGTTTCTCAGGAACAGCCTGTATCAGGCTTGTATGAAAACAACAATTTAGTCTTGTGTCTGTCTGTCAGATTGCTTCCTTTCCATCAGATCTAGGGATTACTTGTCTCTTGTGTTTGTATATCCTATTTCATATACTAGAAAGTGTCTCAGCTTTTTCATGCAGTGAAGTAATATAGTAATGGATTAAGTTTGTTTTCCATCTACTATTTTTTAAAGAAGATTAGACATGAAAGCAGGTGTTTTCTAACTGTTTTGAAGTGAGATGGAGTGAGTGGATGAAATACAGACATTGCAGAAGGTTATTCAGGATTCCTGGATACCTAAGAAATAAAGTTTCTCTCCTTCAGGGAGGAGGTTTTATGAAGGAACAGTGAAGAGAAATGAGGTGAGAAGAGAAAGAAGGGCCAGAGAAAACTTAAAGGGCGGTTGTTTCACATGTTGGTGTTGTTTTGATGGGATGGTGTGTTTAATCCTTTTCAGTGTTTGATCACTGAAAAGTAAGGCACCTGTTTAAATGTTTTGCATACATATTTTCAAGGTCTGAAAATTAAGTATTAAGACATTAATACTGACGTTAGCTATCTGCAAAATCAGTGGGAGGAGCTAGACAATCTAAGAAGTCCACATGTTTAGCATGGAAAGCTACTGTGCAGTGGAAATGCTGAGCAGACGGGTGTCTGAATCTTTTGCCTCCTTCTGACTTAAGGTGCTTGCTTTTCTGTCTGAGCACAAATTCTTTGAAGGGCACTGATGCCCAAGTGGGCAGCACTTGCTGCTAAAATCAAGGCCACTGTATAAGATGATAATAACTTCCCTACACTAAAGGAAACTAAGTAGTTAAACCAGCTGCCTGGAAAGGGATTCTAGATCTTCCTCAGCCTGAAGGGATTGAAATGAGCGTATTTCCTTTCCCAGGAAAGGACAAATCCCATTCCTTCCTTCTCTGCCCCAGCAACAGCCCAAAGTTGGAGGGGCTGGGGCATCCTTTCCTTGTGTTGAATCTATGCTGTGACGCAGCCAAGAAGGAAAACATTTTAGGAGCAGAGCGTAGCCCAGCGTAGCCACATTTGGCTTAAATCCAATCATCGTTTAGCCTGCTGTTGCAAAGAAGGGAAGGCCTTGCCCTCCATGCTGGCTGCTCATTCCTGCCCTCTCCAACATTTGTGATTTTCTCTTTAATCCAACTTAAACTTACCTTTTATTTATTTAATTTTGAGCTCAGTTAGATGAATGAACTGATCCAACTTAATCTGTGGTCAAGCTACTTGCTAGAGCTGATATAAAAGAAATGGCACGGAAATGTGTCAGGGGTTGGTGTGTGGCGTTTTTTTTGACAGCAACAATCAGTTTAAGTCTTAGGCATGTTCATAAAATGCTTAATTGATTGTATTCCTCTGGATAAAGCCTAGATGTATTGCCATCCTGCTTCTGGATCACAACAGAGCTTAYGTGGACATCCTTTTTTCCCAGATTGTGATACTTCAAGGTGTGCACAAAGGAGTAAGTTTAGGCTCCGTGGAAGCTGTAGGTCAAATGGGGAGTCACCTGGTGGGTCTGAGGAATGCCTGTGGCTTTCAGATGTGGGCTTGGTTTAGCATTGTCTTGGAGTAAAGTGTTTAAATGTTGACTAAGCTGAGTCCAAATATGAGGCTTAGTACTAAAATTTTGTGATTTGAGCAAGAGGAAACCTTATTCCCTCACAGGTCTGGAGATTCTCATGTTTCATTTTTAAAGGGTAAAAGCATTGATTGTTATGGCATGTATAGCTGCAAGGTAATAAAAGAACAGAGCAAATACATAGAATTTWTTAATGCTGTTAATGAAACAGAGGAGACTGTATCCTTCAGTTGTATGTGACTAATTATTGAAATGAATGTGTTATAAGTCTATGAAATACACTGAGTTGCATATAGTGTAAAGAACTGTACTGCTCACATGTTAAGCCTCATCAGTAAGCCTTCTTATCTAGTATTTACATTTATAYTTAAAAGTATTCTACAGCCATCAGGTAGCTTATATAATCCTCTTGGTTTCAAAGAAATAAAATCTGTTCAACCAATCTTCCCCCATCCGTCTCTCATAGCACTGCTCTTCTTTATGGCAGGCTTATAGCTCCCTCCAGAGTTCTGTTCTGTGCTAAAATACAGAAAAAATTGAGATTCACTGTAAAAGAATCAGATTTTGTGCTCACAGCATGTTATCTGTATGACTCAGTGTTTCACTAACAGGCTGGGCTACACAATTCTTTTGAATTTGCCTGTTTTGTCTGGTAGCATACTGATTTACTTGTAGAATTTGAAGACATTGGAGGATTTACTTAATAGGTTTCTACAATTTTCCATGCCTTTTTATGTGCATTCACTGGTTTTCAGAAAGATGAAACAAAGGATTGTAAAAGGGGAAAAAAAAAAAAAGAGCCACAATACAGTCAAGACAGCGTATTATAAAGAATAATGTAATGGGTTGAGTGCATATATATTTTTTTTTTTTTTTTTTTTTTTTTCTTTGTTCACTGAACATTGACAGCAGGAATGAGATACTCAATTTATCCACATATTCTAAATGGGCTTAGGGCTAAAGTAAAGAAAATGCCCCGTCTTCCTACACTGTGATCTTTGGATGCAATAAAGTATGACTAAGCTCACACTTTGCTAAATATTTAATTTACTGCCATGCAGATAAAGAATTGTTATTTGGCCCAGCTATTAACTAAGGTACAAACAGCATTTCTAGGTCTTGTCTAACTCAAAATTTGTTAACTGTTTTTAAGTAGTGCTAATCAAGGAATCTCTTCTAGACTGTCAATTTTTGAGTAGTCTTCCTTTTATTTATATTTGAATAACTACAAATATGTCAGATATGGAGGTATTTTATAGATGTTGTTAGAGATTTGAGATATTCCTGAACTGGTCATTAAGCTGAAAATTTGTCTATATGTATTTGATGTCTTCTGCATTACTGCATGGAAATTTGCTGAAATAATAGGGAGAAAAGTGTTAATTTTAAAATCAGAAATTGTAAAGAATTTCTCTGTTCTTCTGAACAAGGGCACAGTGAAATTTCTTAGCAATTAATGAAAACTGCTGCTAGGTTGTGTGGGGTGTGTTTTTTGTTTTGTTTTTTCTGTTTTTGCTTTTAACCTATGGAGATATGGTTTCATCCATCTGGGAAAAAGTTTACAAATTAGCATCTAGTCCAATACTTGCCGCGCTAATTTTACAACCATTTGGGTTCCATAACAGGGCCGTTGTTTGTCACAATGACCAAAACGCATGTGATAGCAGCTTCAAAAGAAGCGTTTTACATCTGGCAGTATCGTGTGGCCAAGAAGCTCACAGCAATGGAAATTAATCAGGTAGCACGGACCAGAAAAGAAGGCAGGGAAAGGTTTGTCTTCAGGCTTTGTCATTTTTCTTCCTTTGCATTGGTATCGTCGATAAAGGTGGATTCTCCCATGCCTAAAATATGAACTCCTGTCTTCTCATTTTTTCTGTCTTCTCATTCTTCAAGATTTGTTGACTTGCAGGCCTGTAAGATTAAATACTAAAGAATAGTTTTTCATAACAAATGTGTGTTTGTTGTCCAAATCTCTTAGACTTTTTTGGATTAGTTCCTGTTCAATGTCTCCATTTGCTCGCTGCGTGCTTCCCTTAGAGCTGTGTGTCTTGATGCCTTTTTCCCCCTCCCGTTTTTCTCCTCCATACTCTTAGTTTCTAGGCAGCTGTATTCCTTCTGATAACTTCACCTGCTTCTTGTGTGTCAATGGCCGTAATGACATAGTCTATCCAGCTAGTTCTTCTCTAAATACACTTGTGTCTGATTGTATCTTCAACGTCTAATCCTGTATGGACTTTTATCCTCTCAAACTAAACAAGCCACAGTCAACATCATCTTGCCTCCAAAATATTTCCTTCCCAGGTGCTCATTAGTGGCATTAACTTTTCTGTCACCTCCACAAGCTTGCAACTTTGTTACGATTTTCTTTTGTGTTATTTTATGTTTTCTTCCATAGAGACGCTATAGTATCTTTCTATAAATCTACCATCTCCTGTCACCATATATCCATAATAATGAGTAGTTATTTGTACATGGTATAATAACTTACATTGCTCTAGTACCTGAATGTCCTAGCCTTGATCAAGACTGTAAATTTGATGGAAATACTGAAAAAGTAAATAGTTGTAATTCAGCATAAACTATGATTTTAGCATTCCAAAATCTTTCATAATGCTACTTTTTAAGGGAAAAGAGAAGTTACGATGAAGTATTGAATACAGTAATACATAATTTTTGTGGATATGAAAGTGAAGCTCTTCGTAAGTATGGAGAAGAGCCTGAGGAAATATGGAAGTGCACATTTGAAAAGAGACAATTGGGGTTGGTTGATGGTTTGCAAGAACTTCGTGTTGCAGAATGAAAGTTTATAGATCATATGGGAATAGACCATCGGGGCTGTGAAAGTGAAAGTAAGTACCATATCTTTATATCAATACAAAGCAGGGTTATCAAAGGGGATACTACTGGACCATAAGAACAGGCACAGCTTTTATTCTCTTTTCCAATTGCAATGGTTTCTTCTCCAAGGATTGAAGATACCTATATGCTATCAAAAACGATCCTTTGTTTGGACTCTCTTTTTCTTCTAACTTCCCTTTTCTACAGGATTTATCATATTGATGACACCCCTTCAGGATCTGCAGATGGACACCTTGATTACAGCAGAGCTATTGAAGTGAGCGATGTTTTTATCTAGTTTATTGTGGTGTCACTGTTAACTTGAAAGAGAATTAGTTAGCATTGCTTTATTTATTTTCATAGATTTTCATTAGTAGAAATGGTCCTACTTAAACTTTCTTTTACTTCTACCTTTTGTACATAAGTGTTATTTTTCTTCCCTCTGGTTAGTGCGTTGTTACTGTGTCATTATATATTACTGGAAATATACACCCTACACTATGTAGGGAACATAGAAAAAGTATATTCTGGGGGCCAGTATGTAGACACCTGCCATCTTCTTGGTAAGAAGCAGCTCCCCTTACTTCAACAAAGTATAAGCTTGTTAAAACTCAATAACCCTTGTAATCTTTTCCAGTATTTTCGTCCTTTTTCACTTTGTGTGTGTGTGTGTGTGTGTGYGCGCACGCGTGCGTGCTCGCATTTGTACTTACCAATATACCTGAAATTAATTACAGGCCTCACAAGTTAGGGATAGTTGCCTTCTTGTGTTTTCTGTTAAACACCTGTTACATTTTGGATTTCTTATTTTTCTGGAGGAGGGGCAGGAGAAGAAAAGAAGCTGTTAATATTATTATTGTCATGATTCCCATAACAAAGGCTACTAATATCATAAACCATCCATTTACTGTATACTGACAAGGTTTGATAGCCACTTTTCATGTGGATACTTAGCAACATTCTTGTATATTTAAATAAAACTTCTTTCTTTAGCAGTGCATTCTTACTGTTGCATTAAAACTGATATTGATATTGCTTGTATACTTTCAGGGAACAAGAGATCCAATTTGTGCAATAACAGCATCTGATAAGATACTACTTGTGGTAAGTTACATGATTAAAATAACTCGTAATTGCCTCTTGTGCTTGTAGGCAGGAGATTCTTCTGCAATGTGTTCATAAGCAGTCATAATTTCAAAGCATTTCTGAATTTAGAACTCACGCAGATGAAATCTCTTTCTAGATGTCCTCAAAGATAACTTTAACAGGTTCTTCCGTTAACCTGGACTCTTTCTTTAGGAGGGCTAATTCATTAAGTGCTTACAATTTAAGTACAGACTAGTTGCCTGAGTTAATACTTACACGTAGGGTTTGATAAAGTCCAGGTCAGGACTTAATTCTGTAATCTGAGTTCTGGGAAGTCTCTTCTAGGCTGTATGTAAATGCACAAATATTTACAAAATTTGTCTATTTACATATTAATGGTATAATGTACAATGATAGATAATATCACATGCATGTAGTATGCTATATACATATTAATACATTTATGGATTATACATGTGTGTTATGTATGAGGTATTGTATCATGCCAAACAGCTGGTGCATTTTTTTTTTCCCATCTGAAAAGGGTGATTTAATTAGATGAACAGACATACGGGTGGGCTTTAAAACAAACTAACCGAGCAGAACAAAGATAGAAAAAGAACACTGTTTCTTCATTTTATCCACCTTCCCAAGAAAGATCTTGATGATCTTTTCCTATGTTCCTACTCCAGTGATTTCTTTTTTTTTGTGTGTGGTTTTTTTTTTGGTTTTGTGGGGGTTTTTTTTGTTTGTTTGTTTGTTTTGGGGTTGGTTGTTTTTTTTTTTTNTTGTTATATCCTTTGACTGGATTTTACAAAATCAGTGGGTCATGGGGAAAAAACATGAATGAAAAAAGTGTGACGGTTAGTAGGTGACTATGGGATTCTGTTTGTGCTTCAAGAATGAGAGTGAGAAAATGAAATTAAGAAGATAATTAATCAGTGACTTTGGTTAAAAGGAAGGGAATGAGAGGAAATGCCTTTGAGACTAGGTCTGGATAAATGTGCTGAAGCTGAATGCATATTACAGTGGTTAGATTTTCTAACACTTCTGACCAAATCTGCTCTTCAGTTTGTAGGGTATACAGATGTGAAAAAGTCAAAGATGAAAGGTGATTTATGCTGAGTATCTTAGGTGTGGCTTTGGGGCAAAAAAAGAAGAAATAAAGTTTGGACTACCTTAAAGTTTAATATCGACTCATTTCCAGCATAAGGGTTAAACAGTAGGTAAAATAAGCTGGGTATGTTGTTCAGTCTACAGAAACACCATGAGAAAATAGTGGCAGTGATCATTTCAGTCCAGGGATGTCAAACTCATTTTAGACTGTTGGCCTGATAGTGTCTTGACACAGGGCATGGGTGTGTCATTCGGCAAAATAAAGATAAACCACATTGGTACTTAGATTTATTTACTGTTACTCAAGCCTTTGAATAACCTGTATATTTTACAGCATTTACTTTTAAAGCTAGCTCAGGTCTTGAGGTAATTGGTGAGACTTGTTAGCATGCAGACAGCACTACATGAACACAGCTGTACTGCTTTCAGACCCGAGCTGGTACTGTCATATGGCACTGTTTGAGTGGATTTACCAGCGTGGGACAGGGATCTTTTCACTGTTCTCCTTTTTCATTATGTAGACCATGTCTGAAGGTTCATGGGGAATTGTCGGGCTCCTGAAACTGTTCTGTGGGCTGTATGTGGACTATGGCTGTTCGTTTTAACATCCCTGATTTAARCAGATCTGTAAATTGTAGCATCTTAAGAAAGTAACTTGTTTAAATAGCAGAATTTGGAACTTTTACGGTGATGCCATTCCCTCTCTCCACTTCTGCTCCGTCACTTATCCAAAAACTCTTCTGTCTAGGACAGCATATAAATAAAACCTTTTTAAAGAGTTGTTGATGGAAAAATTCTCTCAATAAGCAAGCATTGCTTTTCTCTAGGGAAGAGAATCTGGCACTATTCAGAGATACAGTCTTCCTAGCGTTGGTATAGTACAGAAGTATACCCTGAACTGTCGTGCATATCAGCTGTCTTTGAATTGCAACTCCAGGTAAGTTACAGATCTGCTTCTAATGCAGGTATCCCATTTTAAAATAAACCACTACAATTTGTGAAAATACTAATTCTATGAATTCTATGATTCTATAATAATTATGTACTAATTTTACTTTAATATAAACTATTTATTAATTTTAGTTGTTATTAATGGTTGCTTAACCATTTATTTATTACTAATTAATTACACCTAGCCACTCATCAGATTGCTCTGAGAGACTGTGTTAATAAAGGTCTCTTATGTTTTAAACTCTTTAGGGTGTGTGTGGGAAGTTTAAGGAAATGTATACATGAAAATATCTTTGTTTTATTAGATGAACCAAATATAAGCTTCCTGTGATCATGACATGAATTGACAAAATTATGTCATAACCTGAAATTTTATATCTCTAAGGCTTCTTTCTATTTCTGTGTCCTTCTAATGCCTGGAAACTTTGTTCATTCCATGTTCATTTTCATTGTTACAAGCTGTAGCTGGTGGCAATGCTTCTAGCAAGACTGGTTTTCCTAAGCTTCAGCTGTGCCAATACTGAAGTTGCTTTCTACTTAACAGCTATTTTTTTGCAAGAGAGAGTGCGAGAATCTTGGCAGAAAAGGCAAAATATACTGACTAAAGAGGACTTGTAAGACAATTTTAATCACTTCAAAATAACTTTTATAATTTCAAACAAAATTCATAATGCATGTGTAGATCACCTTTTTAGGAGTAGACCAAAAATAGATTGCTTCACTTAAAAGGCGATGTGATCTAGTCAGAGCCGCATTAGTTTTGTTTTGAACCCAAGCTGTTTCCTTCCTAAATGACTTTATGCTAGTGAAAAAGGCTCAGATCCATAAGTGTTTTGAAGTTAATTTTCTAAATTGCTTTTGAAATTTTAATAGGCATTAAGGGTGTCTAAATACCTTTCAATATTTAGAAATGCTTTTAAAATGGAATTGTAGTAAATACAGGCTACTATGATTCACTGAAGACCTATGTAACTGGAAACTTTCAAATGTAACCCTTCAGAAATTGTATTTTTCCCATATTTTAAATGACTTAAAAGATTAATTGGATTATACTTCATGTTGTCTGGAAAAAACCTAAAGAATACCCTTTGTAGAAATATAAGAAATCCTGTTTTAGAGATTAACAGTCTGCATCACCGCACTGTCTTTTTAATTTAACAATCTGCTTCATTGAATAATGAAAAACAATTCTGTTCAGTTGTTAATTTTAGGCTCTGTCAAGAAAAGTTTGGCGAGGGGCAGAACCTGCAATTTAGTCAACTTGATATGTGAAGTACTAAGGATCTTCAAAATGCTGGATGAAAAATGGGGATATTTCAGAACCTTTGCAGGGCCAGATCCTGTATGAGCAGATGAAARACTTCTTTCCATGTCTCTGGTCTCTCTCTGCTGTGCAGATAAATGAAAATCACATGCATCTCACTGAATCTATGGAATTATACTGGTATTAGAGGGGAAATTTGGCCTGAGTGTGCCAGTTTAGGGAACTATTTCAGATTTACAACCTTGAATAGTATTATTTAGCTGTCTTATATTTTCTTCCTTTGTTTTTCTGTAGTCGTGTTGCTATTATAGACCTTTCAGGTGTTTTGACTTTCTTTGACTTGGATACACGGGTAGTAGACAGTACAGGACAGCAAGTGATAGGCGAGCAGCTGAAACTGGAACGCAAAGATGTCTGGGATATGAAATGGGCCAAAGATAACCCAGATTTGTTTGCAATGATGGAGAAAACAAGAATGTATGTTTTCAGAAACTTGGATCCGGAGGTAAATATTAACATACGTAAACTACTCATTTTACAAATTCGCTTGTAAGTTAATGGCTCTATGTTGAACAGTGTTATTCTTGTGCTTACCGTTCAATTAGGCAAGTGTTTATATAAATAAACTTGCTTCTGAAAATCTCAAAATCTTGTCAGCTCTAATGTGGGAGTGTTGTTTAGGAACAAATAAGTAAAATGAACTATCAGTCCTAGAAAGATAAAAATGCTGTCATATTTTTCTTAAATGTATGAGATATTTTCAGGAGCGTATTTTTTGTATGCTTTGGAAAATATAAACACAATTTTAGTAAAGATATTTGTAAAACACAGTTCAGTTGAATCTAAATATTGGCAGGTGTTCCTTTATCTCTTTCTCATAATTTAGTTCTAGAAAACATGAAGATTTTTAATTATGTATCTGTATATGGAATTGTCAATAATGTTAATGATTTTAGTATCCTGTTGGAAATGCAATTAAATCCTAGTTTGGAGAAGAAGAAAGTCTCTTTATGTATACCTAACAGATTTGGTTAGGATTTAATCAGACAGAATACAAGTTCATTCCTTTGTAACTTATTTAACTTTAAGGAACCTATACAAACTTCTGGATATATTTGCAACTTTGAAGATTTAGAAATCAAATCTGTTCTTCTGGATGAAATATTAAAGGTAAGTGTAATTAATTTTATTTTGTAGGAAAAGTTAGTGTCTGTCTCAATTATTTGAACAGTAGATATCTATGTTGGGTGAAAATAAAGGTGACATGGAATAAAATTATGTTTCTTTATCCATTATGTTAGAATCCTGAACATCCTAACAAAGAATACATAATTAATTTTGAGATTCGGTCATTACGAGACAGTCGAGCATTGATTGAAAAAGTTGGCATTGAGGAATCTTCCCAATTCATAGAAGACAATCCGCATCCCAGACTTTGGTAAAATCTCTTTATAATCCAACTTTGTTTAAATTTGTGTTCTTTTGTATTCTTTTCCTGTTCGGACAGATCTAGTATTAAAGTACAAAACCTCAAATCAAAATCAGCCAAAGCAGTATACACTTTAAACAGAATCATTTAGAAATCGAAAAAAAAAAAAAAAAAAAAAAAAAAAAAGGTAACAGCGCCTGAAAAGCCTGCACAGCAAACATGTAAGAGTAAACCTATTTAATATCCCGTGTTGTAAGGGCTGGAAGAGTAAATGACTCAGTAGATAATTTAATGAAAAGTCAGTAGCAGAAACTAAAACTTCATTGACAAGTTACTTGTTGAATGCTGCCAACTCTCTTTAACTCTCTGGAAATTGTTTCTGTATCTGTACCTTTCTTTAGTAATTTTGGCTCTGTTTTGAAGCTAACTGATTTCTTGCAGTATTGGATGTTTGGCTTGCATCAAGGCGGGTTGAGAGTTCTCTGTTAATTCTGACAGTTCAGAGGGGAATTTAGAATTGCTGAAAGACTGGCCAAGACAACTTGCTTTAAAAGTTTGTCCCAAAAAGCATTCCTTGCAATCCAGTTGTGCTTTCATCTCCAGGATATACATTCTGAAAAACAGGATTTGATAGCTACATGTTGAAAGTTTCTGTAATAGTACTGTAATTTATTAGTTTGAGTATGTAGGGTAAAATGTTAGTTTTGCAAGTCTTCATTTTTACTAACGTCTTGAACTAGCTGAAGATTTTTGGAGTTTTGAAGTCATTCATGCTTTTTGCTAGTACCATCTATTTATTTAATATAAAATGACTATTAGTTTTGAAAGTCTGTGTCTCAGTAAAAGTTTTGTATCATAAAATCACAAAATATATGTCAAATGCTGTTCACCTTGCTCCAAATTTGCCATGAACTTAATTTTCATTATGCAAGGAAACATACAATATGTCACATATTTATACAGAAGAGATAGATTAGAAGTGCTGGACATAAAGCAAATATATTCTAGATCAGAACAGAACAGTGCCCTTACTGCTAGAACGCAACAAACAGGATGATGTGTGTCACAGATCRATTAAATTTGCTATACTGTTTTTATCTTGGTTTCATTGATGTCAGTGATGAGCACTTGGGTTGAAGTGATACTAACCTTCTCAAATTGATTCAAAAATACTGAGTTGATACTGCCTAAGCATGGCTTAGGTCACTGAATACAGCCATTATTGGTTTTGTCAGTGCCCTACCGGACTGACTTTGTTTTACAATGTCAATCAGCCAGTCTAAATTTACCTAGCCTTATTTTTGCAGAAACTTCTAGAGCTCATTCAAGCATCTGACGGATGTAGGTTGGCCTGAAGGTAGAAATTCTCTATTTGCAGAACTAACCAATGGGGCAGTACCAGTACAAGGTTTCCCGAACTGCCCTGCTCTCCCAGACTGCTGTCGTAACTGGACAAGGAACATCCAGATGGATTAGAAGGATAATTTATTCTTCATGGCCAATTTAGTTGGAGGCCTTCAGACTGAGGCTGACATCAAGGCTTAAAGTTATGATAGGTAGAAACATCTAAATGGAACTGCATTGAGACCAGCAATACATTTCACGTAGGACAGCTGTAATACTCAAACGCTGCCCATTCCTCCTAAGCCAGTGTCCATTTGAACAGCTGAACAAAAGAATATTAGCAATTATTTGAACATCTTTCCCTGAGCAAGTACTGGATAGATCACAGAATGTACTGGGGACAAACATACAACTGAATTAAGATTAGTTAGTAAACAATACAATTGCAGTAACTTGAATGTCTTCTTTAAATAATGACTAGTTAAATGGATCCTCATTTAGTTTACTTTATAGCTGCTTTTCCATCTATTATGTTTGTTTTTCACACAGGCGTCTCCTGGCTGAAGCTGCTCTTCAGAAGCTGGATCTGCAGACTGCTGAACAAGCTTTTGTACGTTGCAAAGATTATCAAGGTATTAAATTTGTGAAGCGTCTAGGCAACCTGCAGAGCGAGTCAATGAAGCAAGCAGAAGTGGCAGCCTATTTTAGCAGATTTGAAGAAGCTGAAAGAATRTATCTGGATATGGACAGAAGGTAATTGCATGTAGTCATCTCGGCAGCAAATAAAGAAAAGGAATCTGAAAAAAAAAATGCTTGTCTTCATAAGGAGTGGCTGTTTTAGCACTGAAGACTCTTTAGCAGTTTCTGGAAAGACAGAAAAGGATCACATGGGGAGAATTTTGTTGTATCCACAGATAACCAATTCTATACGTAAATCAGCGCATTCCAAACTGTGCAAAACCTCAGCTGCTCTAGGTAGTGCTGTGTTTCATGTTTTTTTGCAAGTATTTTGTCGGTATTTCAACTGGGATTCCAAAAATACAAACAAACAATCTTAACTAATGTTTAATTTATGTACTGTTGTTCTTAGCTAGTAGCCAAGAACACATTCTTTCCAATTACATATACAAACAACAGAGTTTTTAATGAACTGTAATCTCTGGAGAGGCAGAAAGGACTCTGGATGAAATTGTGGACCAATCAATGGAATTTGTGCTCAGGAATGAAAACAAACAAAGCAAAATTACAATATTACTGGGAAATATAAATTAACGCTAAGTAATTAGCTAGAGCACTGTCTTTACTGAAAAAGGATAATGAGAAATAATAAGCAGCAGTTGTACGATGTAGCCTGTAGATGGTGGTCAAACATGGAGAAGCATGAATCACTTATGCACATGTGAAATTTTTAAGCTTTGATTAATGGAGCCATGAAAAAAAGTAGGGAATGATGGAGAAAAAATTATTTCTTCTTTCATGCTGTAAGAATGAGAAACCTTCCTCTTCCCCAGTAAGGGGAGGTGGGGGGAAGGCAGGGGGAAGGCAGGAGCTGGAGAGATATGCACGTTAGAGCCTGGTAATGGAAAACTTTCTTGCACGTAATTAGCCAATGGAAGTATGCTGGTTTGGAGAGGTGGACTGCCTCATAGGCACTTCAGTCACACTGCAACACCAATTTTTAGATATGGCATATTCCTTTCCACATGGCTGAAGAGAAATTTGGCCATTATAGGATTGCAGAAGTCAAAGACTTACTTTTTTTTACTGGTTTCTTCAACAGTAGAGCATCTTACCCTCCAGCTACAAGAATATGGGAATTCTGTATTGATCTTATGTGTCTCCTCACCACTAGAAAAATCTTGATAAGGACCTAACATAAATCAGGCTGAAATAAATCTGTTTTTCAAATACAATTTTAAGTTTTTTAGATAGATGCTGTTATTTAGCTGACTGCACTAACTTGCTATTGCCTTCCTTAACTCACTTGTAAGTTTATGGCATTGTTAAAAGAATTGTATAGATCTCTCCCATTTATTTTCTATGCACCTGTATAGATTATGCATATTATGAAGTAATATAGAATTATTCTATATGGTGGAAAAAATTTGCCAGACAGACACACGGTGGGTCATATGTATGCATGAGTAATAAAAAGGAAAGACAACTACCGAGTCCTTTCTCCTTCATCCAAAGTCATCTTGAATCTGAAAGAGAAGTCTCTGAAATCCATTTTATTACATCTCGGCTTTAGCCTTCATTATTCATATTCCTTGCTCCTTGGCCTTTCCCTTCATCTCCCTTCTGCTTTTAGCCTTTTGCAGCTGCTGCCATCTATTGTAGCGGCCAGCAGTGAAAGATAAAGAATGGTATACAGAACAAGAGGAAACCTGAAGTAGCATCAGCCAACTGTCTCGCCAGCTGCTCATTTAACTCCTCACAACGGAGTATGGCTAATAGGGAAGTGCATACGTATGATATAACCTGTGAGCTCTCTGAGTATTTGCTTTTATGGAATACTGTTTAAATTGTAAACAAGCTATCTGGGATCATTGTGATACCTGCAATGTAGATTATGAACATGAAAATACTTTTGGATGCTTTTCTTAAGATTTTTGTTAGCTATTTTATTGTCTTTGACTTTTTCCTGCTATTTTCTGTTTATATTAGAGATCTTGCCATTGGACTACGGATAAAACTGGGAGATTGGTTTCGAGTATTGCAGCTATTGAAAACTGGCTCAGGTGATTCAGATGATGCCCTTCTTGAACAAGCACACAATGCTATTGGAGATTATTTTGCAGACCGTCAGAAATGGTATGTTCTGTAGAGGACCTAGTAAGAAGGAAATTACAAAGGAAATGATAAAACTGATGACAAGACTTAATTTATGAGGAAGGACAGACATCAGGAAAGTCAGAATGCAGTACATGGGATAATTTTGGAATGATGAGATTTAGCTCAGACCTTTATGGTTCTATCGCTGCATGTACCTTTAAACAGAGAGCTGTTGATCAACTATCTACAGAATGAAGGTGATAAAAATCTCAGTTTTGCCAGAAGTCTGTTTGCTTCA
>JAYKAV010000145.1:217168-401192 GCA_035582835.1 Phoebastria nigripes
GAGTGGGGGCGGCGCGGGTCCCGCCGTAACGGCCGCTCTCCTCCTGTCCCCGCGCAGCGCCGRCCGCGACCTCGCCACGGCCCTCAACAACCGGGGCCAGATCAAGTACTTTCGGGTGGAGTTCGCCGCCGCCATGGAGGACTACACGGCCGCCATCGAGTGCCAGCCCGGCTTCGAGGTGCCCTACTACAACCGGGGCCTGGTGCTCTACCGGCTGGGTACGGGCCGCGCCGCCCCTCAGCGCGGGCCAGGCCGCGGGCCCCCGCCGCGCAGTCGGACACGCCAGCACCGCCTGGCCCGCGGCCGTTCGCCCGGGTGACCCGGGGCAGGGCAGGGCGGCCCGGCCCTGCGAGCCAGGCGGCGGTCCTTGACCCTCCCCGCCTGCTCGCGGCTCCCCGCCCGCCCCCCTCCCGCCTGGGCCGCCGTCCGCCCGGTGCGAGGGGAGGGCAGGGAGCTCTCCCAGAGCTGATGGGCAGCCGAGGGCGCTGTTTTACCCCAAGATTCCCCCGAAGCTGCAGAGCCATTCCCTCCGTTTGCAGACGGGGGACCTGCCTGGCACTGGCAGGGGAAAGACGTCGCACCAGAAATAAATGGTGCGGACGGAGACACGTTTTTCCCAAGTAATCACAGGACATTTCAGCTGCGAGTCTGCCCAGTGTATGTAGTTAGATACCCCTATTTGCAGATGTGCTGCTGTGTCATTTGAAATGATACTATTCGGGGAAAAATAGGGGGAAAGTTGCAGTTTCAGTTTAGGAAAAATTTGCATTAGGGGTAAAACTAGCCAATTCCAAACATTGCCATTAAACCTAAGATAAAGCTTCTCTTAAGCAGGTGCAGCCATAGTGAGCACAGCCTCCTCAACTTCCAGTGGGCTATCGGCCATCCCTGGGGAATTTGCTGCCCAAGTTTTGAATATGCCATAAGAATGTGATACCCCTGTTCCTTTTGTTGGAGCTTGGCCATTGCAAAGTCAAGACCCAGAAGCTGAGGGACTAGAGAGAGCACTAGGAGAATGGAGCCTGACCCCGGGCATCMGCTGGGAAGCAGTATACCTGTGGTCCAGCTTTAAGGCAGCCTGGCTATTTTAGTTGCCTGAGCGTGGGCCTTTTGGTTCCTCTTCTTGGAATAAGCTGGCTGAATTGAGCCTTAAGCCCATCTTAGGTTCAGAAATAGGCACTCGGATTCTTGCTTTGAAGACCTTTGACTCCCACTTGGGCCTCTGGAGAATCCAAATGTAGTGSGTCCAGTAAGTACAGCTGCTACTTTTTGTTAGAGTATTAGGAGTCATTCTTCAGTTGTGGTTTTTGAGTTTGAGCAGTTACAGAGAGATAATTCTTTTTTTCTTTCTTTTTTTGGGACAGGATGCTTTGATGAGGCCATGACAGATTTCAGGAAAGTATTAGAGTTAAACCCACAGTTTGAAGATGCTGCATTGAGTCTAAAACAGGCTATTCTTGATAAAGAAGAAAAGCAAAAGCGGGGTTATTGAAAATGCAGCTAGTGGTGTGAAAATGTTTTGCTAAAYGTGATTTTTGTCATCGATGGATGAAACACAAGATCATTTATATCTGTTATGACCTACTGAAGAAACCTCATTCTTGGGTAAATTAGTTAAAAAAGGATTGTGATTGCAAAATAAACTATTTTTGGATATTGTTAGTGTTGAGGAAAAGCATAATGTTAGAGCTATGTGAGATACTTGTACAGATTTTGTACAGAAGTACTTCATAAAGATGTTGGAAGCTCAGTAACAGCAAATGAAGTCTGTGGTTCTCTTATTAAAACTGTTTCTATACTCTCACAGATCATTTTAAACAGTCTTTCATGGGGAAGAAAAATGAAACTATATAAAACATTTAAATACTTAAGATTGGAGCTTGTGAGAAGTACAGTGATTTAATAATGATAGCGTTTGTCCACATTTAAATGTAAATTTGATTTACGCTAAAAGTGCAATTGATAGTTATAAGGCGGTGTCCTTGAGATGCTGTGGTAACTGATTTTCTTTTCACTTCAAAGTGTTTCTGTAATAAGAAACACTTAATAAAAACAGTAAGATGTTTTTAGGTAATGCTGTCTGTACCTTGCAGGAGGAATGTGGTACAAGCATTTAGTCTGTCATAAGTTCATTCACTCCTAGAGGTAGTTTTACGTTATGTAAACAGGTAGGAACAGAGCATACCTATTTTTTGTAATCCCATTGTAAAAGTATTGGACAGATTAATGATTGAATGAATAAAAATGAACCTGTACGTTTTATCTCATGATTGTCTGTAAAGAGCTTATGGTAGAGAACGTAGCTGGGCTATTCACAGTAGGAATTGTGGCTTTTTCCTTTTTATTGAAAAGGTCAATTGCTTGAAAAATGTAATGTGAAATCTGTCTGACTGAACTGGCTGTGAATACCCAGGCAGCTTCATTTCTCACATGATAGGAGGGACCATTGCTGAAATCTATAAATTATCAGTAAGAAACAACCTTGCGTGTTCATAGCAATACAAGTTCTAATGAAAGAAATACTCTTTGATTGCCCACATGAGCATTAGGATTTTTTTGTTTTTTAAATAAATTATGCTAATTGACAGTTCGGCTGCTTGCGGTGAGTTTCTCCGTGGGTGATCCTGGAGCCTGCACAAGTGCAGGGCTCACTGAAGATGGTGGGTCCCTTTGGGGTGAGTCATGAGAACAGGCTTCCCAGTCTGTTCTGAATGTCTCTGAACATCTTCCCCAGCAGCCTTTCTGAGATCACTTTCAGCTTTGGGATGAAACTCAGCAACAGCCACAATGAGCAAATGTGGAGCACGGGGCRGAGAAAATGCTGTATTTACCTCTCGTGTGCCCTTGGTAGCAGCAATTTTGAAGTTACATAAATATGATGCATGATAGCAGGATGTAACCATTCACAGTTTGGAAAGCAGGCTGTGATGTGATAACAATGACCATTTTTTTCAAAATTTTAATTTTGGACTTTTCTAGATATATTAAGCACATGCTTTGCTTCCATTTTTATATCTCGGTGCTCTGTCTCCAAAACAACATAGATAATTTAAGAACTTGGCCCGTTTCATGCCACCTCTGTCTCAAAAATTGAGAAATCATACCAACTCTTGGTTGATGGTGAGAAGGTGAGCTAGAACTAAGCCTGCTCCTGACTCACCATGCCAAGAAAATTAAAAAGATGGTATGAACAGTTGAATATGACCTATGAAGTTTTACTTTGAGAGGAGAGATCGCAGCTGTGGTTCTGCACAGAACACTGTTTAAATGACAGGATACAGATAAAAGATTAACAGCAAATAAGTTAGAAAACAAAGGTGCTAGTAATAATATCCCTCCTACCTCCCAGCTTGTGGTGTTTTGTGCATGTTGCTCAATTACTTCTAATGCACTTGTTGGCACAGAAGTGTTTCACTGGACTGGGAGCAATTTTATTGCAGATTCTCCACAGTATTTCCTTCTCTCTCCTGTAAAAAGATGAACTGTCATGGTGCATTTCGGCATAATTTGGAATTCTTTCAAGGTAATTTTGGCCAGTAAGGTTCTCACACACATTTTCCCCTTTCACGTGCACACATGAGTCACTTAATTCTCTGGCTTTACATCACAAGACTAATTGGGGTTTTCAGTCTGAAATTACTAAACAGTACTGTGTGGTGTTCTTTCACTCAGGCCTGTTGAAAGGGTATAAACCACCGTTACCGATACAAAAAAACGTGAAGAGGAGGATGTGTTTAGTAACTCCCCTTGTCCTGCAAGGTTTCCTGTTCGTAATCCTTTTAAGAATTAAAAGTCTAATGGAGAGTAGTAAAATTCTTTTTATGTAGTGTTTCCACATGAAATTCAGACAACCTCTCAGCTTGTAAAAGGAGCAGGGGTTGTGTGCTTTGGATGCTTCGCGATGCAGAGGTACTGTGGCTTTACACCTTCACCGGGCTTTAGGGGTTGTCTCTGCTTGAAAATTATAAACCTCTGTAGAGCGTCTGGGTCAATCCTGTTTGCCTGCTCCATTGCCCTTGCGAGGCATTTGCTAGTCAAAGTCATGGTGCTGTACCAGTAAGTCCAACAGGTGGTTGCTGCTAATAGACATTGACCGTCTCTTTACTCTGGCCAGAAATGTTTCAGACGTGAATAATTCACAGCCGCTTTCCCAAGGTTTCCTACCTATAAACCTACTCTCCAAAAGCCCTTGACTCTTTCCTTCACACAGCCTTCACTGGCAGCCCCTCTGTTTAGTTTGTTCCCCATAGCTGGGATTAATTTGGCAACGAATAACAGTGTTCTCACCTGGTGATTTACCTCTAAACTTAGAAAAAATAACGTGATTTCCTCAATACATTGCAGAATGGGGTTTTATTTCTTCAGTATCTGGAACAACAGTCCCTAAGATCTTACTTGCTCAGAGAACAAAGCAAAGAATAACATCATCACCCTATGCTTTTCCCTGGTACCCTATTTGTCCTTCTACTGAAACAGAGGAGGAGGAGTTGTCACACCACTTGCAGTGTTGCAAGGCCTTTCCCTTGCTTTTGCAGAAAGGTAGGAAAAGATGACAAAATCCCAGGTTAGCAGGGCACAGAGCAGTATGAGAAGTGTTTCATATATGTTTAGTGTGAGATGCAGCGTGGGGAACAAGGAGAGCCATTCCGAAGGGAAAGCTGTGGCACGTTGAGGGGAAAGGGCTAGGTTGTCAAGTGGCCAGAATACGTTTCTCTTCCACGTGCTTTCCCTCCGAGTGGACAACAGAGGTAAGTCAGCATTAAAAACCTGAAAATCTTTGGCTGTTAAAACTGAGGACTGCACTATGCACTGTCCTGTTTAGTAGGTAACCTCGGTAAAAAGTAAATTAGTAGTGAAAGGTGTGCTATTTATATTTTGTCGGGAATGAACACCTTTGCATGAATCAAGCACGGCTATGCAGGTCGTGCTCTCCCCTGACTGTCAGAAAGGGAAGGGTTCAGAAAGATGCAAAGACGATGTTCAAAACTGAAGATTGCTAGTAGAAGGATAATATTCTATGTTCTTTTGTGTTAGCAGATTATTGTCGGTCTGCCTAATCCTTTTAATAGAGGCAGAGGCTGGATCAGTAGAAGAGATTCAACCTCAGCCTGTGGATTTCATGCATGATGGAAGGCCTGGTTGCTTTTTATGAAAAAGGTTTGCTGTGAGATCTGGTCAAGGTGAAGGCCCACCTAGCAGCATGTTGTGGTCATTTGAGTTGAACTCTAGTCTGTTTCTGAAGACTAACTGTTTCCAAGATTTTCCTTGTAGGATCCCTTTAGTCCATGAGCAGGGAGGGACTCGATGCAGGCACAGCATCGCTTCCTACAGCCCATGGCAATCAGGTTTTTCATCATTCATGTCTTTGTGTTGTACAATAAGCATGTGAAATGGACCTGAAGGATACCTTCATCTCCCAGCAAGGAACAGCTAGTCCAACCCTGTCGTAGACATCACAACAGTAGGTTTCAACCTATCTCCTATTACTATGGAAAAGGCTGATCCAAAGTTCAGTGCTTTCCAGGCTTGTATGGGGACTCCTGTGTGCCTGTATCTGTGCATTTAACATCTCTCTCGCACCTTCCTAATTCCTTTTCTCCACATTGGCTGAATAACGAAGGCTTGTTCAACTATAGTGGTATGACCAGAGTGGTTCCTGAAAGCCTAATCGAAGAAAGAGTTTAAGCCCATAGGCCTGAAAACTGCAATCTAGGACATGAGTTAGGTGCTGAAGTTCCATCTGCAATACCTGAGAGGAGGGAGTAATCCCAGGAGAACCTAGATGCAGAGCAATACATCATGCAATAGCATGGCTGAATCATAGCTTGGGAAAGACACCCTCAAAGCCACAATGAAGCAATGAATGCCTAATCCTAACACACTTGCGTGATTCAGTGTAAAAAACATCATCTGCCATGAACAGCGACCAAGGTAGGAGGAGGAAACCAAGGATGTGGAATTTCTCTGGCTTGTCTGTGAGAATGTGGGAACCTGAAATGCCTGTTGAAATGTGAATACAGGTCTGTCTCACCTTCTCCCAATGTATCCAGAAGAGAAAGGTCTCCCCATCTGCCAGGTGGTGGGTGGATGGGTATGGAACACTGCTGGACCCCTTCCTGGCTTTCCAGGGCAAAAGGGAAAGATCTGGGATATCCCACTTGCTGCAGACAAGTTTACCTGAATCTGCAAGACTGCAGAGCGAGCGAACATTAGTGACGCAAAACCAGACCTGATGCTCATCTGCGTGGAACTAGACAGYGTCCCGTGAGCACTGGGAAAAGAAGAGCTAGCATTTAGTCATCATTATTTAACCTTCATCCCAGTTTACAAATTTCAAAAGGACTGCTTTTTAGATTAACAGAAAGTTAACCTAAACTGATGAGTTTGTTACTGTTAACATTAAAAGTGGGGAAAGTGCTCTCTTGGAAAACGTGCGGGAGCAGTAAGCTTGCTTGACTCTGCAGTGTTAGCTCCGGACAGCAGAGTGCACTGCTCATACAGCAGAGAGGAAGGCATCTCCCAGGCTGCTGCTGAAGGGGGTCTTGGGATCCCAGTACCCTCTGATTCCTTTTTACAAAACTTAGTCCTTCAGTAGATACAGCTTTAAGACTACATTTATTCAGCAATCATCACAGGCATGAGTGCAGCTTTTGGGAAGCGTGCCACGTATATGCACTAATCAGCATGCGTAGCCAGCCAGCCTGTGAAGATAGAGGCTGTACGAGCTGTGCAAACCCACTGGAGACTGCGCACGGGTGTGCTATTAGCCTGCATCGGCACAGCGCAACTGCCCCTCTTCACTGCTGTTGAACAACGACTCGTGCTGCAGGCACACCTTCAGTTACGGTGTAGGCACATCCTGAGAGTGATTACAGGTGGTCATGTGTCTGGTTTGTCCTTGATCTCTAGAAAATAACTAAAAAAAATGTTTTCTGTGGGCACAGAAAGCAAAATACCAGGTAAGTTGTCCTTTTTACTCATGTCAGAGCATCCGTCTTCTCCCATTTTGTAGAGTTAGCCTTTTCCATACAGGGGCAGGTGAGAGGAAAGTGAGGAACTAACAGGTTTCCGAGACGCTCAGGTCAATGCAATGTTATAGACAAATATCTGCATTAATGGGAAAAAAAAGTATGCTGTTGTGTTGCATGTGGAAGAGGCCCTAAGTAGCAGATTGCTTGGCTCTTTGAAGCCAATGTTGGTACACCAGATGGTTGCTGTTGCACATTAGCAAGGAGATGTTCTGCACTTACATTACTTTGTACGTATTTTTATTTGACTTTTCAGATTTGCACTTTACATTCACATGGGAGGATTGGCAGTCACTTTATGAAATATTACAAGAAGCAGCCGTAATCAGGGCTGGAAGAATTTTAGTGATCTGCAAGTCCATATTTCAACAGCTGGAAGAAACAAGAAGTATTATTTTGCAGCCTTGGGTTATTTTCTGGTAAGTTTTCTTTTGCAGCCACTTCAGAGAGGCAACAGGTTACAACATTTACTAATCCTGTTAGCAGACCCTAGCACTTTCCAGTGCTGTGGTGCTGTCCCGAGTCCCGCCATCTGGTCTTTTCACTTCAAGCAAGATAGTTCTGGTGGCCACTGAAAGAGGTAGCTCCTGTCTCTAGTTGCACCATTTAGAAAGCAGCCAGCACAGCAGAGCCTTCAGGTGCTGTTGGAGACACACACAGAGTGAAGTGAGGAGCGAGGCTGGAGCACACAGATGAATAGCTCTGGTTCTCCAAGGGCAGACGAAGCTATAGGGTAAACCCTAACAGTCTGGAGGACTTGGACCCTTCAAAAGAATTTGGAATATGGCAGTGATTTGTGCCTTACTGTTTGTTTCTAAAATTTTGGATCCATTTTCCTTCAGACTGGGGGCAGTCCAGTTGAAAACCTGTTGAAATAATATCTGGTTCCAAAACTGCCTGCTACAGCCCAACTCCAACATGCCCTGCTCTACTGCCGGCATCTTCTCCAGAGCCATGCCACCTGTGTTTGGCTTGGCAAGTAGCTCTCCTTCTTCCCTCTCTTACTGGCTCAAGCTTAGACCAGGAGACTGCAACCCCTGCCTGTTTCCTGGTTCTTTGTCCCAGAACTTATAGTTCTAAGGTCTTGAAAGACAGGCTATGCATCGCTTGGGCCACAAAGCATGGTGACCTCTCTAGGTGAGTACACAGGGCCTGGTGTTCTTACCAAATTCAGTTTACATGCATCATCTTAGATCTGGATCAACAATCCATACTGGTCCAGCAAGTACGTAGCCCTGGAGGTTGGCTGAACAGTGACCTGGAAGGGCTGAGAATGATACACAGTATATTTGTGTAGTTTTTAAAGAATACATACATGCTGCACGTTAAGTGCTAATGTATTGAAGTATGAACTAAAGGTAATGTTACACAGTCCGTGTTCGAGGCATTTCAGATGCCAAAACAGAGGTCTTAAATCCCTTAAAAACATCAGGTCAGGAGTGCTTTGCAATGGCTCTTTTTCTCCTGAACACCTACCCTTCCTCTCCCTGCTTGAGCTGCACTGTCCTCTGCAGGGGCAGCCAGGTAGTATGTTGGTAGGAGAGCACGCTGCCACCAAACAGTGCACATACACCTGAGAAGAAGAAAAAGTACCACTTGGTTCATATTAAATCCACTTTGCAGAGCATCATTTTGTCTTTCGTCCGCCTTTTGCAGAAGTTACAGCTATTTAGACTTAGGCTTGTCTGAGCACTTGCATGCGGCACCTTCTAGCTGAACCTGCCTTGAATTTCAAATTTGGTGTCAAAGACACCCTCAGGCAGTTTGGTAACTGAGAGGCTGAGACAGGAGAAGTTAAAACCTCATGAGCTGCAGTGAGGCTATGTATCAAAGCTAGACAGAAACTCAATCTAGTGCTAGATGCAGCTGCGCACATAGGAAGCAGCACAAGCCAGAATTGCATCATACTCATTTCTAGCAAGTTCACGAGTTGAACTACTTATGAAAGGCCAAGTCAAAAAAGTATGTGGTTACTTAAGCTGCCCAGGCAGGGGTACTGCTATGGCTTGTATCAGTCCACTCAACTGGGTGCACTAGGAGCAAAGCACCCTCAGGTGACTGTCCTGGGGTTTTCTTCRCTCTTCTTAGACCTGTTAGAGCAGGACAGAACCTCAAAAGTGTAAGACCAAACCCACATGCCTCTGCTTCCCTGCCCCTTGGGCTGGCATCTGCGGAGATGGTTGACTGGCTGGGACAGGTGGGAGAACAGAGCTGAACTTCATGTGGATATTATGGCATGTAAGTTGACTTTTCTGTTCTAGATATTTTGAGCTGAAGTGCTATGAATCTGATCCTATAAAAAGTCAGAAACACCATATAAAAATCATATTTACATACCAAACTCTTTTGTTTACTCCAGCCAGTCCAATCTCAAGTCACTGAAACTGTGTTGCAGAGCAGATTTGAGAAGAGAACTGAATTAAAGATGCGCACCAGTCAGGCTACTTGGGTTGAAGGCTGGCTAGGTCTTAAGTCTGTGAGGTGTTTAAATTGGCTATTTTTTAAATGGTCTTAAGAAGTTCAGAGGATGGGGTCCGTGAGTGGGAGGTGAGCCTTTCACTTAATCTTACCTGTTCCAGTCGATGTGCCAGGGTCCTTACTGCTAGCCTTTTAAAATGAGAAGGGTGTCTCACCCTGGGGCTAACAGCTACTGGACAGAACTCTGCAACATACTCACTGCCGTTAAGCTCACACCTATTTGAGAGAACAGATCAACAGATCTAGAAGAAATTAGGGCTTTGCTGATGAGCACATTGGTCATTCAACAACTACTTGCCCATCCACAGTGATGTTCCATCTTGGGGTGCTGTTGAAGTCTAAAGACCTGGTTACCCAGCAGTTTTCCAGGTTTAACTCAGCGTCAGGGCTCTCGTCTTTCAGCTCCACCTCGAGAAACACAGGCTCCACAGGTTGCTTGAGTATTGCCATATTGGGCTCGTAGAATTCCACGAAAGATTCATCTCGAGAAAACATCAGGGGATTTTGTTGTTGTTTAATTTGATTTAAATTAAAACATGTTTGGAAAATTTCTGATTTTCTTAGGAGGAGACTTACCTTTGGACACTCTTGAAACTACATTCAGGGCTTGTCTTATCCTTCTGTATACTGCAGAGAAGGAAATGTTAGTGAGGTTCTTTAGTAGGAAGCAGGGCATGTCTTAACAAGGGAACTTACAACTGAAAGAGTTACAGAAGTTTAACAATGGAGGAAAAGAATTGCCTACCTGCAATATTTGATCTTGGTACCATCGTACCGGAGCCAAAGGGAGGTGATGTGGATGGGTCACTAGCGAAGGCACCTAGCACTAGGGTCTCTTTTGCTCGATAGTAGCACAAGACTGTTAGTCTATAATAGGAGAAAGGGTAATTTTTGTGTTCACTTTTACTTTCCAGCAGCTGTACCAAAGTGAGCAGTGTCAGTGAGCAGTAGCTCCTACCTGTAGTCTGGATCTCTTGTGATTGTTGGTATGCTCTGTCCTGGAAGAGTCTCTTTCTCATAAGAGATTTCATTTTCATAAATAATGTGATCACCTTCAAACTGTGCATATGGGAAGCTCATTAAAAATGGAATCTTCTCAGGAGCTGGGGCAGGGGAACAAAAGAGAAAATGCAGGAGAGAGAGAGACTTCCAGCAGATGTATCTGCTCCGGCCATGGGCTTACCCTTACTGAAGTGCCACAGGTAGTGACATGGAACTTGAAGAAGGCATGTCCTTCATTATACTCTCTAGGCTTGCAAGAGCTATCCCTTAGTTTGGTTTTACTCATATCAATGGCAGGAACTGTCTTCATTTGGGCAGATATCATTATGGTACCATCTGGGTGGCATACTGAGAAAATCAGAGAGTTGGTTATAAACTCAAGGAAAGAATCACAGATCTTTTTATTGACTGATCAGTTGGATAACTTACTTATAAATGCTGAAGAATTAAAACTGCAGCTAACGGAGAACATCTGTAAGGTCTCCATAGTTCTCACTTTCCTTAGGGCAATATCAAACCTTGCTTTAATTTTCTGAAAGGACACTTCCTGTGAAGGAGGTGATGGAAGAGGTCTCCTGTTAAGGCACGTCATCCATATGTACAATGTTCTGCTCTTTAGCTTGTGCCACTTGAATACTAACAAGTTACAAGAGTTAAGTCAGTGTGAAGACTCAAGCCTGATGCAACATAGGGACAGAAGTTTTCTTGTATGAATTAATTGGTCACTGTCACAGAGATAAATTTTGGCTGATTATTGTAGAATAGTTCAGATGTTTACTACAGCATCAATTTTCCCCTGCCATGTCTTAACATTTCTACAAAATGTTCCTTTAAAAGAGCTTCTTTTATAAAGGCTATATTGAAATATTGCTTCTGGCTCAGCACAGATGGGACATTTTGCCTCATCTTACTAAAAATACTGAGGAGTTTATTTTTGAAAACTTGGTGCATATCTTTTAGAGACAACTTAGCACTGCAGATTACATAATACGTGGCATTACCAGAAGGGTCCATGTCCGATACCTCTTGTCCTACTTGCACTGGCTTAGAGTCCTTCCTTCTGAAGGTTTTCCAATATGTGTAATACTACAGCACTACAAACTGTGACTGTAGGACTGTGGCTGTATGAGCAAACAGTCCTACGTGCTTTAAAGAAGGCATTGCTATTCAGTTCATACCTCATAGATAACTCCCACAGCAAACAGAGGTATTTGCAAGATCAGGTGTGTAGAATTGGTAGCTGCAAGGTACCCATTGGTAAGCGCAACGTGCCGGTTCAGGAGCTTGTTACCAAGATACAGGTTCCAATACTGGTGCAAGCCAAAAGTAGGGATGGCTAGATACAGGTTTTCTTCATCACAGTAACCAACTGCTTCTGGTAGTTCTGCGGGAAGAAGGCGGGATGAAGAGTTAGCGATGAAGGAAGGTTTGAGCGATGATGTTTGGCCCAGGCAGGGTTTTCTATCACGGGTAAATTTTGCACTGGCACTGCAGCAGCGCTGTTACGTGCATACTGGCATCGTCTGCAGGGCTTTGGCTGTGTTGTGGATGTAGCAGCTCACAATCGGTAGGATCGGGAATCCTCATGCTTTAGCAGTGGCCTGCCAGCCTGCTTCCAGGACTACTCCCTGTTTCAGTAAGGCAAGCTGAGCTATGTATGTAAATATATTTTTTTGGTCAGCCTTCTTTGGGTTGAACCCAGAGCTATTTCAAAGATGAAATAGGACAGTGAGGAGACTCTGACACCTTCGTGGCATCCAAAATCTAAGAAGTTTGAGAAAATACCAAATCAGACCTTCTGACTGTTTCAATAACCTGCTAAGTACAGCTTTTAGTGGATGATTGTCTCCTTACAGAAATGCTGTCCTTGGAGTTCACAGCAATTTATTTGAGTCAGTTGAGTTCTGCCCTGGACGCAGAGGCAGAATTGCATTTGAGGACAAACTGAAACTCGCAGCAATGTCTGAAAGTTTTGCCAGTAGATGTATGTTCAAGTTATGAGGCATCTTGTTCACTGAGTTTGCAAGCCAACTTCTTCTACACACTAGTTTTTATTGCTCTCAGCGTCTCGAGGGCAGACTGTCTTGCCAGTATGCAGAAGAGCTGCCATCAGAAAAGCAGCAAGTTGGCTGTGTTACCAATGATGAGCTATTGAAGGGTGGGGTTTTCCCAAAAGCTCTCATCCTCAGTCTAATGCCATTCTCGCTGAATTCAATGAAAATCTGATCCATGCTGTTGATGCAAACCAGTTAATATCAGGGCAAAGCTTACCGATATCAGCAATCACACACTCCACYTCTGCCGAATGATAATAGAGTGTCATCTCCGGACCCACGCTTATAGTGTAGTTAACGAGGAGGGTATATTTTGTTTCATTTCTATTCACATACTGAAAGAAAGAGAAGTGTAAGGCTGCAGTAGCAACAGCTTCCAACACAGACAGGCATGTATATCCTGAGCAGCACTAAATAATTATTCCAACACCCTCCTCTCCCCTGCAAATAGCTCAGTCTCCAGAAACATCGCTTCAGTTGGCCTAGAACTATTCAGAAATCTGGACTGGGTTCAACAGCTCTTTCAGCCAAACATAAATGTGGAGAATGTAGTGCCTGTTCAGAAAATGGAGGCAGAAGTGAACACAGTGGTGTTTCCTCTGTAGCCCACTGGTGAAAGAGCTCGTAGAGGGAGATTTGGGTCCAAATCCTTATTTTTATTTACCCAGAGTGTGGGCTGAACCCAGGAGAGTAAGTAATCGGTAAAACAGAAGGTGTGAGGAGATGCTATGAGAGATCCCTCTCAATATCCTCATTTACTTCACTAAAAGTGCTCCCAAAGCAAAACCTGCTGTTCAACCTGAAAGAAATACTTCTGAAAATTTTTGTCTTGCTTTGATCCTTAATGCAATTTAATTGTGGTTTGACTGCAGCCTGAAAACTATTTGTGCAAGTCCTGATCCTGTGCGTTCACAATGTTGTTCCTTGTAACAAAAAATAGCATCACAGCTCTGCGTGATTTGGTTGAAACAGTGGTAGAGGACTTGCAGTTATGCATCCTCCCACTGAAATGAGAGGTTGAATTCACTCTGTGAGTTTATACTTTTTACAAATATTTAGATTACAAATGGTCTGAAGCTTAACAAAATTACATTTAGAATACTCTGAGCCTGCCTGTAYGTGCTTGCACGGTGCATGGCCTGTGCCAGCGGTCAAATGGCTCTGCATAAACAGTAGGTTCAAGAATTACTGGATATTGGTAACTGGTGTTTGCAGGATTGCAATACTTGATTTATTTTTCCAAGGCACTCCTGTTTCAAGCGACAGCATTTAATAGAGATTTGACAAACCTCTTCCTGCTGGACATGCACTCGGACATTAGCCATGCTGACAGACACTAAAGGAAGTCATATTTCATACCATCTAACCACACTTGATGCTGCATGTCTCCCAGAGACCTAGGGAGAGCAAGGTGGGGACATAGAAGCCTCTAATCTTAATTCAGATGAGCTCAGACTCATTGACACCTGTATGATCAAGGAACAGTTGTTGGTTAATAAAAGCCAGACTATGTYCTGAAAAGGGACTGCCCTACCTCCTCCACTCAGCAGCTGAAGTGACCTGCTGTATCTTACCTCCTTTAGGACATACGTATCATCAAAAGAGACTTCCAGGATAAATCCTTTTGTTCTATCAGAAAAGGGACTTTCATAAATCTTAAACCCATGGTGCCGTGCTTCCCTCAGGGCAAATGGCACATTTCCTATTGCGATTGCCACCAGAGAGACATCGGGAAGAAAGTGTCCAAATGCAACATTAAATAGCCTTTCCTCTGGCACAGTATCTGTAGGGAGAGAACATCAAATTACTGCTGATGTGGATCAAGTAACAAAGACGGTTGGGGTGGCCTCCCATTCAAGTTCCAGGAAACTTAGCCAACAGCCATCCCTCTAATGGCTCTGATTAATGAGTGTTTGTATTCTAGTCAGATCTGAAATACTCTGAGTACATGAGAATTGCTTCAAGCTGCAGGGGATTAACAACAAATACATACAACTTTATAGAAAGCGGATTCAGTAACTTTCTAGATGTGCACTAAGATGTGCAATGGCTTTCCTATAAAGAAATCTAGAATCTAGTTCAGCCACACAGAATATGGAAAAGCTATCATAATGTATGCTAAGAGGCTCCTTTTTCTTTCTATATCAGTTATCCAGACAGCTCCAAAGATGTTTAGTGTCTTAATGCATTGGAGAAGTTCATTAAAAAAACGTTACTGCACCACCGGATGGCACAATGATTTCAGTATGCTCCCAAGATAACGAATGCAGGCAGTTTGGGGGAGAAAATGCCATCAACGAGCACTGTCCTCAGACAGTTGTTCTCCCCAGTGTGATAACTGGACAACACAACATCTTTATTCTAGGATCCCAGTGCTCACTGGAAAAATCTGGATGTTAGTGTGAAAGAAATGTTTACATTCTTATCAGCAGCTTAGAATTTTCATTTCATCCCATAATGATGGGTGATAAATGGTACATCCGTTAAGGCTAAAGGTTTGGGTTTTTTTATAATACCTTGAATCTTGACTTTGGCTAGCAAATTGGAAGTGGGAGTTGAGAACATTCTGGTGAATGTAGGTGTGTGGCAGAGGTCACATGGAGCAATGTATAACACAGCAAAAGCAAGAGATTGGTAAAAGTCAATGAGAGGAATGACTTACTGTTGATAACAGTTGGTATTTGTGGCATGAAAGGTGTGGTGATGGATTTGATGACAGTATACTTCGTGGTTTGCCAATCTGCATCTGTCCATGTGTGCTCCAAAAACAAGTCAATACTGTAAATGACTCCATATACACCACCAGATATGGAGCTCTAGGAGGTAAAATTTGTGATTAAGTCTTAATTCTCAATTGCTCAACAGAGGAATGACTGAATATGGTTAAAATTCTTACACTAGAGAGAGAAAATGGTATTCTAGTACAGTTTGGGATGGCTTTTGCTAGGGGAGCTTGTTTGTTTGTTTGCTTGGCCCATTTTTCTGGTCCATGTTTGGCTCAGATACTGCTGAGATTCTCAATAAGGAAGTATCAGGTTGGGGGGTGTGTCCTCATTAAGTTTAGTAAGTAACCATATTTGCATTTATTTTTTTACAATCCCTGGATTACCAGTCATGTCTCTCATACTGTCCCAGTTCACTCTGAAAGTTTGTCAGTGCTTCCAACGGTTCTTCAGACCAAGCTTGTCTGGTGCTACAATACACATAGTGATGTAAGTGTCCACTGATGATACACAAAAAAGTGAACTTCTGAAGGTGATAAATCAAAATCACACCAATGTCATCTTCACAAATGGAACTGGTAAAGAGCCTTGTGAGAATATTGCCAGCTCCTTTCTAAATGTTCAAGGTCAGGTTGGATGGAGTTTCGCGCAATCTGATCTAGTGAAAGATGTTCCTGCCCATGGCAGGGGGGTTGGACTAGATGATCTTTAAGGGTGCCTTCCAACCCAAACCGTTCTATTCTGTTCTACTGAACATTTCTTTCAACACTGCCTCTGTACCTGTAAATTATAGATTGACAAGGAATATACTATGTCCGAAGCAGGTGGCTGCACCCACACTACATGCTGGGAACCTGTCCCATGCTAACTCATGCTGTCTGCATGGAAATTGTCTGGGAAATTACTCCTTGACCCAGGCCAGAAGTTTACCAGGACTATTTTCATAATGTAACAACATAGAAAATTGAACTCCAGTGCCCAGGAATCTCTTCACTCTTAATTTATTAGTATATATTGTAGATTATTAACAAAAGACAGTCTCTTGATTCTATCATGTTTTGTAATCATAGATACTTAGTTTCTGAGTAAGTGCTTTCAAAACACAGAAGGAGCATCTAGGTCTTCAAATATGACTTGTATCTAAGAATTTTAAGCAGCAATCAATCACTATTTGGAATGATTTAGAATGATCATGGTTTAGAAACATGATCATTCATGGTGCAGGCCCTCAAATACTAACCTTTAGCTTGCCTCCTTGTGCTCCGATAGGAATAGTTATTCTGATGTGTGTCTCGTTGTGCTCCAGTAAGTAGTTCTTCTCCTCTGGGTTTACTATGACTCGATCATCAACTCCCATTAAAATGTTTTTAGACAGAAAGGTGGATTCTTGAGCCACTAATGTGGGGATAACGCTTGGCACAGTCCATGTTAGCGTAGTATCAGTGAAACTGATGCCATCTGTTGAGTTAGACACAGTCCCAGAAGACCGGGTAATTGGAGTTACCAGTCAGTCTTCACTCTGCAGTGGCTGTCTTTCCCTGACTCCTTTTCACCAGGGTACCTTTACAGCTTTCACTAATGAAACACCTTGTAGGATATTAGCCAACTGATGGCTATTTTGTCACAGAAACCCTGGCGCTCGAAGTAGACTTGAATCAGTTTCAGGTGACTAATTAATTTATTCAGAAGAACCGACAGTCATGCTCCCAGTTCCCTGCTCTGTTGTCCTTCTGGTCCCTGGACTTTTGCCTTACTGGCAAAAGGAATGGGGCACAGAGCCACCTGTTTGGACCTTCTCCTTGAAGTATTGTCTTCAAGTTCATGACAACTTAAAACCTCCTGCTTCCTCATCCATTGTTCACGTTAATACTGTTCTGTGAGAGACAGAAGGTGCAGCCACCACTGTTCTGCAAAAAGCCAGGCTAGTTCTGCCTCTCCAGAGAAAAGGACTAGGTGAGTCCCAAGGATGCAGAGCTGCATGGGGTTCTAACCCTGTGTGGGGTTATATGACAGGGGAGAGCCAAGGCTGTGGGGTTACTCCAGGGGAGGCTCCCTGGCCCTTCTGCGGCAGTTTTACTTGTCTCCAGTTCCCTGCATCTGACGTGGGGGTTTGAGAAACCAGAGACAGGGCATGACACTGCACTGGGAACACAAGTAACGTAGCGTGACAGCAGGGAACATGTTTGTCCGGGACTAAAGCCATGGACTCTTAGCTCATGTTGCTCCGAGGGCAGCTTGTAAACCTCTTCTCTTACAGAGTAGGTTACAGGGAAATTGGGAGACTGTGTTTTCTACTAGCTCCTTAGGCGGTTATTTTTGGTGAACAAGGAAGAAATCCTTACCAACAGGACAGGAGACAGTCGTGTCAATCAGCAAAAGCAGCCACCGCTGCCTGTACATGGAAGTGGAAGTGACCATGTTCATATTTACACCACTGACCTGTTGGGATGCAGGCAGAAAAAGAGAACTTATGTTCTAGAGAGGCAGTGGAAACAGCACAGTTTTGTGCCTGATTGAGAGCAACAACTCACCACGCTGATGTCAGACTCGTTGCTGTGATAGGGCGCACGGAGGTACACTCGGGACAGCGTGTTATTGAAGCTGTAGCCCAGTTTTGCTGCATCGCTTACCGTTATTCTCTTTCTCCCTGATGGAGAAACAAACATCAGTTGCCATAGCTGGTATGCAACATTTTGAGTCTGCAAGAGAGAGATGAGCTGCATCAGATCTAAGTCTACCAAAGTCTCTTTAAAAACTATGATATTGTAGCACCTATTTTCCCATTAGAAGCTGGAGTAACTGGAATGACACTGGACACTACTAGTTCACCCCAGGCAAGAAATACCCTTGATATATATAAAGATAAGGAATTCTATAGCTCTTTAAGGCATCTTTAGAGATAGTCTTATAGCAGCCCTGGAAGAAACTTAGACTGGTGGCCTTGAACAAATCCCCTTGGACAAAATGCCTGTGCTGTTAATAAAATGATTGCCCTTATGTCTGTCGATTGCTGGAGCAGTCCAGGGGCCAAATGGCAGACTACCTTTTATAGTATGTAGCCATACTGTGTCAAAGATAAGATGAGAGGAATGTCTGTACTGGTCTAGAACAGAGTCTCCTGAGATGATAACCATATGGGAGGATAGTCAAAAGGAAAAATGGGCATAAGGAGCAAGTAAGACATGAGAAAAATAGGACAAGTGTATATAATTCCCCCTAATATTTTCCAGCCTCAAATAATTTTCAGCTCAGGGACTCCTGAGCTATCTGTAGCTTCTTTGTATTTTGTATGTCTCATTGGATTTCTCTTCAGTCAACTTTTCCAGACTCTCCTTGTGATCAAGCAAGATTTTAGCAGCCACAACATCTTTTGGCAAAGTGTTTGACAGATTCACTACCCATTGTGTGAAGAACCACCTACCTTTGTTTGTCTTGAACTCAGTTTCCACTAATGTAACAAGCATATGGCTCTGTTCTCCCACCTAAATGTCTTTTTGCAGTCTAGAGCTCTAAGAAAACTTGAGAGGTTTTTCAGTACTTGATGTCATCTTTGCCATCTCCCTTTTTTTGACAGAGATGGAGCTATGCCCCAAGAATGACTCATGAGACTAGTGAGAAGAGGCAGGCTAGGAACTGTTAGGAAAGACTCTCCTTCATACCTCTGGCAGTGCTGACATCCACGCTACGGTGTAGTCATTTGAAACTGCAGGGACATTGGTCTTCACTGACACCTGGGGACACAGAGGAGATTCTTTGGGAACAAACAAATCTTCGGCATTATTACAGAGAGAGGGCTTTCAGATTTTTCTCCAGTGTCTGTCAGGATTTAGCAATTTACATTCACTGGAGGTAATTAAAGTGTTTCCAGAGAGGTTCTTGATGGTGATAATTTCTGTGGCCTTAAAATGAAAGTTAAAGCCATGGCGTTTATGGTGGTGCATGTACAGCAGAGGGAATACTTTGTGTATAACCAGGTAAATCAAAAGTCCTGTTTCATATCTGGTAAGCTGTAAACTAGATCTCACCCTGGAGACTTTCAGGGGCATCTGGGTCTCTCCACCGGAGGTATAGGGAAGCAGGCTTTTGGCTTTAACAGGACTTCCCTCTTCCCATGCAGGCTGAACACCTGAAAATGCAGGATCCCCAATACCTAAGGTAGATGCTATGGTGTCAAACTTGCCAGAATGTGCTGCAGAGTGAGGCGAGTTCTGGACACTGAGTTGGGAGGCAGTGTTTGTCTCAAACATCTGTACCGTGGTTTAAGTGTGTTGCAACTCCCAGATGTGGCTGCACAGCCTCAAGTCCTAAGAGGAGAAATATGCTTTCTTCGTCCTGCCCATAGTAGGTGCGTACAAAAGGCAGTGAAGTTTGTTTTGTTCAGTGCTTTATTTCTACATTGGTGTGTAGATGCTGGTAGCAGGCTGGACAGCCAAATCGTACCACCCAGCAGGAGGCAGGTTCTGTCTCAGAGTGACGTCCTGTGAGGGGTGTGATGCAGCAGGGGTGCAGCTCTGCAAACTCTCAGTTTTGTTATTTCAAATATAAGGATGACATTCTCACAGATGCTGCAGCGCTTTATAACATAAAGGTACTCTCGTGAGCTAAACAGGTTTGCCTGCCTGGCTGCTGATTTGCTTGCAGTGGCTTGACAAACCTCATCTGTACAGTTAACTGAATTTCACTGCATTCAAAATACCTATGACGTGTAAATGTGTTACTAATAAGCATCTACAGTTACACCCTCTGCTGAATATCAAGCAGGTCGCTATTACGCCTCGTACATAGTGTAAAATCAACTTCTGACAGGAATTTGTGGAGGTTATTGTGCCTGGCAGGGAGCTTGGATGTAGCTTCTCCTTCAGTGGGAAAGCTTTTACCTCCATGTAGTTTTCTTCACACACAATTTCTCTTGAAGCCCAGGAAGAGTAGGAGCAGTACATAGGGTAGGTGTAGGTCACAGCTGCCCTCATGCTTGAAGATGAGGAGACCTTGATGTTCACAGTCAGTGAAAACAGCTCATCTGCCTGGTAAGAAAAACAGGCAATTCAGCAGGTAGTGTGGAAGGTCCAAGGAGYGGCTGCATGGGACCATCCAGCCCAGTGTCCTGTTTCTGAGAGTGTTTTATAATGATGAGAACAGGGTGAGAGCTGTAGTGACAGTTCCTCCAACATACCACCCTGTCTTAAGTGGTTTGTGTGCAGGGGCTTTCTGAGAGACATTGCCTCAGGACCTACAGCCTTTGCCTCAGATCACATCTCAGCATTATTCTTGCCACAGTATTAAGGAGCACCTAGTCAGGGGAAGATGTGACCTACCTCACCATGTGGTTMATGTCCCTCCCATTCATGACTGCTATGTGCCTCCTCATGGAGAGAAAGTACTGGAGCTTTTAGTTTGATGTAGGTAGTTCAGATCTATCTTACAGATGYTGTTTAGTGTCTATCTTGACTAGCTTCAATAAGAGCTCCTTTTSRTCCTTCAGCTCTCCAGGAGCCACACATGAAGCCATAGACTGTGGTTTTATCTGACATGGATGTGTATTTTTCTACAGAAAAAGGCAAAACCTTTCCAGAGAAATTTCCAGTCTGGAAATCCTAGTCGTTGCACAGCACACTGTACACCCCCTGTTCTTGTTAGCATAACCTCTGCCCATAAAGTTTTACCTTATTTTTTCTGTGGGGCTTCCAGGACCAACCAGACTAAACATGGACAAGCAATGAAGTTTCTACTCTGATATGGTCTGTTTCTAGGTACACTTCATCTCAACTAACATTTAGAAATTAGACATCCAGGCTACACTTTTACACATATTTTAGGAAGGGGTGAATCACCTTCCGGAGATGCCTGTTTCTCTCCATTGACTATTGTGGAAGTGTAAACAACTAGTTTAGACTAGACATTATCTTTTAGATGGCTAAAGTTACGTGAGACAAATCTGGGTCTAATAGATGTGTGTGATCTACGTTCCTAGGCATGTGTTAACAGGCACATTACCACACAAATTAAGCCAGGAAATGATCTGCCAGGATCACACTGCAAATGTTGCTTTTTCAAGCAGATGCCTACTTCTTTCCAGAGAGGGTTTCAAGAAACTCTCTGGCAAATCAGCAGCTACAAGGATATGCTTGAGAACTGGCAGCTAGTCAGCAGCATTAGGCTAAGTGTCATTTCATGGAGAGAGGAAATCCCATGTCAGTCACGCTGAACAAACCTCATACTGGAGAGCCATTGCCTATTCATTTCTACATACCATCAACACTAACTCCTTGAGTTCACTATTTCTTGAGTTCTCAAAACATGCCATTAGAATGCCATATAATATCTCAATCTTGTCTTTTTGGAAAGGATGTACTGTCTGAGTTGTTTTCAAGCCCATCTCTGGGTCTTACCTCGTTGGCCACGTGGCAGCCAAGCACCGATGCACGGAAGACGGGGTTGCCCCACACGTCTTCTGACAGGACATAGCCACAGCGAGATGCTAGTTTCTCATCCAGCAGAACGGGACCAGCATAAGGATCTACAGAAAAAGGGAATGACATGTGGAATGGAAAGCTCAGGGCAAGTCACGGGGCAGAGTGGTGCTGAGGCCCCCTCACGCAGCTCTCCTCTGAAAAGAGGTCCAGCTGGGTTGGGTGCTCTCCAGTGACGTGTGCTGTTAAGGAGCTGGCGAAGCTGTGTTGGTATGTGTTAGAGTGCATGAGACAGTCTGGCATGTCTCAAGCTCATCCACATTACGTTCACTTTAACGTCCGTTTCTTTGTGTCCACAAGCTTGTGCCACAGCCACCTTGGAGTGCTATTATGGAGAGTTTCTCTGAGGCATCACATACATTTCTCCCTCCCTGATTTTACTCTCTAGAAAAGAGTTATGGGCTATTAAGCCCATTCATTTCTAAAAATCCTCAAGTCGTGATAATCTGCTGCTCACTCTGGTCAAAGGATGCAGTCACGCACCTATTTTGGATGGGCACTTCTACAAATTGGTCAGGTTTGCTGCTCATCTCTGCTTGGCAAGGCGCTGCGTGCTGTTAAACCTATGGGGGAGCCAAGTAACAGGCACGATGGGAGCTGGCTGCACTCAGCTCTTGATGCTGGTAGAGTTAATAACATCATATTTTGTTAATTATCTGCCCTCTGATTAAGGAACTATTTTAGTCTTGGGTTAGACACAAGAATCTGTACAGATAGATAGGGTTTAACTAGCTGCCATTGTAATTTCTAGATTTGTCTGTCATCTTTATATGTCGAACAGTACTAATAACTGCTGTTTCAGTAGATGTATTCTTGCAGCCAGGACAGACTAAGGAGATAAGTGAGAAGAATTTTGGAAGAAGAAGGAATAGCTTTTATGAGACCAACTGATAGAGCTGGAAGAAACAAACAACCTTTTTGTGCCTGAAGGCTGGTCTGTTTTTTCCAGCGATATCAGTTGTTCTCATAAATGCTATCACTTCTCCCCACACCCTTGCTGTACTTGACTTTTTCAGTTCTGCCTCCAAATCAATTGAAAAAACCCAAAACCCAGAAAAAAGTGGACTGATCTCAACAGAAAGAAATCTGGTTTGGGGTGAAATCACATACTTTTTTCAATCTCATGTGAACATTTTCTGGTTTTCATTTTGGTTAAGTAGATTTTTGTTTTCCTCAGCAAAATGGAAACACTTTGCTCAATCTGAAATAAGGTATTTAACTGCCATTGTGGTGTTAAATAAAAAGGAAATTAAAAAAAATCCTTTAATTGCTGCAGCACTCACTCAGCGCTCGTTGAGAGTGCATTTTCTCTGTATTACCCAGCCTACACTGCTGTTGTCATTTGTGCTGTCCACGACATATCCAAGCTGCAATGTCACCTTTGTTTTCCTTGCTAGACATGTGTAAGGGCTCAGCAGAGGAAAGAATGAAAGCCAAATGTCAGTCCTTCATCCCCAGACCATCCTTTCTCCTTTCCCCACTATGTTAGTTGTAGGGGGCAAAGGGGACTGTGGCTGTAGATACAAGCTTCACTCATCTGTAGGGATATTGGCCAAATTGAGGTGTGAGAGGCCAGGTCTAGGTGGCAAGGATGTTCTGCAAGTTCTTCGGGGTCAGTTACCAATTATCGCGTAGATGGCAGCAGCATCCATATCACAGACACTGTGATCACTTAGGTGATTCCCCAGCCTTCATGGTACTCAGGGCAGCCACTTGTGACTCACCATTGATTTCCAGCTGGAAGAACTTTCCCTGGAGCAAGAGTTTATTCAGTTTCATCCAAAAAATCCTCGAGCGGCAACTGCTCTCTACAAAACCTGGTGGGAGCACATATAGAGCAGATGAGGCAGTGGGACTGGAGGGCAGAGAAGAGGCACATCTTGTTACAAGCAGAATAGCCGAGTTCTCATCCTTGCCTCTCCCCACTATCCTTTTACCATGTTTCACCAACCTGGGGGAGCCATCTGCCTCCCTTGTCCCAGCCAGAACAGCAAGAAAAGCAGCCAGATCCTGCAGTATAAGTACATGAACAAATGATGGGGTGAACAGAGAAAAAAAAGACCAAGATGGAAAATGAATGAGGCAGCAACCGAAGTCTCATTACCTGCATAGCGAGTAACCCACAACCTCCATCTGTCCCAGACCTGTGCATGGGCAGCAAAGTCCTCCTCCCTTTCAAGTAAAGCTGACCCAGCCGTGCAGAGGGAAACTTGGTCAGACCCAGGAGGAGTGGTATAGCTGACCTTTACAACAGAGATTGTGCTGTCTTCTCCAAACCTCGTGTGTGAATCAGGAGAGGCCGGTGGCTTCTGCCGTGGAGGGACGCCTGGGCTGAACCCTGCAGTGCCCTCCAACGTTATCTGAGCTCCTGGCAGTGGGAGGCAGACTCCTTTGCGCTGGGAGGGCAGAGCACCCTTCTGCCAGGTATTTACAAGGTCAGATGCTGCTGCTGAGCCTAATGAGTGCAGCAGAGGGTGCTCGGTGCTTTCCATCAACCCCTGGGAAGTAATCTCATTCCTTACAAGCCAGTTGGGTAGCTTTGGCTTTGGCTTCAGGTCTTAAGAGCACATGAAATATTTCCTCGGAGGTATTTTAATTGGGTCTACACAGGAAATACATTTTTGTTTCTGTGAAATGTCCCAGTGACCCAGCCATGCCAGAGATAACAGCAGTTCTTTGGCAGCTACACGTTTTGCTTTTGTGGATCCAGTTAGGTCGCCCTTTGATTTGTTTGATTATCGGAGAGTGTTTTGGTGAAAACATCTTGTTTTTAGAAGTGCTCCAATATCTCTAGATCAGTCAGACCATGTGCAGGTCTGTAAATGGCCAAACATATTGCCTGGGAAGAGAAAGTCATTGTGCCTGGTGGGAGCTGTGGCTCTGGCACTGCAAGTACCCCGGGAAGCAGAAAGGCTGAGAGGTTTGGTGAGCTAAAAATACAGCTTGTGTGGCATGGATGAGCTACGGTGGGGTGAGAAGTACAGAACATTTAGGTTGACACTTTAGCCATTGAAACCCAGGGCTCAATCTCCTTTTGGTCCCCATTTTGAGGCATTACCCAACCATTCTTACCTTACTTTGGTTCATGTGCATAAGCAGAGCTGTGCTGTAGAAATGAGATTGTTTTTACAGTATACTTCACACTGCTTTGGGATAAACAAAAGCCAGTGGGCACATCCACTCACAGGACACAGTGCAATCAGTGTAATTTCCTCCTCTGTCCCCCTCTCTCAGAGGACCTCTGCAATAACAGCAGAACCCACAGCACCGCTCTGCCAGACACGCTCACTTTATACAACAGGGAGCCGGTGGCACGCTTGTGTGAGTGCTCTGGAGTGGAGCCCCGGGGCTTTAGCAATCTCCTAATTAATGTCCTTTGGCCACAAGACCCTTTCTCATTCAGCGGGAGCTGAAGTCCAACTTCTGCAACAAACTTCTCAGGAGCCCACACAGGACTCACTGCATGATCCTGGCCTGCGTTAACCCTGCGTCCCCGGACTCAGAGTGACTCTTCATTGAATCCAGCTGGGGCTGGAATTCAGCTGGAAATGGCGGTACTCAGATACCACAGTGATGAGTGTGGTGTAACAATGAGATTTTGAATTTTGAGTGAAAACTTCAGTATATTTGGATAGCAAATGCTTCCAATTTTGATAAGCCACTTCCAAGAGCCATGTAGCATCTCTCCGAGATACTGAGAGTCAAGGTCTGAGGGAGCCATGTTTGACAGAGCATGATTGCAATTTATTAATGAACAGCCAACTATCAGGACAGGTACATGACTGCAGTTAGCTGCCTTTTTGCACAAGCAGTGAGGAGATGAATTTCCGTATCTTTGGACAACTCAGAGCATCGCGATTACTCTGTTTCTGGCATTAATTGTGGTTCTAAATGTGGCAGAAACGACTTTGGATGTGACATAGCAATTGTGGTCAGTGTGCAATAGCCAGCTCTTGGCCTCGCTGTCAACCAAGCAAAGCAAAGCAAGTCCAGGTCAAATGCTTTTGGCTTCCAAGGATCGCTTAAGTGCTGCGGAAAGCATTGTTAGCACTGGGCGGCTGGAAGCATCGGCTGCTTGTGGTCCCTAAAGTCCCTCTGGTACTCATTATAAAGGTAGGGAGGATAAGCTTGTGCATTCCAGGTTATTATATTTGTCTACTCAGTTTTCCTTGCTGTTTTGGCTGCATAAGAGAACCCATCTTAATGTTCTTGTAGGGTAATAAACAGCTGCTGTGTTTCGACGTTGAGGTGATGGCATTCCGTGGTGGATAAGATGATTCATGGCTTGGGTTCTTTCGAGCTGAAAGGTACCGTATGAATGTAATGTTTTGGTTTCTCTTTTTTTCCTGCATGGGTCTGGAACTGGGTTTTGTATTATATAATGTGATTGAAAGTTTAAAACCAGCCACTTGGAGCGGCACACATATAGCACCTCTCCCAGTGAGGCTTGGTTTTAGTGGTGGAAAAAGGCTCCAGCCCTTTGAGTCATGGTGTTTGTTTTTCTGTTGTTCTGTGGCACTGAAATTCCCAGGTTACCTGAATGCTACAGAAAAAGACTTTTTCATTTTTCTGTCCCAAGTCTTTTAATTGTAACTTTATTTTTCCAACTGGTTAAAATGCAAAGAAGTGTTGTTGTTTTTTTTTCCACTAGATCCCATGTGATGATCTTAAGTAAGCCTCATAGTTTGATACTTAGTCTGAGTGTGGGATAGAGTAAAATGGCACCCATTATTGGACAAAAAAACCCCTAGTGAACAATGGGAAAGGAAATGGGGTGAAGTCTGGTTTTAATGTACCAAAAGCAGAATCTTTGCTTATATAGAGTTGGGAGAAGCCGAGATAAGAGATCCCTGCCCTCCTTGTGCTCTTGATGTTGCAGGACTGGCAAATCTGAAATAGAGATAGATATATTGGCATGTCAGTATTTATAAACCTAGAAATAGCTGCCCAAGAAGGTGACCTAAGATGTGACAACCAACTAGAGAGAGCCACTAGGATGTCTTCAAGAATGAGATGCTAGAGGAGATGCTTCTCCATGGGAAGAGCTATGCCTTGGAGTAAGCTGAGAATTAGATATCCAGGTTGTGGGTCCAGCGGGTGGGAACTGGGAATGATGCTAAGCTTTATCTCTGAGAAACGTTTTCTCAGGGTGTGTGTCTGTGAGACACAGAGAGGTGCAAGCGACCTCCACCTGCAGGGTAGCACTCCTGTTCTGGAAAGGGCTTGATCACCTCGGCATGGATGTGTGCCTGAGCTCTGCTCCTACCCGCGTGTGCCAGGAGCTTGTAAGTGCATTCAAAGGGCTTTTAAATCCCCAGGGACAAATAGCATATAAGGATAGTTCTGGTTTAACTTCATACCATACCACAAGATAACCTCACTGATGCAACTAAAATGCTCTGGTTTTGTATGCACACATCGTGTTTCAGAGGGCTGAGGCCTTACTGTTGTGTGCAGACGGTGCAGAGGAAAATATACCCTGTAAGGAACAACTATAGAATAATCAGCTCAGAGAGGCAATTTCTTCCTATCCCCATGAGCTAGTAGTTGGCTTATGCCCTGGACTGTGAGGGTTTACATTCCTCGTTTGTTATTATAAAACTATTATTATTATTATTATTATTGTCTGTATAATGTGTGTTTAGAAAGTGTACTTGTGTTTATGCCATATTTATCTTTAAAATATGCCACACTCAAATTCATATGAATTCCAAAAAGCAACACTTGCTATCACTGCATGCCACTAAATCGTTAAAGTGGTGGAAAAAGCGCAAATAAGCAGACCTGTATAATGATGGGCTTTTAATTTTTTTTTAACGTGCTATTGGTGTTAATTTCTGTGTGCCTGTAATGTTTGTGTTCACTGTAACCGAACAATAGAACTTTGTTTTTGTTCTTTGTGTAAATTAAAAACATCTGTTCTCTTTATACGAAAAGTTGTTTTTTAAAAGAAGCTGGTCTGATCTAACTAAATACCAATGCTGTGTCCACAATGAGTTACTATTAATATTTGGGAAAGGCAACCATCCAAAGCAAGTGTAATGTCAAATCACTGGCGGGAGTGCATATTTATTGCTTGAAGTGACAGATAAAAATGCAGAGGTTACAAAAACAAAATTCTTGCGGATGACTAATGATGCGTATATATGCCCCCAATGCCCCATCACCACATTTACAATTGGCAGGGTGTTCTCCACTGCCTCCTGCTCCCCAGGATTAATCGACAAGAGACTGGTAGCTTGGCACCCTCCCTGGAGGAGCGACGCTGCTCCCACCTTCCCTCCGGCAGACCCTGCATGGAGTGACCTTCGGGGTGTGCTGGAATCTGATCCATCTATTTAATTTGTCTAACTTTTCCCCCACCTCGCTCTGGTATTTGACTGCATGGGTTCATTTTCCGCCAAAGGCACGTGACTTTTTTTTCCGCGCAGGTGGAGGAGGTGCAGCATCCACTGCGCGTTTCTGTAGTGCCTGTGATGCCGGCATGATGGTGGTCTTCAGAGTTGTCTGTAAAGTCCTGGTATGAAGGAGTTGGCAGTCCAAGACGGGAGTCTGTCATCTTTCTTGTGAGGAGCAGTCCTGCATTCAGCAGCAGTCTTGCTGAAGTAGTTGGAGGCTATTTCAGAGAAAAAAATACACTATTTGTCATGAGCACTGATGGCAGAACTGGGGTCTGAGAGGTTCAGCGCTCTCCCTGCCCAGGTGGCTGTGTAGCCTTGTCACTAATGTGCTCGAGCACCTCAGAGATGATGAAATTGTCCTCACGGGCAGACGTCTTGGGAAGGAAATACATCTAATTAATTAACATTTCTTGATGAAGGGCCTGATTCAAGAAAGCATCTCTATTGAGTGCGGCAGTTAAGCCTTTGCTTAAATCTCATTTATTTCAGTAAGATTTAAACACAAGCAAACTCCTTCCAGACCCTGGGCATGCAGAGCCCAGAGCTGCTTCTTCCCTTCCTGCTACCTCTGGTGTCCTGTGCCAAGGGTGCCCAGCCTTTCACTGGCAAGAACCAAGAAAAAAAGCTTGGCTGTGTTAAAGAATTAGATATTYTGTTGATATGCTTATTGCAGTCAGTGCCACAACAGATATTGACCTATTATCAGCRTAACTTCCCTGCTCCCTCTTAAGATGCCCCATCCTAATGTGTCCTTCCCCTCTCCTGTTCTCCTGCAGAGGATCCCTGTGCTCCTTCCTTTCCCTGACTACCCCTAATACCCATATTATTCATCTCCATCTCTTTCCACAGCATCTCTGTTCTCTCTCTGCTTCGTACTGCAGCGTCCCCCCATCCCACTCCCGACAGGTACCCGCACGCCCAGGCTGGCGGCTGCCTCCCACGGAGGCCAGCTATCATCAGCTGGTTGGTGGTATTTTGCCTCTGTCTCAGACACCAACGGCCGCCTCCAGGATCCAGCTGAGTGCAGAACTTGCTGAGTCACATTTTCACCACAAAAACGCTCATGTGCTTCCCGAGAGTCGCGCAGTTATAGGCACGGCTTGGCCGGAGAGGAGCAGACAGCTCTCACCCTGAAGCGCATCCAGGAATGCTGGCAAGAAGTCGCTTTTTATTTCCTATCTCGGGTTACCGCAACACGGGTTAGGACTACAAAAGCTTGAAATCCCTGGCAAGCTAACACTGTACATCTGTCTAAGATGACGGCCAGCATGGACAACCGTGGGCTTCGGCCCATGACCAGTATGAAGCACTTTGTTTCTTGCTGAGCAGCTGTCATTAACAGTGATCTGTGAGGTTTCTTCCCGATTTCACTCGGTGGTTTGCACGGCTGGTCTCYTCTCTGGTGAGATCTCCACGCTTGCCTGTTTGGCTGCAGAGGTGATCTACCACTCGGTCTCACCGGCTAATTGTTCTTGTCGTTCTGCTGTTGGGGGGGTGCATGCTGTTTCCACCAGCCTGATGAGCTGCAGCCCCCCGCGTCCCCTCGGGTGATGTAAAATCTGTAAAATGGGAACAGCGCTTGCTCCCTGGGATGGTTACGAGGGATTAGCAGTGAATGTTTGCAGGGTGACTCGAGAGGAGCTATAACTCACCAGGCTCASTCTCCCTGTGAGCGGAGGTCTGTTTGGAAGATGATCTGTGGAGTCACTGCCTTATATTACGGGCAGCTTATGTGCCCTCTCTATGGTCAGAAATTGGTGAATTAAATTGGCCCTGCACTAGAGGAATTGGGTCTTTGCCTGTGTTTCATGGGACCTGTCGGACTTCCCTTCCTCTCAGTGGGACCTGGCCCTCGTGGTCTGCAGCRAGGGGGAGAGCAAGGTGCAGTGTCCTCTTTTGTTCCCTTGAGAGTTTGGTTGCTGTCAGAAACAATTTTGATGCCGATTGTCCCCAGTTATCCAGGCTGATCTTATGCATGATACTGCTGTCACCTGCAGCCATGACATTTTTGGTGTAGGCGTAGGATAACAGCTGCCTCGGCTGGCCATATTTCAGAGAGTAGCATTAAAAGCAATAGTTGCCCACGGCTTTGAGGGTCCTTTGCCCCTTCTTTGCTCTCCTGGTAGTGCAGCCATGGGGTGGCTGGGACCCTTTGAGCAGAGCGGCAGTGCCACAGCAGCAGTGCTGCCCCTCAGCTGGCCGGGGCGGCCATCCATGGTGTGGGCTCAGGCTGCCTGCGAGCCCCCGGCCCGTGTGCCCTGGGCCGCTCACCACAGCAGTGCCAAGCAGCTGGGTGCAGGAGGGTCACACGCAGAGTTGGGCTCCGCATGTGCAGCTTTGCTGCAGAAATAGCACCTGTGCTGCCCACGGCCAGCCCCCAGCACGGCTGCAAGAGGCAGCGTGGCTGCTGGCATCAGACCCTGCACAGATGCTGCTCTGCAACCCCTTCCCAAGTGCCTTTAGACCTCCCTGGGCCACCACAGACAAAACTGCAGATCTTCACCCATGCTTTCCCATCCCTGGTGCACTGGTGCTGTGGGTGCTTTTTTTGCCCGTTCCCATTAGGTGTCTCCCTTTTCCTCCTTATGAACAAGCTGGAGCTGTGCATATTCTGGCGRTGATCACCCCTCATGCACTGGTCTGAGCTGGGGTGCCCAGCGGGGCACCGGGGCTTGGGGACCCCCTTTCGCTCCGCGGCTGAATTTCTGGCTTGGGCCATGTTGCCAGATTTTGCTCCGGGATCTTTGCACAGGAAATTCCCTYGGCAGGGCAAGGAAGCAGGATCCTGCTGCCAGCCCCAGTGTGCAGGGTTGTGTCCCCCCCTTTTCCCACCTCCCAGGCTGCTGCAGTGTGCTCCTCAGGGCTTTTCGTGGTTCTGGGCAGTGAGCATCCCTGCCTGAGGAGGTGGATATGTTTGCAGGCAGTGGCAAACCGCTGAGTATCCATACAACTTATTTTGCAGTGCCATCAAACCCACCTTGATGGAGTTTCAGGCTAAGCCCAGATTTCCTGGTAGCAGGAAAGCAAGCCAGTAACATGGAAGAAAGGCTTAGAGAAGGACTGTTGCCTTGTCGCAGGTACTATAGGCTATCCCTATTTGGGACCTAGGATGTTCCCGTGTTACAGATGTATGAAGAAAACACATGCAAAGAGGGATGCCTGATAGCAAGCTACGCACAAATGTGCCTCCCCCCTCCCCGAATCCTAATGTGAAATGATGGCAATGATATTCCTGAGCCTTTATGTGGGGAGAAAAGAGGCCCTTTCAGCAATGGGATGGCTGTGAGGCTTTTGCCTCTCTTTCTGCAGCTGGTTTCTGACCCTACCTCTGCTCTGATCAGTTTGGGTCCCTGTGTAGCCCCTGTGACATCCCATGGAAAATTATTCAAGTTTTGTGCATCTTGACACTTGACACTGGACACAAGTTTCTGTGGTTTCGATATTAATTGGTGCTCAAAATATAGCAGGTTGTGAAGGCAACAGCAATGCAGCACCCTGCATGCTGCATTATTCACAGAGATCATCCAGTCRCTGCCATGGCTTGCTCCTCATATGCAAATCACCTTGCATGGGGATTTATATGGCAATAAAAGTTTTATAGCTGATTGCATTATTTTATTCTTAATTCACATGCAATGCTGAAGTGGCACCACTGGCACTCCTGCACCGTACAAATTTAGGTCATCTTGTCACCATTTTGTAGAGAGGAGGACTTAAGCTTGAGACTAAGACACTACCCTAAGATTTAGGCGCTGGAGTAGAACATCTTTACAGAAGTCCTTTTTTAAATTTTATTTTGATTTTTATTTTTTTATTAATTCTGGGCATGGGCTTCTGTTGTTGGCAGTGCTGTTAGTTCAGCTGTCACACAAGCAATGTTTTGCCCCAGATACAGCTGCCTCTATAATCTTTGGGATAGGATGACTTATTTAAACAACATGTAGCATCTGGTCTCTGTGGCTTGGGCGACTTACCGGAGGTCACACAGCAGAGACTGGGAAACAGCCCAGCTCTCCTGCCTCTGATCTCTGTGCTCAAACTTTCGCAACTGCTTCCTCCACCACAGAGCAATGTTAATGTCCCCAGGCAAGAGAAGTAACATAGCTGTAGCCAGACTGGGGAGATGTGGAATACAAGGTGACTGAAAAGCTGGCTGGACTGCTGGGCTTGGAGGTGAGTGGTTAATGAGCTGAAGTCTGGCTGGTGGTCAGTGCTGAGTGGCATTCCTCAGCTGTTGGTACTGGGATGGATAGTGTTCAACACCTTCATCAGTGCCCCAGGCGATGGGATGGCAGGCACTTCAGTGGATGATGCCAAGCTGAGGGGAGCATTGAACATGCTGGAGATTTGACTGTGATTCAGAGAGACATGACAAGCAGAAGAAATGGGCCTACGGGAACCTCAGGAAGCTCAACAAAAAGGAATGCAAAGTCCTGCATCTGGGATGGAGTAACCCCATGCAGCAGTACTGGCTGGGGATTCACTGCTAGGAAGCAGCTTTGCAGAAAAGGACCTAGGGGTCCTGGTGGACACCAAATGGGACAGAAGTCCACAGTGTGCCACTGTGGCAATGAGGCTACTGTGCACTAGGCTGTATCAGCCAAAGTGTAGCCAGCAGGTTGAGGGAAATGATTATTCCTTTCTGTTTGTCACTTGCTGGAGTACGGTGTCCAGTTTTGGCCCCTTGGTACAAGAACGACACGGACAAACTCAAATGAGTTCAGTCAAGGCCACTGAGCTGGTCGGGGGCTGGAGCACACGAGGTAGGAGGAGAGGCTGAGAGATCTGGGTTTGCTCAGCCTGAGGAACAGGGGTGGAGGRGATATCTCACTGTTATGTCCAGCTGCCGAAAGGAGGGTTGCAGAGAAGGTAGAACTGGACTCTTCTCAGATGTTCATAGCAAAAGGACAGGAGGCAATAGTCACAATCTACAGCAAGGGAAATCCTGACTGAATATAAAGAAAAAAATTCACAATCAGTGGTTAACCACTGGCGTAGTTGCCCAGAGATGCTGTGCAAGCTCCATCCCTGAAGATTTTCAAAACATGACTGAACAAAGCCCTGAGCGACCTGATCTAACTTTGAAGCTCTGAGCACAAGTTTTGACCAGATGACTTCCAGAGGTCCCTTCCAACCTAATTTATTCCATGACTCTACAATAGCTGGATATCTTCAGTATAATTCCTGCTGTATTCCCCAGCGAACTGAACTGAATCCTTTGTCAGTATTGTTTTCACAGGCACACCTTTCATAACCACCACATATATCACAAAAGAGAARAAAAAAAAAGTCCAACACTGAGAGGAAATATTGAAGCAAAATAATGTGCAAGAGCTGCACAAAAACTCCAGTGTCTCAAAGCTGCTGGTTGCTGCTAGTGTTGGCATGAAAGGAAGCATAAAGTGGATTAAGCGCAAGGACAAACAATCTGAGGCATTCTGCTAGCAGAGTCTCCTGTCATCCTCGCGCTTCTCAACATGACAGTGATCCAAGCTGTGCAGAGTCTTGGATGAGGCTCCAAGCGCTGAATCACTTTGACTCCCCTCCCTTCCCTGCAATGATCACACACAGAAAACAGACATGACTGAGAGAGACTCGGGCCAGTTTATTAAAGGAAAGTCACTTTTCAACACAACCCTCCGTGAAAAAGGACTGTTTGTTTTTGTCACTTAACAAACGTCCTGATGGCCTGATGAGAAACATACTTGTCAAGCTGGGTTTCCTTCCTCAGGCTTGAGGAAGGTGGGTTTAGGAAACTGTAGTTGCTGCAAAAAGGTGGTGGTAGCCTTGAGATGGGATCTGTCCCTTGATGGCCTTCCTTCCCCCATGGCCCCCAGTCATTCCAAGATGCTGCAAACAGGTGACAAACATATCTTCCCTGCTGCCAAAAAGTGCATTGACAAGGTAATTTCTATACAGCATGAAACCTTTTGTATTAGAAGAATATTAAGGCTACAAAGTGAAACACTCGCAATGATGTAATAGTAACTCTGTTCTCTCATTAGTATGAACGAGGATATGCCTGACTGGCATTGGCTCCTGTGTACATGGGAAATGGACCATGCGCTAGATCTGTCTGGTAATACAGCAAATGGTTAGTTAATGGGTGTTTGGGTGAAGAGTCTCTGGGCACATCTGTACTGGTATTTTAAACTGTGCCAGGGCACAGGTCGCTTGCACATTTCTGCAATGGACAAATTTGCACTCTTCAAATTTCCCAGGTGCGGTCTGAGAATTAGCACAGGCAGGTAGGAGATCTGCAGTGAGAGCTAAGAGCATTTAATTGTGTGGATACAACCAGAGAAAGCTTAAGTTCACCAGTGTAAATGCATTTCTGTGCTTGGCTCCTAGCCCTACTTGTCCCTACGCCTTAGTCCTCATCCTCAACTTTGATCACGTCTTCCTTGACCTCTGCCTTCTCACCAGCCTGTTAGAGCTCTGCCTGCTCCCATCCCACCRTGTGTCCCTGCCCTGTGCATTCTGCATTGATCCCGCCTTCCCTCGAATCCCCGGCTTTGCCCCGTCCTGTCTCTTGGATGTGGTTTAGATCACCTCCTCGACTTACAGGTTTTCCTCGTACTCTTCAGTCATGATCTTGCTTCACCTCTTAACACACACATGACTCCTGTGGTGTCTGACCTCATTTTGCCTTCATTTTCACCACTGAACCCAGACTGACCAAACTAGTAGGCAGATCCATGTTGCTACAGTAAAGCTGTTTTCCTCGGGCTGCAAATCAGAGAAACACTTCAGTATTTCCTTAAATCTATTCCCCTCGGTGTGCTTAAGCACATTCTCCTGTTGCCCCGAGCAAGGAGGATGCCTGCTGCTGAGCGAGGTGGGATTGCCTAGTGAGTTGATTTAGGCTCCCGAGCAATGTGGAACAGTTCAGAGCCTGGGCAGGACTGATGTTAAATCACAGATGAAAACAGCAATCTGTCAGCAGCGTTTTTCCTGTTGTTGTTGTGACCCAGACGGTTGTGCTGCTGAAAGGCCAAAAGTGACATATATGAAGAAAAGAGACCAATAAATAGAGGTCAAGGGGAATATTCAGTATACTGTAATCTAAGTAGTAAAACACAGGAAAAAAAAGGGGGCAGGCTTTACTAGGGTGAGCCTAGTCTATGCTCAGGGACAACCCACCCTAGAAACTGGTGATGTGGCACAACCTGGGGAAAATGGGTTTGGAAGCGGCCATGCCTAAAGCTGGAATTAACACTAGCTCAGTCAAGGTTGCCCTTACTTGCACTTAGTATCATACTGAATCCAAGATCTGCATCAAAACTGTTTCAGCTGTGTTGGCCAGACTTTGAGACCTTGATAATCATTGTTTCCTTCTTTGCACCTCTGGAGTTGGCCTTTTGTTGTTTGAGGTTGTTTTTCTTTGCTCTTGCACGATTTGCCCTTTCCCCCTCCCGCCCCTGAACCGGGATAAAAAAAATTTCAAAGCAATTTTTTGAGAAGTTTGAGAATATTCTCTCTGCTGGAGTGAGCCCATGTGAAGCTGCAGCAGCTCAGTTCCCTTGGCAAGGGAGAAATCACTGTAATTACTGTCCATGGTCCCCCCTATCTCTGGGATTTGGGCAGCTTCAGGCAATGACAAGTAGTCAGCAGCTCCATGGTTAGCAAGAACAGTTTCAAGCAGTAATTACAACCATTTCTCACTCCTCTCACCTAGAGGAACCAAACTGCTACTGCCTCCTGCCTTGCTCCTTTCAAAGCCTTTGGCCTTTGCTTGGGCATCACCGTTTTGAAGTTCTGCTCATTACACACATGCCAAATCATCCCACTTTAACAAGCCAAGCCCATTGACTCCAGAAGGACTGCTTGTGTGCTTCAACTTCTGTGTGTTTACATGCAGTGCTTGACCGGGCTTTACCTTGGGTTACCACCACGGAGATTGATGGGAAATCTGTTCAGAGGTAAAAAAAATAATGAAGCATGTCTAGCAGGATTTCATTCCAAGCTTAAATTATATAAACACTCTTATAATAAGCATCTTTGGCAAAATCCATGACCCAGCTGTGCCACTTTTCTTGCAGTACTTCTATTCCTGGATCCATCCTGCCGAGCTGTAGGAAGTTTCTTGAAGTGCCTAAGTAAGCACCTCCTCAGGTCGCGCTCCCACAGCAGTCAATAGAGAGGGGTCAGCTCCTCCAGACATCGCATCTGATCTTACCTCAGCTCTGCTCTGGAAGTGGAGATGAAGCCTGTCTTTCTTCTGGGGACCATACGGGGAATTTGCAGTGACTGGGCTCCAAAACTAGCCTCGGTTAAGTCCCTGAAGCTGGGGTCAGAAGGGGATGCCCTCAGGTCTTAATGTCTAACCACCTGTAAGGTTATTACTAACGCCCTTGCACCCAAAACTCCCCCTGACCTTGAGCTGGTTGTTCAAGGTTACTGAACTGGTCCTACTCCTGCTGCAGCTCCTTGCGTGGGTCCTGAACCAGAGCCACGGGCTCGAGCGGGGCTGCGGGTGACTGCAGCCGTCTGTCCTCTGTGCCCAGAGCTGTGAGATCAGAGTCTGAGCATCCACATTCTCCACGCGGATGGTTTTGCACTACACGTACGAACCAGATTATTTTCAGTGAAGAATCATGTATCACGCAGCAAGTAAAAAAGGCAAAAATCTTGCCCTTCAGGAATTAATTTCTAGCTGTGGAAAATAACAGATAACATGTATCCACAACAAAAAAGTAGAAAATAACTTCAAGAGTTAAATCTGATGAATACAAAATACTGCATGAACTATAATAACTCAAGATATTCACTACGTTCATTGAAATCTCTCTCACGCAGCATTTTAAGAGACATTAACATTTTTTAAAGTAATCTTTTCCCAGCTATTCTGTATTAATAACTATTTACATAATAAGTTATTGTAAAAGATATATACATAGCATACTTCTTTGAAGATACGCACTGGATAACTTGGAAKAAATCCTACCTCATTTAATACAGATTTTCTGAGACGTGTAGAAAAATGAGAGTCCTGAAAAACCTGGAAAGAATTCAAATCTAATGAAAAACAAAAATATTATATATGATTAAATTTTCCAACCAGCTTTAATAAATACACCGATATTTAAAACAGAGCAAAACAGAACAGTGAGGTATGTCAACATTTTTCAAGACTTCTAATAATTTTTCAGAACATGAATACTGAAAATTTATATCCAATTATTATTGTTCCTTTTTCTTCTAAAAATGGCTGTAAAGTAATTGAAAAGGTAAAACAGTATTAGAACATGTTGTTAAAAGGTACTAGAACACCTAAATCCTTTCAACTACAAACGAAATAAAATGGAGATCACTATAATGATCAAGTGATTTAAAAACTAAACTAAAGTTAACACAGCAAGAAAAATATTTTTTTATAGCAGGGAAGTGAAAAGCTAAAAATAACAACATTTTCTATATGAGATTGAGGTTCGTTAATAAGATCAATAATACTTTTGCCTTTTAAGTCCATATGACAGGTAAAGTATTCTAAAATCCCCATTTCTTAAAATCCTGATTTTTCAGGCATTTCAACATTTGAACATATTTTCTGTATGTAGAATTCAGTCCTTCATTCAGTGAATGCAAGTTTTTAAGACGCAGTATCTGAGGTTCTGGAAATATTTCATTATCTGTATCAGAGCACTCTTTCTAGACTGTCACTCATACACTTTTAATTTAAACAGAGTTAAAATAGGGAAATTAAAGCAAAACAGAAAAGAAACTGAAACATGACTCTGTTCAGCTGCGGCACAGCCTGTCTGTTAAAGGAGATCTGAACACTAATCTCGTTGTTGATTTACATCAGATTCTTTTAACTTTTGTCTGAGTCTTTACTGAAGCTGCTCAAATCAGTTTGTAAATGTAGATTGAAGGAGCAATTTATACCATTATCTTGACAGGCAGCTCAATCAGGATAATTCATTGAAAATATCTATTTAAAACTCATCATAAAGGCAGAGCATTTAATGTTTTCCTTTTTCAAATAAGGAAGGATCATTTACTAAGGAAATGGGAAATTGAAACACTTTTTCTTTGTAAATTTTATTTTCTAGAAAACAGATGTACTTAGGGTCTTACTAGCTTTCTTTGCATTGATGTGATAATGCRTGATGCTTTCCAAGTCATGAATGAGCCTTTTTAAGGAACCTATAAAAATTACTTGCAAATTGTAAAGTTCAAATTTTTAATAAATAAACGTTTACTAAGTTATAGTAAGAAAGACAGTGTCCAGAAAAACAGAGATGTATTATGACTTTAAAACACAGGCCCCAATTCAGCAAATCAATTTAACATGTAGTTAGTAGATGAACAATTCCCTTAAATTAAATGTATAGCGAACTCTGTCRCTGCAATGAAGCTCAGACATCTAAACCAGGAATCTTTCCAGCGATTAATACGTAAGGCGCTCACTTTCAGAGACCTGCTTTCCCACATGCTTCAAATTTAGATCCTGGATAGGACCGCAGGTTATCTGAACTGGCTCTTACCTATTAACTTCAGGGATAGATTTTTCCTGGTGATTTTACTGCTCAGGAGGCCTTATTTGCAATTATCAGTCAGATGGATCTTCTCATCACCTTGTAACATCAAGAAGGGCTAGCAGGCTTGCGACCTCCGATAGCATGGCAGGATCCCTAAACTTCGTGCAAACTGGACCTTTTGCAGGGATGCAGCTTTTGCCAGACTTTGGAGGCCGCTCTCTAGTCAAAATATGAGGGGCTGGCAGTGAGATGCAGGAGGAATTTTTATGAAAGATGCTAGTGAAGAGCAGAAGGCTGCTAGAAGGGACTTCCGTGCATTGGTATGAAGGGAAAACCCTGACTGACTAAGGGGACATAATTCTTCTTTATAGAAAGTGCGCAAATGTTTTGCAGACAAGAGTGCTATGAAGGAGGCAACGTGTTGTTATTTCACTAACAAAGGCACAGAAAACTTTTTTCCTAGTCTCACAGAGGCAGCCAGCAATAGAAAGACTCCTGATCTCTGGCTCCATACTGCTACCACTGGGACGTCTTCTCACTGCTTCTTCTTTTCTTGTGGTGTTATTAACATATTTATATCTTGTAATAAATAAATACCTATGATATTTTTAAATATACTAAGGAGGAAAATGGGAGCAGAGTGTGTTAGTCTGAAACTGCCATTCCAGTAAAAACATCTTAATCTTTTTGGTTTGCGTGTAAAACCAGTGGAAAGGTTAATGAAAAAAGTGAAGGCACAACAAAAACAATAAAGTTTTTAGTATTTGTGAGAGCGGACTTTTTCATAATGCACAGACGACTAGACAGATGGAAGAAGCAGAGGGTTTTGGGGGGCAAGAGGCTCTCCTTGCGTCCAGTGGGACACCTGGCTCCAGCAGGTTTGCCTGGGGGTGCACGAACGCCTTTACTCTGGCAGCTTAGCATATTTTCAAAGGAAGTTTTAAGCAGATAAGAGCTGTTTAAACCTTTTCAATTTAAAGGGCTGCTATTCAGCACAGAATGAAAATGATGAGTTTTCCAAACAGCAAGATACAATAGCAGAAATTGCACAGCAGCACTGGAGAATAAATACACGCATTTCAGGCTGATAAGCATCGGGGTACAAACTGAGTATGAAGATAATTTATATTTGTTTTTCTTTGGCTATTATGAACTTTGATGATTTTCATCCTAATTTAATAGCACAATAAATCATTTTTATGAACGTCATGCTCTTTAATTACTTCCTTGTTAAAATGTGAGCTAATTGTCCTTGGTCTTGGAATAAAACTTCAGGGAAAATAAAATACTGTTCTGAATAACCCGAGTCTCTTAAGTTCAACGAAGTTACAGCAAAGTGCAAATGTCAGAACAGCCTSCTGTTGTGTTTCTTGCTGGAAATGATAAAAACGAAAAACGCTGCTGTGTGTTAGTCTTTGCTGTTGGGTAAAGGGCTGTGGCTGAAGAAATTCTAGCACTAAGACTTAGTCTCTGACCACCTCTGCCTTTTCTGACTGTAGCAACGACTAACGCTGAAAGCCCACCTATCTAGGCAGGCCTGTAYACCCATGTCGAACATGGTAGTGCTACCCTCTCACAAACGTAGCGGTTTCTGTAGAGAAAGAGCTCTGCTGCTCAAAAACTCGTATGCCTGCTCCTTGGGAATGACACCAAAGAATACCTTATAAATGAAGTATGCTTCCCATTAGGGATTACAGCATCATTTGATCAAAGTCCACTGGAAATAGCTCTTGGCAGCATAGACGTTCTCTGTAACTCTTCACTCGCTTGAGTTTGATTGGCAAAGTTGGGAAAAGCAAAGCTGACGAGGGCTAGAGGAGAGAAGGACACAACAGGAGTTTTATTGTTGGTTTTGCTTCTTTCTCCTTGTTTTAAGGAACGGCTCTGTGAAACTGGTTTTTCGGATGCAAAGAAAACACTGGCAATGGGCTCATTCTTCTACAGAGTTGATCATGCCCTACATGCTGGCTCAACTTGGAAAAAGTAATGCAATACAGGCATCGCTTAAAATTAAACAATTTTTTGGCAACTCTGGTGAAATATATTGTCATCGGCTGTAGAGCACCGACACACTTGATAGAGTTAAAGAATGTTTGGAAGACTTCAAACTCTCTCTGGTTTGAGTTTAATGAAATCTGGGCAATCAAAATGTCCACCTGGCAGCTCACAAGAGACACTTTGTGTTCATTATTTTGTAGTTAAACTATCTATCTGCCCCAATGTGCAAGGCCACAAATTTGTATACATTTTTATATAGTCTATTTCTATTGTAAATTACCCATAAATTAGATACAGACTTTTAGGCACCTCAGAGGGGTTTTTCAATCTCTAATTTGGTATTAGGGATAGATGTTGTTGAGTTTTGTACATTGGTTCCTCTCTTGAGAAGATCAGTGTTTGCAGTTGGGAGAGAAATACATCACCCCACCGCCTCTTCTTCCCATTCTATGGACTATGAATCATAACATTTAGAAAGATGAAATACTGGTGCAGTGCCATTATTTATGGCTTTTTCTGAAGACTGCAGAGCATCTGACAAATGTAAATTGATCCTGACAAAACCTCAGTGAGTTACTATGCAGCTAAACATGTCCTCCATAGAGATGGCAAAACATAACTGATATGATTTATAAAAACCTCCATACCCTATAGTACCCTCTCCCCAAATACATTGTAAGCATAGTCCTAGTTAAATAGATTTGAGTCAGTCGCACATAAATCTACAATGCCTTTAAGACCAAAGGCAGAGATAGATGAAGAAGAGAGCAGATCCCTCTTTTCTGCCTGCCACTTCAGTGTTTGCACTTCAATGCAAGAAAAATAAGGACCAGTTCACTGACTTCATTGGACTTTGTCTTGATCCCAGGTGATGATACCTAGCTAGTTTGGACACAGATGCATACGCATTCGATTTCCCCCCATCAATGGAGAAGATGAAGTCCTGCTCCCAGCTTCCTTCCCTTTCTTGAAAATTGTCCCATTGTTAGTGTATGGGCCATTCCATTTAAAAAAAAAATGCTGTAAAAATATGGCTTCTGCTGAGCACCGTAGAGAATGGAAGACAGGAGTGCTTTCCTGCGAAGCAGGTCCTAGAAGAATTTCTCTGAGAGGTCTTCAGGCATCTCTCACCCCTTTTCTCTCCAGACACACATGTTCCAGTTCATTTTACTTTTATTTCCTTTTTGTGAGTGTAATGTGCAGATTACGCAGCTGTCTTTTTGGTTATTAAATGGGTTTTTATAGTTTAAATATATCTCATGTCTGTGTACATAATGGTCCCAACATGTTTATGACAGGTTATGTCATTGGTTCCCTTGTTAGGGGAACTAACAAAGCTTCTCCATTAGCTTAAGAGGCCTGGGAATTTTGTGCATCCTGTTCTTGTTGCTGTATGTCAGTGCTGGGCAGATTGCCATTATACCTCTGTGCATAATTCACTGGTTAAGAACATGCAAGTATGTCTCCCTCTAATGTGTGGCTCCAACAACAACCTGCTCATTCCCCAAAGCCAACGAAGGCATTCTTGCCAATTCTTGTGATTTTATTGTGAGTCTCTTGACATTTGGTGTGTGCCTTAAAAAACACAGCTCCTGGAGTTAAGATGAATGCATAAGAACCTCAGCTTTCATTTGAAAAATAACATAAAATAACATATTCTGAGCCTTCCTGTTGTGAAAGTGTTTGGAAGTGGACCCCAGCGGTTAAAACCCTAGAAAGTAAACGCAATCAACACCAAATGTGTTACTAAAGTCATATCTCATGGTGTGATTTTTATTTAAAAACAAGTTCATGAGTATGGGAACCTGTCTGTAACTTTTGGATGGCTCAAGCTGGCAAGGTAAGAGATGCTGTTCCTGTTCAAGTGCTGGGCTTTTGTACTTTTGATGCTAAAATTCCCATGCTTGATACCCAATGACAAATATAGTGCTGATCTGTGCGCTGCTTGGGATTTGTCTCATCTGCAGCCAGCAGCCTCGGGCCAGCCTGTGGAACTGAAATCCAGGTATGTTGCACTTAGTCAAGGACAACTCTGCTTTAGTTCGCTCGCTTGGAAGAAAGATCAGACCTGTGCAGGTGCTAAGCAAATTCCTCCCTGGTTACATCTGCGTGGTTCAGAGAGACCTCAACTCTTTGGTCTCAGCTCCAGAAGCCACACAGTCGTGTTAACACAGAAATGCTCTCCGGTTAATATATCCTGCTTTTCAGCGTGGTAGTTAGTTTGGGCACTCTATGCACTAACACAGCCATACAACTTCCAGACGGGAGCTGGGTTGCATCTGGCCAGCTTCGAATTCAGGGTAGAGAGCGTTGGCCTGTCCGCACCACTGTAAGTAGACTTATCTTAACAGCGCTCGGGGAGTTGCTTCTTCATGGTAAACTGCCAAAAAGAGGCCCTTTGCAACTGAAGCTGAAGGCTGTGCTTTCTAGCACTCTGTGCCCGCAAATGTTTGACAACTGCCGTGTTCATACATGTGCAAAAATGAAGCGTCCCAGGCTGGATTTGCAAGTTACATGTTGGGCTTTTAAATATCCACCCAGGCATGTATCTATAAGCACCCTTTTACCTGGACTGGACTTTATGAAGATCACAGTCCTTTCATCAGAAATTGGCACTTGTAGCAAATTCAGCACTGGCTTGATGATACTTACTGCTCCAGTTCCTGATATTCTTCATCTTGCTGCCTTTTTCCACCCTTTTCCTCCTTGGGTTGAGCCAACACCTGTGGTCCCATATGGGCAAATTTGGCAGGTCCAGGGGATGGATAACAAGCTCTGGAATATATTTTTCCAACTGTGTCATCTGGCTTATAGGAGAACTCTGGCTTAGCTGTACTGCCAGTACTGGAACGACTCTGGAGCCGTCTCCTAGTCAAATGGTTGTAGAGCTGGCTGGCTTGCTTTGTTTTCCTGGACAGTGTATTGTCTTTTTTTTTTTTTTTTAAATATATATATTTTTTATTCCCTTCTTACTGTGAGAAATGTGGTCCATATGAAACATCTGACATTAAAGCCTTGTTTTAAATTCCTTCTGCAGTGTGTGTGCTAGGTCTATTAAGATAAAGGAAAGTCTTTTTCCAGTGTCTGTGTATGTTCTTGTTGTAGCTGGGAAGGGAATTCTAGGAACTACCTGTGTCTCTGCTTGCGAACATCCAAATCTGAGCTCTAAGAATGAGAGTAGATTTCCTYGCTTGCAAAACCACAGCTGTGGTTAACGACTGTAATGGAGATGAAGCAGCACATTTTCTTGTGAACATTAATAACTCCTGTGCACATTGTCCACATTTTGCAACCACATTTTCAAACCACTGCATGTTTTTCAGAGGACAGCTGCTTGAGGGAAGCCTCTCTTGCTACCAAATGCTGGCACTTTATTGTAAAGGTCTGCACTTGATTTAAAGAGTAGAAATACAACAGGACTGGTGGCCCAGCACTAGAAAAATCAACAACCAAATAAATCAGCTAGCTGTTATTGATCTTAGTTTCCCTAAAAATGGTATTGGACTTCAGCATTCCTCAGGCTGAAGGGAATGAGAAGTTCATTTTTGAGTACTTGCCATAGTGCATATGTCAGTATTTGCCACTGACTTTCCCTCATCGCAGCCATCTGCAACCCTCCTGAACAAAATCATGTGCAGCATTGTGTTTAATGTTCCTGAAAGAAAAGGGAACATGTAATAATTATTTTAAAATAAACACCAAAGGGACAAGTACTGTGTTCTTTGGCTTAATTCATACATGGATGAAATCATTTTTCTAAACAGGCCTGCCAATGTCTTGTTTCAAAGTCTGAGCCTTGGAGGAGGCCTGCAATCACTGAATGAAGTGTCRGCCATCCCTCCCTCCTCCCACCGCACTCCCCGCTCCGCGGCAGCCCAGCGAGCCGCAAACCACAGCCACCACAGCATGATGGCCGTGGCTAGGAGGCATGAAATATCTGCTCAGGATGAAAATGTAGCATAGACAATAGACATGAGAGCGTGGCTGGGTGCTCTGCAGCAGCCAGTTCAGCTGCCCTCGCACTGGCTGCAGACTTTGCCTCCATTTTGATGTGGAGCAAACGCACCCGCTAATCGTATGCCCTGGTGCATGGCCTCCCACGAGTGGGACATGCTCTGTCGTTGGCTCAATGGCTCCAAGAACTTAGAATCATTAATCATTAAGGTTGGAAAAGACCTCTAAGATCATCAAGTCCAACCAGAAGTGGGGAATCAGCCTTTCCCCTGGGGTAGCCTGGGGATGAGCGCGTCCTCCCATGGGTGCTGTGCCAGCCGGCTGGGCTAGGTGCTGCCCATGCTGCCTGGGACACGAACCGCTGCTGGCTGCACCATCAGGGGGGCTGCACTGCAGGAAGATGTAGCCCACCGTTGTGTCTAACCCCAGCACGTGTGCTTCAGCTCCTGCCATGGGCAGCATTAGCCAACTGTGTAGGTATAAAATTTGTTATGTGTGCATTAGGTATGTGTGTTCATTCTTCCCTTCTTTCCTTCCTTCCTTCCTTCCTTCCTTCCTTCCTTCCTTCCTTCCTTCCTTTCCTTTTTTCCTTCCTTTCCTTTTTTCCCTCCCAATCTGTCTCCCTTTTTTGCAACATCTTCTGTGCACCCAGTGAGACATCCCCAAAGGCACCCAGACAGCGCAGTGGCGGTGGCATGGAGAAGGGGCCCACGTTCAGCACGTAGCATAGACTATGCTGAAAATCACACGAGTCTGCCTGGCTCTCAGCCCATGTGAGATGGGGCCATTACGCTGAACCTATGAAGATGCTGGGATGCCCGTGGGTTATTCATGGCCTCCTGAGGTCTGGCATGGTGACGTCCAGGATAATGTCTAGCTTACATGTATTTCAAATGGATTTTTTCTTTTTTTTAAAGCTGATGGGCACAGGAAGAATTGGCATTTGTGAGTGTGATTGTGTGCAGTCGCAGGAGTCTGGACGTGATGACCTCTGCAGTGTCCTGTCCAGGCCTCTGTTCCTGTGCTACCAACGTCGGGGACAGAGGACCAGGGACTTGGCAAGGGCATCTACCACCTCTTGGCAGTCACTGTCCAGTTTAATTTTTAATTACCTCCGAGGTCAATCTCAAGATATTACCAAAGCCCTCAGAGGGAGTTGCGTCAGCCTGTATTCAGAAATTCAGTGAAAACTCAAACTTTGCTTTGGCATTCGTTCTGAGGAACATTTTTAAACTTTAGTATAATTTAGATGAGACTCTCTAACTGACTTGTGGGTTTCTTTTATTTCCAAATCATTATTTGATTTCTCTGAAATGGTGACCATCTTGCCAAACAGAACATGGTACATACATACACTGTTTATTTATTGTTTATAGGAAAATCAGTAAAACCTCCCATGCAGGGAACCCATGTAAGACTCCATAATTCCCACTTAGCAATAATTGAAAGAAGTGGGCTTCGTCTTGTCTGTCTGCACAAGGGTGGCTTTCCCCTATTAGCACCATTGCTTTAGCGCTGAACCACAGTAATTCACGCCAACAAATGCTGCACCAGCACRAGGAACGTTCACAGACAAACCATCCTGCACTAGTAGACAGCACAGAGTTAGAATATAAATGCTTCAAAGACTTGCAGACATCTCAGCGCGAAGATACTAATCCAATGAGCAACATCCTGAACAGATGTCTGCTCTGTAATTGCTTGCGTGCATGTTAACACTAGCAGGTGATGATCTGACCGCCGGGCTGAGCGTGCACGTATGTGTGTGGGTGTGCGGGGGTGTGTGTGAAAGAGGATGATTTTCTTGATGCTGACATTTTGATGTACGGTAGCATTTGATGAAATGCATCGTTTCCCCTAAAGAGGGACCCGATCAATCACAACGGGTTGAGCTCTATCAACCTAGTCTTAGCCATGTTAGTCGGTGGCTAGGGAGGAAATTGTTACTCCCCAGCCTGAGTGAAATGAGTCATGAAAAAAGCCAAGATGCTGGCTAGAGATCCTGTGTGAGTTTGATACAATGTTCACTATGTCTTGGAAGAGCTATTTTAAGAAGAATTTGGCTGGAATCCTTGACTTTTGATTATTCTTTTTTCCTTCTCCTTGCATTTTACTGTTTCCCTGTAGCATGTTCTAAACGTTGTGTCTTGATTTATATCTGTAAATAAATTCTCCTTATTTATGGAGATGTAATGTCCCTGGGGTCCAGGAGGCCCCAGCCATTCCATGTAACTGAAAGAGACGTTACCTAAGTGGACCATGAATCAGAAGTGGGGCAGACAGGGAGAACTATTTTTACCAACCCGCTTGACTTGCGAGGAGGTCTGCCCAAAAGGCAAGTGGGGGCAGCTGGTTGGGGGGACTGGGAAGGTGCTAGGAATTATTCCCCAGGGTATCATTTCTGAGCATTACAAGGTGCTTGGGCTGTGCTGAATTATGGAGCAGGGGAAGGAAGCAGGAGAGACAGTGGGAAAGCTTTTCGTGTGCTATCTAAGCAATAGCCAGGGCATTCTTGACAGAGGAAGAAAGGTAGAAACTGGTGGCAGCTGCTGAAATGAATAAGTTACGTTTTGTTGCTCGCTTGCCAGCAGCAACCTGATAGAAAATGTGTAGCAGCTTAAGTTAGGTTGGTCACGGTGGAATTACAGCGCAGCTTTTCTCTGAAAAGCATCTYCTTGTAGGCTTTACTTCCATTCCTCCACTGCCCCTCTGATGCCATGAAATAAAGCCTAGTGTTAATGATGCCAMTTCTGTCTAGTGTCCACGGAGACATTACCTTTTCAGTCCATATGTCTGGGCGGGAAGTTTATAGAAGATTTCTGCTTCTCTTGGGAGAAAAAGTCATCCTACCTTTTTCTGGGCAGGTTCTGGTTGGAGAGGTGTGGTGCAATCTGCAGCAACTCCAGGTTGTGAGGAGTGCAAGTATCTGTCACCTGACCTTTCTCTTTATTTATGACCTTTTTTAGTAGGGTAGAAACCTTGTCCTAATATGAGTATAATTTCCATTGCCTTCACTGGGAGATTTCACAGACTAGGGATCAAAAGTCTTTTCTCGCTTATTTGTTTTTTTTTAAATTGGGCTTTAATTTTCAGGAATTTGTTTTACTCATTTATCTTGATAATAATACTCTGCTAGCTCTTCTCAGTGAACTGAAGATGAAGAATGGCTTTAAGTACTTCTACAGATGGTTTTCAGAGCGTGTTGTTGTTGGTATGGTCCTGAACTATGTTTAGAAAAGTAACTGTCTTGGAAATGCCATCTTCTCACTCAAAATATCTACTCTGGGTTGTTTTTGAGTCTAAGTTATTACTGTCAGTGATTACTGAAGATAATGTGTTTATTTTAGTGAACTAACAAATGTTCTACCAGCATGTTCTGTTTGAAAACATTTTCATTGACTTTTTCCTTAAAAGGCTCTAATTTCTGGGGAGGTTTGGGTCTTCCATATGAAAAATGCAAAGATTTGAGTAGAACCAGGAAATATTGCAGGTGAAAAACATCATTAGAAAGTGCCATTTCAGGCCACCTTCATGTCCTGACTTTCTCATATGGGTCTGACCCCCAYCTCCGTGTCCGGCTGTAGCCACAGGGTTCCCACCTCGCACTGCTTCCCTTTGCCACGGGAGGACATCACGGTCCATTGGGAGATGCAATCCAACCAACTATTACCATGAAACAAGCAGCGTAACATTTCAAAATTAAAATATTTGTTTATCAGTTTTTTTCCCCAAAAGAGCAACACTTTTGCAAAAAGGGGGAAAAACACTGCCACAGGTAGGAGGCTGACTGAATTCCTCGACATGTCACTTCAACACACTTATCAGCTTAGTAATGATGACAATGTCTTATTACTAGTAATGAGGTAAGTGGCAGAAAGCAGCCAATACAGTTATCAACTCCCTTGATGAATTTGGAGAGTGACAAAGAAGAAAAATCATCTTTCGCCTTGCACATAGACCGAATATGATATGCAATCACAGAAAAAAAGAGCACACAACAAGCCAGCCTTTGTCAGCTGTCTAATTATAGCTACAGCCAACTAAATAGCCAGCAACATGCAGTCCTCATTAAATCTGCTGTGCACAGAAATTATTGTTAGGGTCCAGAGAAGCTGCGATAGTGAGGGGCTGGACAGAAGTCATGCAGGGGAAAAATGATTTGAGGAGAGGAACAACTCTGTGGTCCCCCATCTTTGGGGACTGAGGAACTGAAACACTAATATTAGCAGGATCTGTCTTTTTTTTTAGCAATTTAGTTTGTGAGTCATCCAGGGATGCTAAGGACAATTATTCAGCCACTCTCTGCAATACTTTTGAAGTGCTTTCCTGCTGAAAACTTTCATTCCCACCTTTTTATGATCGTGTTTTCCCTTGCTTTGGCCTCTTTTATGTTGTTTTGTTCACTGGTAGGAGATGGTGCTGCCATTCTTGTCAAAACACATGAATAAATAAATAAACTTTCCAGGCATTTAATACAAAAGAATGCTGATTGCATCTGGGCAGCTGCGATCGGAGTAACAGCACTGAAAACAGCAGGTAAACGCAGGATGAAACTGGCTAAAATGGCTGGGAGGTGTCCAGGTGGCAATATTAGTAGGAGGACTCAGAGACTCTTTGGAAACACCTTGAAATCCAAGGTACAGAACATTTTGATAGCTATTTTTGAAACATATGAACAGTACATTTGCTTTTCCTTCTTTCCACGTGTCCATTCTCTCTTAGGATTCTCCTGTGGAGAAAATCCCTTCTGAACTCTTGCTATAATCATCTGTCTTCTGCTTCACTTCTGATCATGTGCAAACCAGACCCTCAAGCTATATTAATGGTTTGATACAGTAGCAATAGCTGAATGATACGGGAATAGACCAGATCAGCATTTTTTTCCTGAAACAGTTCTCTAGGGAATCATGAGTTTAAAAAGTAATGAAAACTTCTGCAGGAAAAAACACCCCATGTTTTCCTTGGGCTTGGGGATGTTTAAAAGCAACCTGAAAAATCCCCTGAATTTTTCTACAAAAAGCAAATGATTGTTTGCAGGCAGCTGCCGCCAGGACGGAGAGCTCTCGCTGTGTAGCCGGGAGCAGGCAGCACGGGGGGAGGCTGCTGTCGAGTGGAGAAGGGAAACRAGCTCCTCTCTGCTCCTGCCTCCCTCACCTCCACCTCCTCCCGGCTCCACTGGGTCAACAGTGAGGAGCAAAGAGAAGGGCTCCATCCACTGTCATCTTTCCTTTTTCATTAGGAGCCTGACAACCATTGCTTCTAGATTCAAATGCTTTCAGCTTTAAATTGGGGGATTCTAACATCCTAAGTAGGCAGAGGGGTAGTATATACAAGCCCGTCACTCAGAGCTAGAAGGTGTCCACAGGAGCCTTTGGGTCTAGAAAGGCATGGATGCACAAAATGCAAGACATATAGTACTGATGATTTGCTTCTATTTATTCTCAAAGACCCATGTGAAGGAGTTTAAGGGCTGAATTAATTCTTAGCTGTGCACTGAAGTCCACAGAGTTAGACCAGGACTGTGTTTGGCAGTATTTCCATATCCTGCAATTCAGCATGGAATATGTAATCATCTGACAGAGGGTTCAGTATGTTTAGTTGTATAACTGCTAGAACAGATAAAGGATCAGCCAGGCAAACAGTGAAATATGAAAACGGTTCTCGTAAAAACATCCCAGCCTTGGGGCATGCATCTGCCAAGACTACTCCGTGGTGACATGAATGGACATAGCATTTAACTACTCTCCAAGAGGAGAGAGGATTACAAGGAGGTGGGGAAAGCAGAAGAAGCCAGAGCAACCCTGCCAACAATAGCAGGTTGCAATACTTAATCTCAGTGCTTGTGCCAATGCACTTCGAAGCTGCTGTTGTTTTTATGAGGAAAAATGCAGAAAAGACTAATCTGTGTATTTATGTCTGTCTGGAAATGTTATAAGTGCCGTGTGGTCATTCTGATTCCAGAACCAATGGGGTCGGTATTCCCAGGATGGGGAGACTTGGACAGGGTGCCAGATCTCAGCAGCTACACGTGGGACCGAAAGCAGAGAGAGTGAGTAAATGGAGGGATTCAGTAAAGTGGGAGACAAACCTGGAACTCTACCCACATCTCCAAATAACAGAATTTTCTGGGGCTGTTTCAGCTCAATGCTACAAATCGTATGCCCTTGAGAAGTTCTAGAGCATCATCTTCAGCCCTTTCAAAACAAGCTTCCCTATTATGCAATTAATTTGCTCATTTGTTTTCTGGTATGACTGGAACTGACAGCATTATTTTGCCAGAGTTTATGCTAGTGAGGTATGCTAGAGCAAGCATCCTGTATGCCATAAGCTTTAATGAACACACAGAACAAGTTCAATAAAGGGGCAGTGGTAGCATGAGCTTCCTTTCATGCCAATATTTTCCTGTGTTCCTATAATGTTATTTAGCATAAGGGATTGTGGCTTATTATCTAGTCTTCTTTCTGTTCCCAACTACAACAGAGAATTTATTGAAAAAAGGTAATGGATTTTTAATGGTGGCTACTGCGGTTTGGTCTTTGGTCTCATGTCTTTCTTTTGACAGTGACAGCAGAAGTCGTAAATACAGTGCTGATTTTTTGTGGGCACTAGGATCTGTATACAGATCACAGGCTCATCGCATAGGTTATCAAGCAGTATTGGTAGAGGGCAGGCTTAATATGACAGATATCTGCATCCTGTTCCTGTTTCTTATCTACTGCCGTGACCGCGGGATGCTGGGGGAGTGGGTGCTTTGGTGTCAGGTTATGTCACTGGCGACAGGGCAAGAGGGAAGCAGGTTTTCCACTGGCTGTTTGAAAGATCTGCAGAAGTGGATTTGGATTCATCGGGACATGCATTCCCTGAGGAGGGTGGAGGAATAACAGAGATGATTTCCTGCTACTTCGTAGTACTCTTTGGTTACACAAAACCATAATACACTGATCTGTCTTTCCTATCTGATCCTGCCATGGTAGTCTCCATGCTGTCTAAGGGTTTGTTTGATAATGTGTCTCTGGTGGTTTGTACAGTTTTCCTTTAATCCAGCTAAAGCTTAGCTCTGTTTGACTGGTAAAAGACAGTGACACGTAGGAGTAAAGCTTCTTTGGCTTTCTTTGTTGGGTAGGACAGATATTTGGCAGCTGAGTTTCCCAGGGACCTAGGGATTAAAGTGAACCTTGAGTTTCTTTCTTACTTAAAAGTCTCCGTCACTCCAAACTTGACATTTTTCTTCTATATAAGCTATAAACTACTGCAGGGGAGAAACGTTTTCCAGATGACAGTGCTCCATAAATGGTGTTGTAGGATGTCAGTTATCTGTGATGGGAGTCGCACATCTCTGCAATACCCACGGGATCTCTTTTGACAATGAAATGTCATTTCTGAGAGAAATGAAACGTGTGTGGACAGGTAAGAAGGTGAAAATTAACATGATCCTTGTCTAAAACAGATTTATTTGAGCTTCAAGAAAGATTTCTTGGTGAACTCGGATAAATCCGGGTGAACCTGAGCCTTCAATGGTTTGCTTTCATTAGATGCATCTGTAAAAGCTTTGATCTCTTAATGGCTCTATATCTGTTAATGTTCCTACAAATTTTTAAGGAATGGGAAGAGCATTTCCACCGCAGTAGTGTCATATTTTGATGTTCACTCAAGTTTGTGACCTTCCAGATCCAAATCTGATTGTTTGACGTGACTGCCTTACACAGCAAAAAGGAGATTATGGAAGTGCCCTGTGCTAATGGGAGTTTCAGCTGAAGTGGACTGAAGCACTTTGGAAAAGGAGTAGATAACAAGGAAAATGAATGTTCATCAATGTAGGTGCTTCAAATACAGATTCCCACATGTTTTGCTGTAATTTGCCTTGATGATTCTGTGGAAGCCATTTTTTTCCTCATGTTATCTGGGATCAGATCTCTCAAAGATACGGGATGCTGTGGAGAAGGAGAAACTGTCCTTCAGATGACAAAAAACAGACCAAGCAACAAATAAATAAACCTTGCACTCGTGTAGTCAGACGCTGATACTGAGTACCTAAAGCTGTAATATCATATGAAGTTTATCAGAGGGGTTGGAACGCTTACACTGGTGTCCTTGCCAAATTTCTCCTGGGCAAATTACTATCCATCTTCCTAAATCCTCTTGGCAGTTTCTACTGGAGAAAGAAAAAAGGTTTGCCATGTGCTGAGGCCCTGGACTGCACTTAGGTCTGGGCTCATCCCCTGTCTCTGTGCATGCTCCCTGTCTGAGAAAGGCAGCGTTTACATGCTCTGCGGGTCAGTTGTCCACCGGGCTGATAACTTCGGATGGGTGATGAGGGAGTAAATTATGGAGAGGCTGAAAGACTCTCTGGCGAGGTAAGCCTTAGCGGATGAAAGTCTTCCTCACTCCTGTTCTAGACACCTGCGTGCTGCTACTGTAACAGCTCCAACCCTCACGTGCTTTTTTCCTTAGAGGCACTTGCATTTCACTACTATTATGGATGGGTGAAATGACTCTTGCAAGCATGTAGCACAAATGAGTTGTATGAGTGCCATAGTACACGGAAGAAATGTGAGTCATAAATCATCATTAACATCTGCTGGAAAACGTATCTGTGCCCCAGCGGTTGTAGGTTACTCTGTCAGAGCACTTGACACAAGACCCATGATTGGTGTTGTTTGGGACACAAGTCCGTAAAGATTGAGACTGCTAATGGCTGCTTTAACAGGCATGTCAGTTTTGGCTTAATGAATTTGTTAATATCAAGCAACTTTCTTCCTCCAAACAATGGTGTTGGTAATTCACAAGCTGTTATTCTTGGAGCCCCACTTTAACAAAAGCCAGCCTCTCTGTCTGAATGTTGCTGCTTTCATATTTTACTGCAGAAATTACACAAAAATATTTGGCTTGTCTAATGAGGGCTTGACAATATAGTATATATTGCTGAAAATGTGTCATCGCATTATTCCTACAAAAATAAACTTTTGTGTTTTTTTTGCTTGTCCGTTGGCATTTTGCTAGTTCAAACTGGGGAATACGGGATGTCTATGTAACTTGTCTAATAATACAAAACAAATGATATGGGTGTAATGCTGGTGTTATCAGGGCTACGTCGTTCCTTTGCACTTACGCTTGTTTTCCTCCCTCTTTAGATCTATAGGTTTAGATTCGCACACTACATTAGACTGAGCTGTTGGCATCTGTAGTTTCAGAGGCTTTAGGAACACGGGGTTTGACCTCCCTGAATGTCCTTATTAATCCATGTTCTTACATGTCCTAGATCATGCAATGTGTTTTGCAAGAGGCCTTTAGGGCCAGGAAAGCTTATTGTGGTTATCTAATCTGACCTACTTCATTACGGAGGTCACTGAATAGCCCCCACAGGATTTCCTGCAGCTGGGAGAGAGAGTACTTGAAGAAAGTTTTCCATCATGATCAGAGGTGGCTGAAGGCTTTTTGGCAATGTAGGCAAAATTTCATTTCGGGGCAGCAGCAGAATGGGTTGTGAGAGGAGGAGGGCTGGAAGGGGCCAGGGATTTCAGGAGATGGGGGTGAGGATGCTGGGACAGGTCAGGAGGACTCCAGTAGGCAAGTGTGAGATCAGTGAGCTTTTGGAGACCACAAGTGTCCAACAGGCTTAGGAAAAATCACCGAGGACTGCAGAGAAGATATGGAGGTGATTAAGGTTAGTTTTTGGCAGGTGTAATGATTCAGGAGGAGGTCATGGGGCCAGGTGGTTTGAGGTAGAAGCTTTTCAGGTAGGAGATGGAGAAGAAAGGTCATGGTTTCCAGAGAGGGGATGGAAGTGATGAAACTTTTGGGAGAGGTCTGAGTCGGGGGCGAGAGGGATTTGAGAGACATGGAAAGTTTGAGGGGGCTGTTGTTTGAGATAGGGATCCCACTGCTTCCCCCTCACCGTCTCAGATCCCTTCCCCTCTGGACTTCCCTTACAGCTCCCCAATTTGGAGGGGTGTGAGCCCACAGCCCCAGCTGTGCTTCACACAGCAGCCACCCCCCCTGGTGAGAAACATGCCCCTACTTGTGCAGTTCCTATTTGTCTTACTGCACCTAGGGGACTAAAGCAAATGGATGGGGAGGGGGCTGCAGGCAGGCACAGGGCTGGAGGGGAGATCTGAGGAGCGGTCCTTTCTGCTTCTGCTGCTGGGAGCATCAGGATGGGGCATGAGCTGCTTCCCACTCCAGCTGTGCCCCCACCACCAGTCCYGATCCTTCCCTTGAGGCAGGAACAGGGCATTAGCCTGGCATCCAGCCGAGCTGTGCTGTGGCTCAGAAGGACCTCCCCTCTTTTCTGGCACTGCACGAGAAAGGCAGCCTGTGGATCCCCCCTTCCCACWGCTCAGGGCTCAGCCCTGCTCACCTGTGGCTGTGATTTGGCTCTGATCTTAAATAAAAGCCACACAACTGGTGGAGAGTCTACCAAGGCTCTTGATAAGTCATTTCAATGAGTGTGAAAAACGTATACCGCTTCACTAGTTTGAATCTATCTACCATCAGAAGTGTGGGAGAAAAAGAAATGGAGCAGAAGAAAAGTGCAAGTTCTGGCAAGACTGGTCGACTGCTGGAAAAATGGATGGCGAAAAGGGCTTTTCTCTAGACACAAGGTTAGAAACATAGGGCAGAAGAAAAGAGAAAAAGCTGACATGAATTGGATTAGGCAGCTAACGAAGGATCGTAGCAATATATTATATTGCTACTGTGGAGGAAAACGAATACCTTCCTCCCAGAGATGAGAGATGAGGAAAGAAGTGGATATTTGTTCAGTGTAGAGTGCAAAAAGCTGATGGTTGATCTGTCGGAAAACAGGATCATTGGCTCTGTGAGGGGGAAAGTGTGGAATAGTTAAGACTTTCAAACCTGGACTGAAGATTTATAAACTGTTCTTGTAAAAAGAAAGGAGAATTTTGCTTTGATAAACAGAATTTGTCAAATATCATATCTTTTGTGTCCAGTTTGGCATTCCCTCTCCGACACCGGCCCAGACCTGATTTTTCAGAGGAAGTCGGTGTGTTTTGTGTAACACACACAGGGAGTAGCTCAGTCTTGTGGAGGGGAGTCAGGCCGCACATGGACACCTAAGTCCAATTTTGTTTGCTGACAACCTCTAATACAGTCATCGGCTGTGTACTCTCTCCTTTTTTACTAGCCATGCTGCTTGACCTATGACTGGAAGCAAAGTTAGTGCATTGAGGGCTTTTTGAAGGACCATTCATTTCATGACACAGAGCAAACCCCAGAGAACAAGGGGGCAAGAAGACACCGTAAAGCTAGACAATACTATTCCTTGTTGGATGCTGGACTGAGCAAGCCAGAGCAAAGGAGTATAGCCTAAGAAGTATAGGAGAACAGAATAGGACGCCCCTGTGTCTGCTTACCTGGTTTGTTACTAGCAGAGAAAGACAGAGATGTCTTTTTCTAAAAGGAAATGAAAATCAAAATGGCTTTTTTTGAGAACTGATTCAGGTCCTGGGAGAATATTTGCACAGCTCCATCTCTCAGCAAAACTGCTGCTGGTGGCAGTGTGTTTCCTTCAGCGACAGAAGGAAAGGGCATTATGGAGTAATCAGGTTGTCCCAGGTGAGAAGTAGGGGTCCGGCCAGCTGTTTTGGGTGTGCTGTGGGGCCAGTACACATCTGGATGCACTAGGTGGCAGGGTCTGCCCGCAACAGTGAAACATGCTGTGGGGATGGTGTTTGCATGGGACAGAGCAGCAGGTGGAGAGCACATTTCCTCGGAGAAGCCAAAAACGAGTCCAAAAGATCTCTATCTAAAGATGGTATGCAATTCACTATCAAATGCAAAACAGCCTTCTCCGGCATAGTTCACTGATGAGCAAGAGACTTACATTTAGTTGATTGAGAAGGAAAAAGGGGAGTTTTGCTCTCAAAATGTCTATGAGCCTTGTCTTCAGGTAGAAAGAGAACACCATGGGAAACAGTTTAGCGACTTCTTCCTCTGCTCTTTTGATAGTCAGTAAATTTAAAACTGAATTGCTTGTTAAGTCATGGGCAGACAGAGATTCATGTTTGCTCCGATATCCTGCACTCGGCCTGACAGAAACAGCATTTGATTCTTGCTTGGAAACTCTGCTCAAGAGCAGCAAACTGCAGGTGCGTGCAAAGGGATGGTCTGCTGACCGGTGGGGACAGGACCCGAGGTCTTCTCTACTGAAAGCCTGATCTTTTATGAGAAGCCTTGATCCAGGGGAGGGCTTTTTGTGAAGAGAAGGTTGTTAGAGATGCCGGTGGCAGCTATGAGAGATATGAGCAAAAGGAGAAATCATATCCCTGCTTCTGCAGAGGGGGATATTGAGATTATGTGATTTGTCCAGAACTACCTGGAAAGTTAATAGCAGGGCCAAGACTGGTGCCAAATGAGCTCCCTGGAGCCCTGCACTTGGATGGTCCAACCATGTCTGGCGTGAAAGCAGGTGTAAGCTGCTTTCTGAAGTATGGGCCAAAGACGTTGATGTTGATTGACAAAAAGAAGATCAAACTTGGGACCAGCAATAAACCTGACCACAGTATTCGAATGTGCTCACCCTGAAAGTGTACTTTGGTGAGGAGACAGCTCCCATTTTTCTCCACTGTAAAGCACTGTGGTTTTCAGCCTCCTCTCTGCAGATTGCAACAGGTCACATGTTAGGCATACGTTTTCTATATGAGATCCATGCCTCTGCTGGGAAAGTTTTAGGGATGTCCAAGTCAAAAAAGCTTGAAAACCACCAGTGTGGTTGTAGACTGCTCCCTTTGTACTTCAGAGGCATAAGTATAAAAGACAGGTCCAAACCAAAATGGGAATCTTCATCCTCTATCCCTGTGAGGGACTCTGAAAGGTCTCTTTTTTGTAAATTGAACAGACTAACAACATGAATCCAACCTGGCGTTTTTAATTTTAGGCAATGACTAAATGTACTTTAGGTCATGACTTCATGTGGACTTCAGTTGTTTTGGCTCTTCTCTGACAAGCAAATAGTAAAAATAAAAACACTGGAAGGTGGTGGACAAGACTCAGACACACTGTCCCTTTATGTACTTTTTCTGAAGAATCCAGCAATGTTGCTTTTTCCCACTGCTAAATTTGCAGAGCATGCTTTCTGTTTCATGTAGGTTGCAGTGCAAATTGGCTTGTTCTTTCCCATAGCAGCCTCTGGTCTGTTGGTCTTGTTGCACATAATTAATTTTGTCTGTCATCATCTGATCCCTCTTTCCACATCACTTGCTGCTTATACCACTGAAATTACAGCCATTGTTTAATTTCTTCTGATCTACAAAATATTGAGAGAAAGTATCATTTTCCCTTCAAGATCCATCCTGACCAAAACCTATGTTTGATTTGATATACTCGGACTGACAAATAAAACCACAGGTAAGAAAAATAAACCTACGGATACTTTGCCAGGTAAGCAAAGGAGGAAAGTAAAGCTGACCTCTTCCCTGCTTCCCTCGTCTTGTAACTGAAAAGGAAACTTTCAGAGTGCTCTAATTCAGTGGAAGTGCCTTATGGCACATAGTCAAAGGGGGCAACGTTCACTGCCTGCCTATATTTGAGGACCATAGAAAGGGACTATCAAAGAGAGGGACCTCAGCTTCCCGAGATGATGTGGAGCCAGCTGTGGTGTTTGCTTTTGGTGCGGAATGGAGTGGGGGCTGTATTCCTGATTGTCCTCAGATTGTGAGCTAGGGATTGCTGCTTCCTCCTGAAGTCTGTCTCCCTGCACAGTGGCTCCAGCATATGCCAAGGGCCTGACGGGCTGTACACAGGGATCATGCAGGTCCATCAGGTCATGCCCCGAGTGCCGAGTGCTTCCAGTACAGTGAGCTTTTACTGCTTGGATTCTATAAAAATGCCTTCATAAAAATTGGCATAAAATTTGGGCAACCTTCCAAAGTAAGGGCAAAGCAAATCCTCCTGAGCTGAAGAGCTGCATTTCAGCTGTGTGTGACCACTTGTGCATTAACTCTACACCTCTGGCTTTCTCACTGCTTCACTAGATTCTCCTTTCATTGGCAATTATCTGCCCTTTCCTCTCTGCTTACCCCAGTTAGTCATGCCTCCTTTTCTTTTATTGGCTGATTCCACTTCCCCCACCTTCTCTTGCCCATGTTTTTTCATCCCATCTTTCCTCTGGTGCCTTACCAAGATCCTTTGCCAGTTAGAGTGCTCTCTTCTTTAGCAACGCCCAACGCTCATCTTTCCTCCTTCCAGCAGACGAGCCTGGAAGAGGCCAGGGCAAGATCAGGAATGGCAATCCAAGTGCACCAGCAAAACACACAAAATTAGCACATATGAATCAGTAAAGAGTTTTGCCACCAAACTCTGGCCCTAGGAATGAGAGAGYGCTGGTAATCACGGGAGACAGAGTGGTTTTGGCAGTGTAGGAGAATGAGATCTAGTCAGGGCCTTCCAGGTGTTTGCAATGTACAGTTTTATTTCCAAGGGCTCTGTGAGAAGAAGATGCTGAGGAGGGAACACGGACAGCCTAGGGTGATGCATGTCTGTCTACAGGGGGACAAGCGTAATTTTCTAGCCCATGTTTACAATGGCCTGTCTATCAGTCCAAGGAGCAGTCTGCTGCCCTAAGAGTAGCCTGAGCTGGTATCCAAATACAGCAGGTGGACTTTCCTCTTGTAAATTCTTATTTGTTTCCAACAATGGTTCCACCAGACACCAGTCAGCCTTGACCAGGCTGGGTTCACTCAGCAAGTACCTCAACTCAATCACTTGTTTTCAGATTGTCTGAAAGAAAAAAAAAAAAGAGAGAAAGAAATCCCAGGAAAAGTGAACATTTCTGAGAATGATGGTTGTTTGCTATTTCGCTTCAATTTTATATGAACTATTTGGGTTGGCTACAGCAGAGCTGCCAGGTGGCTAAACATGCCGAGTGAGTGTGGTCAGTGCTTGGGACACGCACTGTGCTCAAGGCATCCAAAAAATTACTCCTGACCTTCATTTAGTCTGCCAATCACTGCAGGCTGCCCTTACATCACATTTTTCACTAGCCAGTAACAGATTCATAGAAGTTAGGGATGGAAAAGACCCGTTAGGTCACGCAGTCCGTTTCCCCCCCTCCCTCCCCTCCGCTCCCTGAAGGTCAGCCCAGGGCTGTTCCCTACAGTGTATTTTCTAGTGCTTTGTCCAGTCTTATTTGAAATGACTCAAGTGATGGGGCTGCCAGCAGTTCCCTCTGGGAGCCTATTCCACAGTCTAATGGGCTTCACTGTTAATTTTTTCCTGATTTCTAGCCTAAAATATCCCTTTGCTAGTTTTGTCCCATTACCCACTTGCACCACCCTCAACAGTTCCTCTCCTTCCTCCTTACTAGCAGCACTAGCACTCCACACTGCTAAAGCACCAGTTAGCTGGGAATTCAAAACCATTTTGCAAAAAGTAGATGTTATTGCTTCCTTTATAGCCATTGCAAAAAGAAGAAGTTAAGGAGCTGGGAGAGAAAGTGAGTGATGACTAGAACCAGACACAAAGCTCACATCTCCTAGCTCATTTCATGGCCTTTGTAGATAAAAGCCTGTTCTCACCTCTCCAGTCAAATTTATACGCAGGGAGTTGAAAACGAGCAGAGAAGAGAAGGGCAGATCTGAGGTTTTGATACTGATCACAGCAATCCCTTGACACTTCAGTTTATTGAAGTGGTGACTGGGAAGAAGGCTCAGAGTCTTTTTCTACTCCATCACCTTCTCCAAAAAGATTTCTTATTGCTGTTTGGACTTAGTAATATTCAGGGCATTTGTTTTGAATGGGATGAGGCAKGTTGCCAGTATATTCTGACTAGATAACGTCCCAAAACAAATTTCTGGATGTAAATAGATACCATAGTAGACTGACTCCAGCTCCAAGCTTCACAGCTGGGCCTTGTCTCTAATGATGCATTGAACCAAAATCCCAGCTCCAAACAGGCACAATATCAGATAGGGATTTTGAGCCTTGAGCCTCTGTCCGGTCAAAGAAGAGATGCTTTCTCAAATACCCTTCATCAAGTGTTTTCAAAATTACTCTGACCTTTTAGACCAGGTCTTATTGCCTGGGAGACCTTTGCAAAGGTGCTTACTGAGTTAAGCTGAACAGTAAAACTGTGATAATGCGGTCCTAGATTTATCGTAGCTCTTGCATTAATGCTCTTTGAAGCAATCTGACGTGGCATGAGACCAACCTGCAAGGTCCCTTGAGGACTGGGCCCTCAGAAACTAGAGATGGAAGAGACCTACAGAATTAGCTCATCCTGTTCATTCCCCCGCCAATACAAGTCTGTTCCCCACGGTACATTTTCCAGTGCTGTGTCCAGACTGATCTTATTTTTAAATGATTCATATGATAGGGTTTCCTCCAGTTCCATTGGTGACTGGATGGTTGCCAGAACAATTTTTTTTTCCCCTTACTTTGACTTTGTGTCTTTGGATTCATCCAGAATTTTGAGGTCTGCAATTTGTACTGAACATTAACTGGCAGTAGAGTGAGTAACTGCAGAGAAAACTTTTTAAGGACTTTATCCTGTTTTTTTGAAACAAACAAATCCCTGACAGAAGCCAAGAAGAGTGTTGTTTCAGTGAGACTGGGCCATCGGTGAAAGTTGCTTGTGAAGGACAGATGTGGGTTGATTTGAAAACACCTATCCAAGCCTTTGCACTGACATCAGTGGTAACGCTGAGGTTTATATCCTAGCTGTTGAACTCTCATGGCTGGTGACTGGGATTGTTTTCTTCTCTGAATTTACACTGGCAGTCTGAATTTCAGGCGAGTACGCTGGGCCTATAGCCAGACAGTGTTGGCCAAGGAGTGTGGAAGGAGTGGGGTTGCCCAGGTGCATTGCTGTGAGCGTGGCTGCTCGCTTTGCCATCCCATGTCCTAAAAACTTCAGTTACTGCCACACACTGTTCACCCTCCTGTGTCACTTGTCACTGTCGTGCACACTGTTCGGAGTCCTTGGACACTGATGTCTGTGCCCTCAGGATCTCATCTTTCATGAAGAATATATTACCACCTTGAAATACAGTTGGGACGAGCAGTGCGACCAGATTTTCTGAGGCCTTCAGTGCTCATCTGTGGGCAACCACTTCCTCAAAAGGACAAAGACTCAGCAAGCATTACTTACTGCAGCCCAGGAAAGAGTTGAAAGTAGTAGCAAGTCTCCCACTATGAAAGGGCCAAGATTTCACCCCTCGTACTTTCTCCTCCTTTCAGAAACCCTTTCTCTGCTGCCTTGCCAAAACTTTTTCTTGTCCCTTTCAGGGATGCTTCATTTTGTGGGTGGGATGTGGGCTCTGCCTTCAGGGAGTGCTGCATGTATAGCTGCAGCTATGGGTAGGTAACGCTTAAAGCCAATGCTGCCAACAAGAGCCTGGTCTGGAACTTCAATCATTTCTGCAGTGTAGCCTGCAGGTTGATGGATCCCCTGCAATGGACACCTATTGGAAAATATGAGAGATTTGGAAATAGTGTAGAAAAGACCAGAGAAGGAGGGTAAGAAAGAAGAGGACAGAGCTCAGAGCCACCTCTTCAGGAAGTTGTCCCAGAGTCCCTCGGAGCTTGCCTGCCCTCATCCATCACAGGAGCCATGACCACCCTCTGCAGCATGGAGTTACCTCTGGAGGTAGGTCTCAGTCCTCCACCTCTTCACACTTGCCCCCGAAAATCCTGGGCCCAGACCTATTTCCTCCTGGCCAATTAGAGATTTATTTTAAATTACCAGACATCACACATCACTGAAGGACAAACTGTGCTCTGGTATGATTAACCTTACAAAAAGAGCTGGGTTTTCACCAGCATTGTTATTTACTTTTACTTACTGGAGTGGCAAAACCTAATTTCTTCTCCTTTCTGCTAGCCAACTGCAATAGTCACATCTAATGAGATCTAACAGCATTTTATTCTTCCTGCATGTTCTCTCGGACATGTCTACATGTGGTTCTCATTCTTTTTTTCTTGTGGGTTTTTCTTGGAGCCTGGAACAATTTGTCTATCACTCTTAGACTGGCACTGACTTTTGTCCTATAGGAACAAAAAGTGGGATCCAGATTTGTTTGCAGGGATGATGGTCAAGTGACTTCTAACAGGTGACAGTTGTGTGCACTGGACTATGCTACACGTGACCTGTGTGCTTTTTTTTTCACTTGCATAGCTAAAATGTGTGACCTTAAGATAGGGAGCTGCTGTCCTTGAAAATTCTTGCTACTCTTCAGTTAAAAAGTCTTTTGTTATGTAGAGGAAAGGTCATGAGGCAACCTGTATTGTTTAGCAGGAGTAAAATTATGATTATAAACACTTTGGTCTGGAAATACACTGTGCTGTCACCAGATAATATACAGAATAAAAGTGTTATTCATTCAGCAGTGACTGAAATGAAAGACTGACCATAGAGTAAATAACGTGAATTCTGACACAAATTAATCAGCAAGATAATTAGAAATCAAAGTTGGAAATTAGCATGGAGGAATTTATTCCAGTTCTTTCTGTACTGCAGGTGACTCTCAATACTTTCAACCTGACCCAGTGAATGCATTTGATATCAGTGCCTGCAAGGGTAGCCTCTGGTTGGCACCAAGTTGTGTGGTCATCCACATGGTGTGGGATACAACTTCAAATCTCCTTCCTGCTCCGCAGGAAACCCACCACTCCATCAATAGTGGTAAGATATCACAGCTGAGATCTGCACACCTAGATTATTTAGCTTTTCCATGTGTAGGAAACAAATCACATTTACTTTTTTTTAGATTAAGCTAAAGTCCAAATGTCAATCACCACTGTAGACAGACAGGAGATAAAAAGGTGATCCAGTTTCATAGCTACAGAATACAAACCAGAGATAACCTTTATTTTTTTTAAACCATCCCACACAGCTCAAATTTAATAAGCTTCAGGGTAAAGTGAAGGAGTAATTTATTTTATCTGGCATGTAACTGATTAAAGTGAATGTGTTTTTGGTCTGTTTATTTATAGCACCACCAGTATTGTAAATATGGTGGGTTAAAAATTTTCTGTCAAAATTGTTTTTGGATCAAAGTTTTGCTTTTGACAGAGCAATTTATTTTGGTGAAAAAAGTGATCACTCTTGGGAAAAAGTTTCCCCTGAAAAACAGCATTTTGGCTGAAAATGGAATTTTTTTCATTTTTCATTTTTTGATGAAAAGTCAGAATTTTCCATGGTGAGAAAGGAAAAGTCCAAGTAGCTTCAGCATGAGGTATTTTATAGATAGGCAAGAAATAATCCTGCCTCAAAGGGAATATAATATAAACTGACAAAAATCTAAGAAATTTGGACCCGTAATTTTGAAGTTACAAAAGTTTAAATTCAGCAGCTTTTCATGTGCTTATTAGAGCCTCTTCAGTGATGTGTTTTTAATGCCTCAATTTGGGATTACCCATCTGAGAACATCTCATTCCAATCACAAAGTCCTTTTCCATAGTGTTTAAAGTCAGTAGAGACCATGAGATCATCTAGTTTGGCCTCTTTACGTATAACTCAGTTAACCCCTTTCTGAGCCCAAAAGTCATGATTGGCCGAATCACAGATAGCAGTAAAGCACCTAAACTTTACTTTCAGGCAGTTCACCTTTTTCATGTGTTGTTTCTTCTGTTGTTCGATCTATCTAAGCATTAAAATTAATTAAATACTTACCTGAAAGTTTGTTTTGTTTCGGCTATTGGCTATAGTTGTCCTTGTGTATTCTGGGAGATTAAATGTCACTTTTGAAATCCATTACTTTATTCTCATAAGGTTGCAGTATACTATCATCAAATTACCAAAACTTTAATGATCGTTAATACTATATTGATGGCATATGCAGTAGAGTTCTTCAGTCTCTGCCTGCTCTTGTTGGGCGTGGGAGGAGTGGGAAAAAGGGTAGTGCAATGTTCTTTCAAAATGTCAGCATTTTATTCAGTGTAGTGGCTTTGGCCCCACCAAAGATACAGAAGGAATCTATCTTCTTAGAAAACATCGCCTTAACAGGTTTCTCAGGGCTGCAGCAGGATTTTTTGCCACAGCTTGATGCTGGGTCCTCAGCCTGGCCCATTCCAGCTTTAAAATCCATCTCAGAACTGCTGCTTTCCAGAAGACCATTCCTGTTTTATAGGAACTGCCCATTTTTTTCTCCTTAGACATATGAATTTATGAAAAGCCTTTTCTTTGAGTAGACCCAGATTACCTAGCAGTTCAGTTCACTCTGGTTGTCCTTTCCCCACTTTTGTCTGCCATTCCAACTGTCTTTATACCATCCACAAAAATTATCAGCAACAACTTTATATTTCCGTTCAAAAACTTGAGGATAGTATGGTGTAAGTCTCAGGTTTATAGCCATCATTTTGTGACCCTCCTAGAAACAGCCCTATTTAGTGACATTGCTTACAAATACTTTGAGGTATATCAGTTAGTTAATTCTCAGTAAATTTTGTATGCAGTTTCTTAGTTCTATATACTGCTGATTTTTATATCAGAATGTTGTGTGGTACCAAGACAAACACCCTATAAAATTTTATTACATCTACACAGTTACATTTATCCAAAAAAAACTTCTTAGAGAATGAACTCAAGTTTGCTTAAGCAACACTATTTTCCATAAAGCATTTCATGTTGTCTGGTATTCATTATATTATTCTCCTTTATTTTGTTATCAGTTAAATTCCATATGTGCTTTTTTATTCTTTTGTTTGAGGTTGATGTCAGGATAATCAGTATTGTAACTCTGGTAGGTACAGTTTGCCCCTCTCAAATGTTTGCACAAGGTGATCATTCATCTGGTGTTTTCAGACTTCTTTGGTATTCTGGGATTTAGTAAAAATAAGCAACAAGTGAGCAGTGATTTCTTTAGGCCAGTCCTTTAGGACTCCTGGGTTCAAGTTATCCAGGCTGATGGCTTTAAAATGTGCATCCTTAGTAGATATTATCTAATTCCCTCTTTTGGACCCTTTTTTTCCCTCTTTGAAATAAAAATTCTCTAATCATACTTAGGTGATTAAAACACATCATGGTCAAACAGAAAACAGATATTTATTCAAGTTTTCTTTGTTTTCATTATTGCTATTAAGAATTTTGCCTTTGTCACTGAGAAATCTGCTTTCATTTTCTTTGATCTCAATATATTTAACTTTCTTCTGACAACTAGTTTTGCCAACCATGACTTTTTCCTTTAGGATCTTTTGCCCTTTTTACACACCTTCTACTCGTTATACCTGCTAATCTGTACGGTTTGGTTTGTGTTTGATATCTTTTCCCATTTCTTGAATAACACTTCTAAAATTCCAAGCATTCATTAAGTTACTGAACCGAGGCATGCTTTCAGGCAATGTTGTCTTTTTTGTTGATCATATGCTTTCTGGTCTTCTAACAAGTTCTTGAAGAACTCTCCGTTGTCTTTCATATTTTTTGTCTGCATTTTTCATATTAGCAAATTTCTCTTATAATTTTCCCAATGTCAGAATATATCTGTTTAGAAATACCCAAGTATTTTTGTTATTTGGACTGTACTGTGTTTGCCTACATGAAATAAATAGAAACTGGTCATGAGCTGCAGTTCCTGATCAAGTATTGTTTTACTGTTCAGAATTCAATTCACCTTTATCCATCATAAAGCGTTACCACATACAAACACCTCATGGGTTTGTTTCCCTTTAACAAGCAGCTGCTTCGTCATTACCTTTTTTCCTTTGACGTTTCTGGTGGCTCACAGCCTTCTGCTCTCTCCTCAGAAACTTCCTTTGGACCTTGCTTGTTTTATTGACCCCTCAATGTTCAGGATCCTGCATTTCTGACATATCAAAACTCAGTCATGAGCTATCAGAGATCTGAGTTAACTTATTTATCTGATTTATCTTACAATATTACCTGATTTATCTTATAATATTATCCAGCAATACTTCCATTATAAAATTACTTTCTTCTGGTGTGGTCAATAGGGACTGCAGCTCCACAGATTGAAAATTCCCATTTAAGGCAATGTACTCAGTCAACTAGGGAAAGCTAAATTTAAGATGTCTCTGTTAAGCCTGTTGGGTCTTTCTGATTAACGAAGTACAGAAACCTTTATATTCTACCATYTGAAGCAGTGAGATTTATGAATTCACCAACAAATGATTCATAGGTTTAAAAAATAAAGTAAGCAAAAACTTCCTATAATTAATTACTGAAGTGCTAAGACTGAGTAGCTGGCGCTCAGGAGGAACAACATTCCAGAGTTCGAAGTGTTGCAAATTAACTCTGCTGCCTGCACATATGCATTTTCTTTCCTAGTTTCTCTTTACCTGCAAACTTTACTCATAGCATAACTGTACTGTATTAAAGGTGCACGATGTGTTACATGACCAAGTTAGAGATGAACTGACAAACAAAACGATTTAAATGCTCACAGGTTAATGAGATTTGGGGTTCATAGATTTTGGGGCTGAAAGGGGCCACTGTCCCAGTTTGTCTGACCCACTGTGTGACAAGGGCCACCTAATTCCCGGCAGCAGTTTTGCAGCGTGGGGAACTGGAATTATTTTACACTTAGACAAGTGAATGATACCGTGGCTGYTAACTTGCTGTTGAACTACCAGAGCATGTCACTTAAACATCCAATCTGCATTTAAAGGCTCCAAGCGATGATGAATTTACCACTTCCCTGGGTAATATGTTCCAGTGATTAATTACTCTCTCACTATAAGGAATTTGTGTCCTATTTTCAGTTTACATTTTTCTACTTTGCACTTTCAGCCAATTGATCTTGTAGGGCCTTTCTCTGATACAGTTAAGGGGTTGCTCATATTATGCCTCTCCGCTTCAGAAGCTTTAAAAACTGGTCTCTGTTTCTTTGAGGGCTTAAACTGATTGAAGTCTTTACATCTCTTGTTAGAAGATGTGTTTTCCAGAACCTTTCCAACTTTTGGTCTGTTTTAAAATGTGAATTCCAGAGCTGGACACGTTGCGTAGGGTTCTTACCAAACCATGTGTGGAGGCAATACTGCTATGTTTAACCCAAAACATTACTATTTTTAGCATGGAATTAAAGTGATTTTTTCCCTGCTTTTTGCTGCCATATCATGATCCCTGTAGCAGATTCCTGTGATCCACAGTCCACCTCTGCGGTGTCAATCTTTCTCCTGTGCATACCCCTGCAGTTAACAAAGGTCGTTTTTGTGGCAGAATTCACTTCATTACAGCAAAAGTAAATAAAGCCTGTCACCACTCTAGCAATGAGCGTAGGTGCTTACCTTGGAGCTGGGTTGGGTGGGTAAATATACACTGTCTTTAAAATACTGTGAACAGCCAACTGGATCGCATCCACACGAGTGCGTCAGAAAGAAATCCTAACAGTCTATTGTTTCACTTGTGCCTGTGTCTTTAATGATTGCCCGATACAAAGAAGAAAAAGCTATTATCAAAGGCAGCTTTTAGGAGTAACTTTACATGTGGGATGCAATTACAGCGTGAAAGAACACTGGCTTAATAGTGACAGACAGTGACTAAGAGATCTGATTACCAGGGAACTAGCTGCCAAAATCACATCCAGGAAAAAAGCGTGGGGGGAAAAAAGCTTTCAGACTGGCCTGCATATTTGTCAATCCACAATCAGTGATACTGGCAAACTGCTGTGCACGCCGGTTCATCCTCGGATGGACTCGTGCAGCCGCCTGTGTCCCTCAGACACTCCTGCATCGCTCGCATCCTCCTCGTTGGAGTCCGGGGTGCGGGACCGGCYGGAGGCACAGCCCAGCGCTGCGACCCGGGTGCCTACGTCTTACCCAGCTTCGGAGCTGCTGGGAGAAAGCTGCACGCTTGCTCATCCTGCTCTCAGGCCAGTGGTGCCTGGGACATGGCTAGCTGAGGGCTCTGCACTGTGTCTGCTGGCGTGGCGGGGAAGGGATCAGGTGCCGGCAGTTTTCTCAGCAGTCCCCTGTGCCGTCTGTCTCCATTCCCATTTCAGCCGGGTCTGCTCTACCCCTGTGTTGTTCCTAACTGAGGTGCTGCAGGGCATCAATCATAAGTCTGGGGACTTAAATTCCCGATGCGGTTTAAAGCACTTGCAAAACTGTGCCTGCTATCACCTGGCTGCTGGCAGTGTCTGAAGCCTGCCCCTGATATTCTGGCCCTTGGTATTTAAACCATCGGCTATTTTTCTATGAAGACATAACTCCGACAAACAGTATAGTTCGTCCCCTTTTTCATTTTGATGTGGCCTGTCCTAGTACCACTTGCCATCTCATATTGAAATGTTTAATACTTTCCCCTGTGGATTTTTTCAGTCTGGCTTTGCTGTGAGTCCTGAGGGTCCAGGATGTCACAGCAAACCAACTGAAGTCACTACACACCCTCGGGACTCTCCGGGCTTGCTCTCCATTCCTGAAATCACTTCAAAGTGACTCTGTTTTCAGCACACCTTGTAGCGTGCCCTCAAGATACCTCCTGAACTTCACATCCCTCCCCTCTTGCCTCATGTTTTGTTTTGGCCTCTCCACTCTGCCCTCCTCCCGATTTTGCTCAGTGTTTCACAGACTTGCTGCAACCGACTCTCCCTTCAGAGAGTTTCTGTGCTCTGCACTGCAGGGAACCTTATTGCTGTGCTCGTTTATGCTTCTTTTGCCCTTAGCCTCAGGCGTTACCATTCAATTTGTTGATAGCAGCAGTGGGATGGTGGCCTGGGAGCGGGTCAGGAGGGCTTTGGGGGGCTGAGACCATCTGATTCACGGTGAACCCCTTCTGTGAAACTGCCAGCGTGATCCCTGGCATGTGCCAACCATCTCTCCTAGGCACAGTTTGGTGGGGGCAGCCAAAGCCCTCGTTTATTTTACTGGTATAGAGATAGCCCCGGTCTCAGCACAGCCCTGCATCTGCGCTAGGCTTGTGCCTTACCAGTTGGGAACCACTGGCTTCGCTAACGCTCTCGCTTGTGTCTGCCTTGGCTGACGAATCGCTCATGCAGAGTTGTGGCATCTTTACGCCCTGTTTTAATACTGCTACTTGTCAGTGGATACATGAGTCAGTACATCGTCAGCTGCATCCTGCCGCTCTCATCTGGGGCCCAGTCTCGAGGCTCTGATCTGGAATCTATGCCGAAAAAGACAGCACTCCTTATTGTTTCCTTTTTCGTGTGCCTGCCTCTGGACCGCGAAAGATTTCAGATGTTTCATTTCGCTACATGCCTTTTTCGCTTTCCAGTGTTTCCCAGGTCGGCTCCCAGTGAACGAGCAGRTCAGATTCAAACTCATTTGGGAGGTCGAGGGACGTGTCCTCCAGGGCAGACACTGCTGCACCTCCTCATCTCTTCATAACGGTGCCTGGGTCCAACCAGGAGCTGTGCTTTTACAAGAGTGTTACACTGATGGGGGGTGAGCTCTGAAAGAATCGCCCCCACTCTCTGCATCCCTCATCCCAGACCAGCGGCTACGTGACCCTGGGATGAGCCACTGCAAGGGCTGCTCTGAAAGAAACACAACCCTAGAGTTACTCCCGAAAAGAACTAGACCTAACAACTGGCAAAATCGGATGGGTTTCCACTCTGTTTTTCTTTTTTATGTAACCATATCTAASAACAACTTAAGGAAAAAGTGTTTGGTCGCAGAGGTTTTTTTTTATTTGGGCACGGAGAGTGAAGATCAAGCATGGAAAATCAGATGCAAACATTTTGTTTCTGAGATCTTTTGTGTAACTTTAACAAGATAACCAACCACAGAAATGCCAGCAGGACTGTGTAGGTAGGTCAGTCTTTTTAGAAACGTGATTCCTGATTTTTTATTTGCCACAGAATTTCTGTGCCACAGTTTGCAATATGAAGAAGTATTGGCATGTAATTTGGGTAATTTAGCCTCTAGTATGCACTCATACTGCTTCATGTTCCATCGCCATTTTTCTTTTGAGTATCTCACGCTACTTGGAAACACGGTAATATTGTCATTTCATGATGTATGCTGTGTTTTGGATGGTGTTGCAGTTTTTTTGTTCCTGTCTTCTTTTACAACCAGCAGATTAGATCCGGAAAACACACTTTATATTCTGATAACAGAGGAGGAGTGAAATCCTGATCCAAATGAAGTCAGTGGCAAAACTCCCATTGACTTCAGTGGGGATAGGATTTCACCCCATCTTGTGTTGCCTTGCCTAAAAAAGGAAAAGAGACCTGATCCAAAGCCTATTTAGTCAATGGAGAGATTCCCAGCAATTTTAATGGGCCTGTATTTGGTCCAGCATGAGGTTATTCAGTCACCTCCAAATTTTACAGGAATATAGCACTTGTGTTCCCTTCTCCAAGGACTAATAAGATTTCTCTGAGTTAGATAAATTTCTACACATTTCTTCTTCTGAAGCATTTGAGTGTACTAAGAAGTTCTTTCCTTTTTTTTTCTTTTCCCCAGTGTTTCTTTTCAGACACTGTTTTGCCTTGTGGTGATTCTAAATCATCGCAAAACAAATCAACACTGAACAATGACCAGGATATGTAAGTTTGGGTTTATAGATTCCAGTTCCGTGAACTTTGCTTTAATAAACTTACCCCTCTTTGTAGCAGAAAGCACAAAACATGGGCGGGTTGGTGAACTTGAAACCTGGTTCTGATTCTGACCTACATTTAAAAGCTAAATTTGAGTCTGATAAAGTTTTAAAAACACTGGTAATGTGGAAAAGATGCTTCACTGTTCCCTTTGTATTTTTAACCTTCTTTCCTATTAAAACTGTAAACAGGTTTATATTATCGCAGTGAATTCTTCTTTAATTTACTCCAGTGTAAATCCAGAGGGATGTTTCTGAGGGCAGGAGAGCCATTCTGTGTTCACACCGGGGTGAGCAACGGTGGGCTCTGCCAGGCTGTTTCCCCCTTCCTCTTCCTCCTTTCACTGTTTGCGTTTGATAACCCTGGGCAAAAAGTGTCGTTAAATAATGCACTGGTTCCAGTGATGGTCGGTTGTCTCCGCCATTCACTGTCCCTGTGGTTGTGAGGATCTAAGTGCCTGTGATATAACCAGAACGATTTGAGCTAAAAAAAGCCTTTCTGATGGATCCTGTTTACCCCCCAAAAAATCTCAAAATATGACTATTTATTTTCATTTTTACATTGGAAGAAAAACAAAACCTCAAGCATTTTATGAAAAGCTTTTTGTGGGTTGAAACATCTGTTTTCGCCTCACATGTCAGGGCCTGATTTGAATCKCTCACATAATTTTTGATAAAGCAGATGGACTGTCTCTCTCTCCCTYTTTCTCTCTCACACACATACACACGCAGAGTGTATCTGCTTTGGATTTCAGAAACTTTCATATCAAAACCTTTTTTTAAATTTGAAGAAATTTTATAAAAAATGTTTTGGTCCACTTAAGAAATTAGCTTTAAGTTAACATGTCTGAAGAGTTGAAGGAACACTGGGTTTTTGATTAAACGTCTCTAGTTAGTTTGTTTTCTTGCATAATGAAATTAATTTCAGTGGAGAATTGACTTTTCACTGCAAAAGTAAAAATGTTCTGTAGAAAATCTTGCCTTTTTCTCAATTTTTTTCCCTTTCCCTTCCACATTTTTCTTCATAGTTTTCCCCACAGTAATCTATAAAAACAGTGAGCATCCAAGTGGGTTTTTTAGGTTTTGAGCTAAATCAGAGTTTCTTGTTCACTTCATGTGCTGATGAAGAGCACAGATCTGTTGTCTTTTGGCTGATAGATTCTTGTATGGTTTATTGATCTAAGCATCAGTGCTCACTCTTACAGTGAGACTCATCAAGCCTGGCTGCATAGACCTGAAGTTGTATCTGAAAATCAAAATATTCATGTTCAGCTCCCAGACAGAGAATTAGGCAACTCCAGCATATAGCCCTGACTGCTGTGTAGGATAAGATAAATAGCTTCTYGGAGGTGGCTGCTTCTCTCTTTGACCCTAAAGGAACCTAGGGATTAGTTCAGGCTTAGACATCTAAATCTCAGACATGTAAGCTATGGCAGATGAATCCTACACAAAGTCCTTGGAAYTGTTAATTAGCTTCCTGGGAGAATCAGCTTATACCTTCCACTTGATGAAACGATTTGGTTTATTTAGTTACTATATGTAATTCTTGTAAACATGAAATTGTAAACTAAAGATCCTTTGTGCCTCATGTGGATTCTCTTCAGTGATAAGCACACTCTCTTTACACCTACTCTATAAGTGAATTTTACACATGGTGGTTGCTTTCTTCCACCTCAGGAAGAGAGATACTTCTCCTGGGAAAAGTTGCAACATGATCCAAAGTCCAAGTCTTTCCATTGACTTCAGTGACTTCTGGATTATGGTCAAAAGTGTTTAGCATTTTTTTTAGCATGAAACCCCAAAAGTGAATTTTTCTATTATTCAGAAGATAAAAGCTCTTGTCAAATGTTAAGGACGTTGTGATTTTTAACTGAAAAGTAGTGCAATAAATTATATTGGGAAAGTGTTTTTTTTTCTCCTTTAGCTTCATATGTCTAGCAGTCAATAATTGTTCATTAATAAATACACATCTGTAGGCAACAGGATTACATCAGAAATGAAAGTATTTTTTTTCCTTCACAGATTAGATCCTGGTTAGAAACCAATAAACAGAAAATAAAATCCACCAAGATATTGTTTGGCTGATCTTCTGTTTCTAATACTGCATAGAAAAAAAAGTTGACAAGTTGTTTTCTATAACYGAAATCATTGTTTTGTTCTTTTAAAATCTTTTTAAAGCAAAAGTTCCAAAGTCTTAGACTGTATTTACATATTTTTAGCAGCTTTCTATAGTTAATTTTTGTCATGTTATCAGCAGTACCTTCTGTAGTTAATTTGGTTCGTAGAAAGCCGTGATTAATGGGCCTTTGCTATAGCATTAATTTTCAGCCACAAACCCTCCTTGCCCTCTGGTGTTATGTTAATTACTGGAAAAGAACCGTGAAATCATGTATGGCACAGAGCTGTAGCATGGCAAAGAACAACAACCAGAACTGAGGTCCTGAGATGTGTCCGAACAGGAGAATGGGAAAGTATCTGACCCGGCTAACGGAACCAAAAACTTGAGGGGTTTTAGAGGTTAGGCAATTCTAGTTTATTCTGGACAAGTGCTCCATTTTACTGCTTTCCATTGCCAATGGTAGCTTTTGGTAGGTCTGAAGAAAATTGCCGGGCACTTCTTTTTAGTCCCTGGGACGACACTTGATTTGAAAGCACTTATCTCAGTAGATTGTCTCCCCAATCAGACTGCTGTAAGGGCTGTTGGTTCTTGATCCAAAACCAGCTGGAGTCATTGCAGTGAGTTAAGGTTTAGATCTACCCTGTTCTTATGGAGAAGATAGTCCTAAAATGGTCACCCTTGGAGAAGTGATTTGCTGTATGAAAAAAAAAAAGCTACTTAATAATCCTGTGAGCAAACTGCTAGAATAGCAAACAAAATAATTTAGTGATGAGGCCAGAATTATTATTTATTACTACCAAAATAAATGTGAATATGATAAGTCTTAGTAGAAAAGAGAAAGATTTTTCTTTAATGTGGGGAAATATTGCAGTAGCCAAAATTAGACTTGTCTGAAACATTTTGCTAGCTAAATATCCAGTTCCTCACCTGATCATTGCTTTAAATAAAGTAAGCAAATGAAGTGTTGCCCTGTTTATATAAATTTGGCCAGAAGTATCAAAGAACTTGGGCTCCTAGGACAGGTCTTGCCAGAAAGTAAGGAGCTGAGTTTAAGAGTGTGAGCCTCAAAGCGTCTTCTGAAATAGATGATGGGTGTCTAATGTTTGTGGGTAGGTACCTGTCCTGGCTTTTACATATAAAGCTCCTATGCACCTACATTTCTCATCCTGCAGATGCTGGAGTAACACAGAGAAGCCCTTCTGCTTAAGTCCAGCTGGGATTCTCTGGCCAAGGGGACATGCTTGATCCCATAGGCATGCTCAAAACAATCTGGCCATAAGCTGCCACAAAAAMCACACAGTTGTCATGACCAGTTCAACTAAAGAATACACAATAAAAGTGGTGTTACCTATTGCTCCTTACTTATGAGCAATAAGAGTAGTTACCCAGGCTGTGGGTGATTGGGGTTTCATGCCTACCTCCTTCAGAGGGGATCCTACATCTCCAATCCTTGAAAATGTCCTGCCCGCCAGGCTGCTTGGGAAAGGGGAAGAAGAAGGGTAAGTCATACTTCACCCTGATTTTGAGACTGCTCCTAGAGGCATAAAAAAATGCTGGATTCAACARGAAAAGATTAAAGAGGGAGAAAGAAAGCAGATGGTGCACCCTGCTCTTCCATGGGCTGTTGTAGTGTTTTGTGCTGAAGTACACAAGCAGTGGACAGGACCCAGAACTCACCTTTTTTCACACAAATTCCCTGCTTACTGGGTTGGAGGGTCATACCCATCAGTCCCGTAGGYGGTTGCCCCCAGATGAGGTACTGCCCCTCTGAAGTGCCTGGGTATGAACTGGGCTGTAGGGCTCAAGTCAGTTGCCATGTTAGCGCAAGGGGTGACGTCCCCCGGTTGTGTGGAAGGAGCAGTGGGGGGCTATGCAGATACATCAGGCACTTGGCAAGACTTGCGACACTCCTAAGTGACAGCAATGATGGGTTCACCCACCCTGACCTCATCAGGAGTGGCCTTGTGAGCTGGTGAAGGACAGGTGTTACCAGCAGAGAGGGGAAGACACGAGATTGAAGACAAAAAAGTAGATACTACATGGAGAAATCCTGGGACTTTGTAACTTTTCCAGTTTAAGTGCTAGACTTTCCTCTCTGAAGCCAAGAAGTATCATTTCAGTCTCTCCCACTGATGATATAAGACCGCTGCATGACACATAGCCTTTATAAAGCATCAAACTTCTAGCAATATGATAGTTGTTTTTATCACAATGCTCCCAACAAACGGCACATGCTGTTAATATGAATCTATCTTTCAGCAGCAGATATTTCAGGCACTGTTAGTAACATAATCTCATGATGTTGCCATAATAGAGTATGCTGCAGATCCAAATCTTACTGGAGTGAATTCTTTCTTTGGTTGTTTTCCTGTAGTTCTTCTTGGCTTCAGCGGGACATGTGCCCATATACTGTGAATATGCTCAGCCTTGTTAATCTTTGTACAGTGCTAGGTCTCTGTTAGCCTAAATTTGTAGGCTCAGAGATGCTGGAAGCGTACTGCAGGTAATGGCATGGGCTGGGGGGCACAGCAGAGGAAAGGGGGAGCAGCAGCAGGTCCGACCAAGAAATAAAACGGGACAGTAGCAAGGTTGTGGTACTGTTACACACTCCTTAAAAGAGTGCATAACAACACACCTGAGCGGGGTTAAGGGTGCAGCATGCCGAGGGCAGAGGAACCCCGGGTTCCCAGTATGGTGCTCCCAGGGGAGCCTGCGCTGCGCTCGAAGGGCTATTTGTGTTGGTGTTGGCTGCAGGGTACAGCCAAGAATCACCGATCTTTCCTGGGCAATGAGCTATATCCCTCTGCGGTGTCTATACTAACAAATTAGCAGTGCCAGAGGTCTTGCCTTGGCCCTGAACACCGTTGTTTCTGTCATTAAATTGTTAGAGCTGTCCTTGGCACGATTTTGGCTTGGGCTTACTGAAAGCCTCTCATACTGTTCCTGGTCCTGGTTCAGGAGTTAGCCTGGGCCAGGGACCATCGAAAAGGCGGTTTGGATGCGGCCTCCCTATTTTAGAGGCCAGGAGAGTTTAATAAATGCATGTGGCCATGTTATGACAGCATGCTTCTGCTCCCAGGGCCAGAGAACGGGGCCTGGAGCTGCCCAGTTTATTGGTAGGGATGTAGTCATTGCATCTGAGAGCCTCCTGCAACTGTAAGACTCGTATTTCTTCTATTGTGATGCAAAGAACAGATGAAATAAGACCAAGACCAGGCACTGATAACATTTTTTAAAAGGTCAATTCTTTAAAAGTTACATTTTTGCTAAGTAGAGAGCAAGGCAGAGAAATTTAGAGGTCAGAGGAACTCAAAGAAAGGCGGACCTAGTATATTAGACAATTAAAATTTTGCATGTGTATTAAAAATTAAGAAAGCTGCAGAGAATTAGAAACAACAGAAAGTCAATGTATAAAAGTCTACATGTTTGATAAACTAGATCTGGAAGATCTTCTGAAATTTCAGGTCAGTTTTACAAATTAATGTGTTGCCAATATTCATATGAACATGTCTAAAAGTGTTAATCCAATACTTATTCATTCCTGAGCTTTACTGTATGTGCATATGTGCCACTAATTTAAATGGAGTTGATCTAATATCAGATTGATGGGACACACTGCGGAACTGGGCACAATACATGCTTAAGGACTACTCATGTTTGTTGTTGCAGTCCAGGTAATTGTTAATTGTTTGAAGATTAAATGAAGAGCATTTTAGTATTCCAGCTTCATTAAATCCTCTGCATTTGTTAACCTCACACTTTGTGTAATCCTAATTAAGATCTGTTTCCAGTATATGCCTCTCTTGCCCAAGTCCTATGTGTATATAACACACAGTTTTATACTCAGTTATTTGAAAAAAAACCAAAATGACTTCACTACTGTGGCCTGAGAAAACAGCTGCCTGTGACTATCAGTGGAGGAACATTTATGTTGACCAAAATACTCTAATAACTAGGTCATTGCTGTATTACTCCAGTTTTGTTGTAAAACTTGACCAGTGTTACTCTGACAAGGTCGAAGGTATAGCCATGCTATGGTGTGGCTGTCATGATTATAAGGGCTATTCAGTTACTGGGAATCTGGACATTACATGGGACAGTGGCAGAGATATACCTCTGATTTATCCATTTTTTGCTTCTGTGACAATAGTGGAGTGTTGAGAACTGGAGATGACCTCGGTTTTGGACTGAGGCATTTCTATCAGGCTTGGAGGGGTCTATACATGTCAAGGTCACTTTGTGCTTTCACATTCAAATAAAATAAAATGAAGTCTCTGTTTCTCTTTCTTGCAAAGTAAACCTCCAAGACTGGAAGGCACATAACAATTATAATAGTTTCTCAGAGTTTGAAACTTTGGATGGTGCTTCTAAGCCCTCCCTTTCCTTTCCACATCTCCTTGCCCTGGACAGCAGTCCCTGAGCAGGCTGCAGTCTGGGTTGCCAGACCTCGTCCTTCTTCCCACCAGTATTCCCTACTTATTTGACTGAGGCACATCTTTAATTTTTCTCTTCTCCTGGTGTGTGTGAAAACTCATGTGACGGATCCCATGTGTGTTTGTGGTGGACACACTGTGAGTGTTGAGGCAGCACAGAGGAGAGGGTTGACAGCATTAAATTGCAGCTGCGGAGGAATCACCTTCCTGGGCTTGAGACATATTACACTGCACGCTCTTGGGACAGAGTGGCTCCTGAGTGGCTAAAAGATGCTGGTTGGTTTATGAGACTTTAGGCCAGAGAACATCTCTGGCATGTGGAGCCACAGAATGAGAAAGGGGGCATGTCTGAGGTGCAGGCTGGGCTGCGGGGGCGCATGGGTGACCCCCAGCAAAYGTCTTCTCCAGGAGACCTCATCTCACGCATCTGCATTCTCTGCTCACACCAGCTAACTCGAAGCAGAGCCCAAAGGAAGCAACTGCGATTTGCTGACCGGAGTTCAGAGCACATCTTTTCCATGACACCCATGAGGCCCCAGCCCCGAGCAGTTCAGGGAATAAAGGTTTCCCCTTCTGCTTCTGCTCTTCAAAGCCAGTAATTCAACATTACGTTCTGCCACAGACCTGAGTAAGAGCGAAAGTTTAACCACTTCCATACTGTGTCTGCTCCAGTCAAGGGTTTAGCCTGAGCCTGTTTGCAAATAAATCAATACAACAGGAGACTGTTCTCTTAAATACATTTAAGTTGGAGCTGTGTCTTAAAAAGAAAAAAAGTGAGAAGCCACAAAACCTGTTCAAAGGCTGGCCAGTAGAGCTAGTAAGTGTTGTCTTTTTGCAGAAAGAAATAATGCTCAGTCAAACACCTACAGAGTGTAATTGTTCATGACAGTCCATGTCAGAGTTCAGCAACGAAAATTGAAGTAAATCTTTTTTGTTTTTGTTTTTGTTTAAGCTGGGAATCATGCATCAGCCCAATGAGTAACAGGGTTTTGTTTGTTTGTTTGTGTTTTTTTTGGTTGGTAGGGAGGACATGTTCCTTTGTTCTCATCATTTTGTGCTGGCTCCGGTCTCTGAATGCTACCATCACATTGACTTTGACAGATTCAGCTGGAAAAAAAGACGCATTTTAACTAGCGGTGCCCAAATACCAGCCATGTGATATGATTCACTTTGCGGAGGAGGAGAATGGTTTGTTTAAATCGCTGGCTGGTTTATGCCTGAAGGACGCCTGTTACAGAGGAGGTTTCACCTGCTAAATCTACACAACTTGTTCTCTTTCTAAAGGAGTGTTTTTGACAGTCGTCACATACACACGTGCTGTGTAAATGAACTGAGCTCTGCCTTATACACTTTGAATTATAACCACGCTGTGGTGCTATTAATTGTCTCTGCTATCAGTTTGCTCAGAAGTTTGATCCTTGAGCACAGCCCCAAGAGGCACATCTTTTTAGACAGCAACCTAGAAAAACACGTATTTCTTCCAGAGAAGAAGTGTAAATACTTTTCAGTTTCACTTTAAAAGATTATCTAATTAAGCAGTCAGTGAATGTTAGTTTTAAGACTTCAATGCATCCAAGTCCTCTTAGCACACAGTTTTGCTATTTTGGTGTGCTGGATGATTGAGGAGGGTAGAAGACATGTTAGGAATCAGAAGTGGCATGACTTTAGTGAACAGGGAATGATTATTCACTGTTTATGATAAAGCAAAACATGAAGGGGCTTCTGAGAAGGTGATGGGATGGCAAGTTCAAATAAACATTGCATAGTTAAACTGCGGCACCTATATCCTGAAAGTTTATGTGAATTTAAGAAAGCAATTAGATGAATTAATGGAAAAAAGGTACTCAAAGGCTAATAACATGAAGAAATAATCTCTCGCTTAGGAAGTCCTGACACCTCTGATTTCTGGCAGCAGGAAAGAAATGCCAGAAGAATCATCAAGATTCGTTTCCCCTGTTATTCTGCACTTTCTTAGTCATCCTCTACCGGTCACAGACCCAGATGAATCTTTGTGCTCTTCTTGCAAAATGAAGACCATAAGCACAACAGTGAACATAAACTGGTGTTAAAGTTATATCAAGTAGAGCATAAATTTGGAGTACTACTTCACCTAACATTGCCAATTTCATGCTACMTCTTGTGAGCAGTTGGGCTTAACTTGGTTCACACAAAATTCGTGAGTTAAATTTTCTTCATGTATGTTTCTCTGTAATTTTAGGTTGATACCAAATTCCTCCACATCTTTTTAAAAGTAAGCTGATTTCTAACATTATTCTGTTGTTAAAATAGATACCTTGAGACATTAATGACTTTGGAATTCAAGTAAAGGTGAAAGATTCTCTCTATAGTTTATGGTATTATAGTAACTGGTCACCCGACAAAAAGAACATAATATTTATGCAATTAGTTTGTTGCTCTTTTCCTCATTGTGGAAATTGCTTTAGGGTAATTTTCTTAAATGTCGTTTGAAGAAGAAATTGTCTTTTTGAGTTTAAAAAATAGAGAAAACATTCTACAGTAATGGATGTCAAGTAAATAGTATAAGGCTTCACAATATCTTTAAGTTAAATTCAACTATGTCGACCAGTATACAAAAGGTCTGACTTTCAACTAGTCTTCCACTAGTGCATATAGTAATGTATCCTATATCTCCCTTATTTTACACACACATATACATACATATAGGCGTTCATGTGTGTAAGCACATGGACATATTTTTTATACCTACACTATATGTATATGAATGGTATAGAAATTATATATAAATTGCAAACCTGAAAAGAAAATGAAAAAATATTGCATATCAAAGAAGACAGATGGCACTTTAGCCTCATCATAGAAAGGACTTTTAAAATAAAAATTATCTAGTGTCAATGCCTGTTCTCAACATAATATTAGTCTGTTGACTTTTTTCATCATAACAAAAGGCTTATTGAAAACAAGTTGTCCCAATCTCTTAACTTTGTCACTACTTCTTTTGACAGATACATATTTTGTTATTACAGTTTTTAGCAGAAAACTATCATCCTATGGGTCTGATAACGGGAAATGTGTCTGTTAATATGGCAAATTATATTTGGAGACAGCATGTGCAATACTAAATGCCAGAACACCAATACGACCCATCTGCCCAATATGTAAAGTATAATAACACCATTATGAAGTGATGATATGTTTACATACCCTTGTAACAGGATTAAAGTTTTCTTAATTGTCCCCTGCTTGAACCTAATGTAATGTTTTTGGTGTGTCCTATAGAATAATATTGAAAGAATGAACAAATCAGTGGCGGAACCTTCTGAGATTTGCCTAATTACAACTCAAATTGTTCCCATATTGGAAATTACATGCATATAATACCTTTTGGGGCACAGAATAGAAGAAGCATATGAAGGTCAGCCAACAGTGCATTGCAATGAGTTCTGTCTTCATGAACTTCTAAAATGTCTTTTTCATGCAATGAGACACATTAATTTACTAGAAACAGATTTCAGAATTGTTTTATCCGATTTTGGAAGGCTTATTTCTGCAATCCCCATAAACCTGCTGCAGAAAACGTAAATTGCAGTTGCCCTGAATTTAGTTAAATCACCACAAATAGAAATCATTCAGCTAGGTCATGTGTGGGATTAGGATGCTTGCTGCTGCATTTCAGGTACATGGTTTGTTTTGAAAGATTCTCAAGAGTTTTACAGACCTTCAACCAGATCTTGACCCATGCATCATTCAAAACAGACAAGTGAAATGCAGGGGAGTCTTGGATAGGTCAAGGAGTACCAGCTGCATCCAGCTGTGTGTTCCCGTGACACTGCTGCATGTTTGTGATAGGTGAACATATGATAGTTTTTATTCCACTCCAGCCTTTTTACAGCACAGCTGCATGTTAACCAACATGATGACTTCTTGCTAGCCTAGAAGTGCTGACCCCACTGAGCAGAACTGCATGTCTGAGAGCAGAGAGATACTTGCAGAATGACTAAATCTTTGGGGAATGCCTTAAAGATCGGTGAGGTCTTGCTGAGCTATTGATAATGGCTAGTGTTCCAGGAGAACGAAATGACTCTTTTCTTGATTGAATTGATTGCTTCAAGTCAAAACAATCCCTTGACAATCTGCTTCAAAAAGTCTACTGTGCAGTTTTAACAGTGGTATTATGCAATTATTCCAGGTATTGAAAATCATACAAGGCATTAAAATATGTTAGCTTCTATATATTACTGTAAGAAATATTCTAACACCAGTATTCTAATAAAATCCCAGTTTCATCAATGCTTACTCACACTGCGAAGTGTCTGAGGACTTACATGTTAGAAACAGGCCCCATACCACCCTGCAACCATAAAACTAAACAACATACATGAGTGTTGGCTGGGGTTTTTTAATATAATTTAGCTGCTTGAAAGATGGGCTGCCTGCTCCAGAAGTAAGACAATGCAAAACAAAGGAGTGGATATGGTGCGTCGTGGATATGGTGCGTCATGGATATGGGTCAGAAAAGCATCTAGGAGGATTGTCCTATTATAGAGAGAATCTGGCTGGGACATCCTCTGTGGTAGTACAGTTCATGTACTGTAGCTTAGGATCTTTTGCTTTCATATCTGAGTTTTGGCATCAGTTTGGTTCACTGATAGCCTTTTTCCTTCTAAGATCAGTGCTGAATCCCATTCTAACTGTGAAAAAGGAAAAAATGTCATTTGGCCGTGCTCCATGACCTTGATTTGCTCTGCTTGCAGGGTACAAATGAGAGCTGTGATATTTTTTTCTGAAAATTTAACTTTTTTTTTTTCAGTTCACTGGAAATTAAGGGACTGAGAGCGCCAAGTCAGACTCCTTGCATGCGTGAGAAGGGAAATGAAAATATAATTTTTCAGGGTGAACAGCGTATTTGACATATTGTGATAGCCTTGTACCTGCATATCTTGTAACCTCTGGGTAGTAGGGGCTTTCGCATTGCATCAATACCATATAGATGATGGGAGTAACATGAACTGATGCTAGAGCAGAGGCTCAAACCTGAAGTCTATCACTACCAAAGATTTCTGCCTCATGTCGTTATACAGAAGCAGCAGTTTAAACTTCTTAATTTACACCAAAGCTTAGCAGCTTTGCAGAACTTTGGTGCTTTGCAAATGTTTAGGTTTTGACTTGACCTATTCTAACAGGGAGGAGTGGGCAGGGAGTTCGTGCTCCTACCCGCAGCACAAGTGTGGATAGCATTAGGGTTTGGACTCAGTCCCATAACAGGATAACTGCAGCCAGACTCCCTGGGGTGCTCTGGATGTTTTGTGCTGAACCTGTAGTGCAGTCTGGCTCTCAAGCCAGTGTATCTGGGCCCATCACATCAGCGTAGTCGGTGCTTTCAGACACGGAGCGCTGGCGTGGAGTCTCCAGTGTCATTCCTTTCCCTGTTCTTGGCCGGTACAAGTTGGGCATTTGTTCATGACATGAACACCTTAATGTTGCTCCAGCTCATGGTGGTTGGTTCAGCCCCATTGCTTGTTATCAGCAAAAGCAAGATGACTTCTTGCTGCTTCATCGGTGGTACTAACTTGGGCTTGAAGGGTCTGGGTACATTGTCTGTACATTGTACATGCCTACAGTGCAGGCATAACCATTTCCAACAGGGAAAATGTTCATAAGCAATGTTCTTTGTTTCTTGAGATTTTTTATATGTATTCTTGCCCTTAATGAACCTTGTAGCTGCAACAAAAGTTGGCAGTTTAGTGGGCGTTATCTCAGATAATCAGCTTTAGTAGCAAAATCAGGTCTCACAGCTCCCTTTGGCTTGGTTCAATGCAAAGGAGCATTAATAATTTAAGTTTAGTCTGAGCTAGATGTTTAGATGGGGATTGCCAAGTTTATGTGCATGCTTCTGTGTAATTATAATTATGAAAATTGCTCTTCTGCTTGTGAAATGGTGGAGCCTTGCAGGCTTTTTTAATTAAGAGGCTGTCAAATATATATGCTGTTCCAATGCACAAATCCATGGCATTTAAAAAAATAAGTTCTTTTGAATGTAGGGATCCAAGGCTCTTGCTGTACAATTATATTATGATTAAAATAATATTCATGTGAACTATGGTAATTGCAGTTAAGAAACACTGAAGGGATTTTATGAGAAATTATTGTCACAAGTTACATTTAATTTGATGGTATTACTCATTTACAAAGGAACTCCTTTGTTGTCCATCATCATAGTATTAGAGAATGACATCCTCAGCATAACATAGGTAGAATTTAGGGTTCACACTTGGAATAACGTATAGAAGACAGATATCTTTAATCTAAACTAGTTACAGAGGGTCCTTAGGGGAGAAACTCCGAAGTACAATAATCAGGTAGGCTTTTGGTTGATATAATTTTAGAGAAAGGATGCCAAGCTTTCACAACATGATCTCCTGTCTGATCTTTCATGTCAGAATGGAGATAAAGTTGGTACAAAGCGTTCATTACCAATTTACCAGGATCATCAGTCCCTTTAAAATATTTCAGTCAGGAACAAACTTGAACCAAAGAAGAACAGGCAGTTGGGTTTAACAGCCTGTGTTATTCAGCAGGTTGGAGGGAGAATCTTAATAGTCCTTTAAGGTCTCAAAGTATATGACTGGAAGTGTATTAAAAGTAACTCATTTGGGGGTGTAAAATATGTCTTTTCATAGTTACAGGCTAATTTGCACGTATACTTTTCATAATGCAAGAAAGAACCATCTTCCTTTCTCTCTGATTAAAGCTGTCTACTGAACTACATTAAAAATATAGAAAAAAAATGTAAATAGTAAGAAGGTTGAAAGTGGTGAGTTGAAGTTCTGAAAGCTGGGAGGCTAGAGGGAAACCTGAAATGTGCAGTCTTGAATGCCCATGAATCTACGAACTAATTAACAAAGGCCAGGACCATGCACTAATGTAAGTTAGTTACAGCCCACTGAATCCAGCCAAAGCAACACCTGTCTTTAATATCTAGAAAGAATAATTGTCATGAGGGACTTGAGTCCAGGATGCAGTGATGGAAGCTCCATTTCATGCAGAGGGTAGTAAAGCTCCTAAAAATGATGGATGATAGATGATGGTTTTCTAACACAAAACATACTGGGTTTGACAATGAGTAATTTTATGCTGGATCTTGTTCTGATGGATATAGATGAAATAAATGCTGCGCAGCAGCCTTTAGTGGCTATGGGTCTGATGATCACCATCTGATTGCAAGTAATATGTAACTTATACTTAATATATTAAAAGAGAACAGTCCCAACAACTAGCACATTTGTGGAAGTTAGGGAGAAGTGATGAATAAATTTGCCTTGGAGGAAAATTGCAGATGGAAAAATATGAATGAAAACAGGGAGTTCCTCAGCAAGAGTTTATTGTTTGGCTAGTAAGTCTTGATTCCACATTCAGAGGATGTAATTTGCTAAAATAAATTCTGGTCCAGTGGAGAAAGAAGGCTATAATCATCCCCAAATATCTGACATATAGGAAAAAAAAGAAAGTAAGTTGAAAACAACCAGTTTAAAGTAGAAAATATGAAATCTGTCTAATTGTTAAGAGAAATTAAACCTATTGTAGAAAAATCCCTGGTGAGAGGATAGGGATAAGGATATTAGGAACAGAAGAAACCTTCAGGAAGAGATAGGCTTAATGCTAGAGGAACCAGACAAAACTGACAGTGATGAAGTAAAAAAGACAGAAGTAATGAGGATTTCTCATCTCCATTTGGAAATATATACTGTGACATACTTTATCACCTTCCTAGCTCATCAGTACTGAAGGAAAACAGAGATCTGCTAGGGATAAACATTTTTATATCATCTGTCTTGGCTAACTTGCATCTAAGAATCCTGAAAGAGTTGGCTGAGGACATCTCTGTTGAGCAGATGTTCATTTTTTAATAAGTCCTGAAATCTTGGGGAACCTCCAGAACAGAGGAAGAATTGCAATATTGTGCCAGCAATCAAATAGCAGAAGTGAGCTGATCCAGACAGTTGTAGGCTGGTTTACCTGGCATCACCTTCCAGTCAAATAATGGACAGTCTGGTACAGGATTCAATTGATAAGAAATTAATTTTCACATAAACATAACCAAAGTCTGACCAAATGGTTTAGGGAGATAATCTGGGTTTTACTTTTTGAAATGAGAAATTAAATTTATTTCAGTAACAGCACAGAGTGTGTGTTACAGAGTGTTTTAATCTGTACCAAGTGTTATTCTGACTAAAGGATCAGCACTACATGTTATCAACAAGGTGAACTTTGAGTCTATTATGATCCTTAAAAGGGATCTTAAAAGACTTGTCAGTGGGTACCTTCATTAAATAGAAATGCTTTCAATAGAGCTCCAGAATGGTGGCTTCTGGCTCCAAAGCTGTGTAAAATTTCCCTCAATGCTGTGGAAATAAGTGTGGATCTATCGCTGCCAACATTTGTGAAAGACACAAATACTGTCGAAGTGATCTCTTATGATGATTACACAGGGTAATCCAGATCATTTGGTCCAATAAAAAATAATTTGTTTAACTGAGCCAGAGATAGGAAGATATTTTTTTCTCTTTGTTCTGTTCTGCTTAGTACCAGCCTATTGTTTCTGAAAAGAAAGATAATGAGTTGGAGAATTTGAAAAAAAAAAAAACCCTAAGCCATAAGAATGCTGGAGAAAAAAACTTTTGGTGACAGAATTGAAGGAAAGAGCAGTTTATTTATTTTTTTTTAAATTAAAGTTCAAGTCACATTTAACAATAGATATTTTATTGGAAAAAGCTGCTTTGTAGAATCAAAGCTCTGTTAATTTTTCTTTCATTTGACTGATTTTTTTTATTTGGCAGGATCTTCAGAAAGGTATTTTGAAGATGTTGATATAATTCATATTAACATTTTTGAAACCTTAAAGGCCATTTTTATACTTTAAAAGGGCTCATTGTTCTGAAATGTAAGCTAATTTTAGTAATAGGCAGTTATAAAAACAGAAAATGGTATATTCTCCCCATCTGAGAACCCAAAAGTCCAAAGAATTATGAAAATCTTAGTGTTCTCAGAATTTTACTTGTGAGCATTTTGAATATCTTAGATGGGAAAGATAGCTGCTTTGAAAAAAAATTGTAGATCAGAAAAACATTGTTCTATTATGTAAGAGAGAGATGCTTTGATTATAGAATATGAATAATTTCGAACAAGAAAAGAGTACTAGGAGAGAAAGATGAAAATAATTATTTATATGACAAAAAGCTGTTCTTTTGTACAACACAGCCATAGTAATTTTACTTATTATTTCTGTATTGAATCCCATAATTTATATGACTAATATTTAGCTTCTGGAAAGATATTCAGTTTTGAGTCAATGTCTTCGAGAGAGAGTAATCCATCATTTTCCTCGGTAGATAATTTCAGTGAACATTGACTCATACTTTTAGTAAGATGCACTTTTCTTCTACTTTGAAAACATCTGCCTCTTGCATCCAACTGTTGACTCTTCTTATGAAATTATTATGTTAAAGTAGTCCTTTAAAACCTGTTGTTTTTCTTCACCACATACATCTTTATGTATCGCAGTCAAGTTGCCCCTTCAACTAGCCATGCAACCCGAAGAGGCAATCAAGACTGAAATGAAGATGTTATGGCTAACCCAAAGACCCAAGTCCAGGTTTTGCATAAAGAGAAATGTTATTTGAAACCTAGTACTTTGGATGCCTTCTGTTGCAGGTCTCAAAAATACAGATTCATAGGAAATAAAGCTATATGGGATGGATCTCCAGGGGTCATCTTGTCCTGTGCCTCAGGGCAGAATCAACTAAGCTTATGTCATTCCTGCCAGATGCTTACCTACCCTGCTCTTAAAATCCTCCAGAGATCCTATAGCTTCCCTAGAAAATCTATTCCAGTGCTTCATTATCTTTACCATTAGGGAGTTTTCCATAATATCTGATGTGAGTCTTCCTTACTGCAGTTAAAGTCCATTACTTTTCATTCTTGAAGACGAGGAGAACAGATTATTACTGTCCTCTTTGCCTCAGACTTTCCAATATCTTAAGTTGGTAATTTCTTCAAACTTCCCTATACTAAACAATGATAGTTCTGGCAATCTTCCCTTGTAGGTGGTGGTTCCTCGACCTCTGCTTAGTCTCCTTCTTTTCAATAGGTTTGGCTTTCCTCAGAGTGCCCCAAACTAGTGCACCAGCTAAAGTCTTGCTAAGGCTGAATGGAGTATTGCTTAAATTTTAAATGTATTCCTATTGATACATGACCTTTCAAAAGGTGTTCATTCAGATAGTGGCCACTGTTCTTAAAAATAGAGAGTATGACCTCTTCAGAATGTTCATTTGTCTCTGTTGGAGTGTATTTAGGTTCTTATATTGCACCTATTACCAGAGTTACATGCCCTTAGAGGTTTGAGATGGCATAAAATGTAGTTCAAACCTGTCAGCCCAGCTTTTCTTGGTTGTTGAAGTCTGATGTGATAGTAACCTTGTTTTTTGGAAACATATTTTTCACATTTGAAAATGTCTGTCACAGTTTGGAGCATCTCGCTAGATTACATCACAGTGGCATGCAACACACAGGAAATCTGAAAAATATGCTGCATTAAACTGCCCTTAAGGAAACTGTGGTATTCAAAATAGAATATGTTTTAAATCTTACTTGCTTGTTTGTACAACTGGCCTATGCTACGTAAGCCACATTAAAACTTGGAGGTTGCATGTAGTAACCAGGTATCCCGGTGTTTTTGGGTAAGTTCACTCACATTACCATGCACTCTGTTCTGAGGTGAAGGGAGCTGGAGAAGTTGGTGTTTTAACCTGAGGTAAGTTATTTGCCAACTGTAGTTCTGCCTGATTGATAACGGAACTGGGATACAAAAGAATGAGACATTTATCATGTAAACTCAACTCAATTTAGCGAGACTTTATTGACACCAGAACTTCTCTAAGATCTGCCAAGGAATGTTAATCGCTGTGCTATCTATCAAGAGGAAAGGAATAGCTCAGTATAAAAAAAGCCCTTTATTAGAGTGCAGATAAATATAACTATAGATAAAACCAATGTGCTTTGTTATATTCATCAGGGACTGCACCTTTTCTGAAATTTTACTCATTGCCAAGTGGTTGATTTACCTGTTTTAAGTCGTAATTTCATCACATATCCTTCTTTACAAAATATTGAGAAGACACTCTGAATCCCACTTGATTTCAGACTTCAGCAGTACATAGCTATGTCCAGTTTGTCACCCTCCATCCATTTAACCTCAAGGGAAAGAAATAGGTACCTTTCCCCTGCATTACCTCTCCTTACGCTCTCCTCCTCCTCCACTGCTCTCACCTGCACCCCCCTTCCATTTCCATAATGTGAATGTGATTACAAGATGCCTTTGGCTGGACTATAGTATATCACATTTCTTTGAGGGGAGGGCAGCCTCTCTCCCACAGTGACTAGCCTGAAGCCGTTCTGATCTGTTTCAGGGCCCTAAATTATTATAATGTGAATAGCAAAAGTAAAAATAACACACAAACAAAAATGGGCGAAAAATAGAAAGGTTAATATTTTGTATTCTTTTCTTCTGAAACTAGCGCATTGAGCAGGTTAGGTTAGTTTCAATTGTTTTTTGTTTCTCATTCTTTAGGAGAGAAGTGGACCGTGGCCAGGTTTTCCTATCACAGCCCATCTGTGTTATGTGCTAGGGAGACAAAAGAAAAGATTAAAGATGTTACTGTGTAAAATGCTTTATATTTTGGGGGTGGCGGGTAGAGGAGCTGGCGAAGATAGAAAATTATTTCCAGTTGAAGATTGTACTTAAAAATTATTATCATCTTTTGTTGATTTCAGTTGTCTGGGGAGTTTGAGATGAATGATGCTACAAATTGCTGATCAGATGTGTCAGAATTAATTTCTGCTTTCCACAATTTTTTTATAAAGCTTGCTCTGGTTGAACTTTGGGCTGCTTTCCTTTGGAAATAAATTTAAAAGTGGCTTGACATGAAGGTATAAGTGTGGAAAAATGGAGAATAAATGTTAGCATAGTACTAAATCTGTATGTACTAGAAAATAAAATTCCACTCATCAAAGGAAAAGCCTGACCAATGTGTCAATCCATCATTTTCCCAAATGCTCCAGAGTCTTTAAATGCAAACTAACTGCCCAAAGTTATATTAAAAAGAAATTATTCAGGTTGTAATGTCAAATACTCAAGTGTTCGGAAATTGCTCGTCCACGCAATGTGAATTATAATCTCATGTGCATATGATACAGTCACTAATTGCATGGTCCAATATGTTTTGTTTCAGTGGGACCTTTGCCACTTTTAGGAGAGGGAATGGATGTTACTGACTTAGGGAAGAATTATTCCTTATCATATGGCTAAATATCTATTCAAACCATGAAGTCAGAATTATTAATTTCCTCATGGTATTTTCTGTCCAGTCCATGACTCTAAAATCTGGGGCTTCATACATCCAAACTTCAGGAGAGCTAATCAACTTCCCCATACCCTTTTCAGGTATAGGGCAGCACTATCACAAAAGCTTAGAGGCACTGAGGTAAAACATTATATGCCAAAATTTAAATGCTCAATTGGAGATAACCTGAGTCTGATTTATTGCAAAATTCAGCCTTGTATATGACAGTATATGTTCAAAATAGAGGTCTTGTTGTCTTTATTGACAGTTGTGAGTCCTCAGCAGTTATGAAAATCATTTGGTCACTCATACAATGAAGACTACACTAACAGCAACTGCCTAGGTAAAGCTTGGAATACATGGCTAGCCTCCTATAGCAGATATAGGGCTAAAATCTTCTGCAGGACACATAAAATAAAAATCTAAGAATGGTCATGGTGGTGAGAACAAAGGTTMTCCTGACCCTACTTCTTGTATCCAGGAGCTATGAGAAGACTAAGATGGTCATGGAGGATGGAGACTTCCAAGATGGTTGTATTAAAAGTGAGGCCGATTTTTGCTAAGTATGCTTCAAATGCAGACTGTTTTCTGAATCTTATTTTTTGACCATTTCTGTTTCTTTGAGGGTGAAATCACACACTTAATAAACAAAGCTCTCTTTTATGCCAGATTTCAAGTTTCTTAAATGAAAAAAACCACATCGCTTTATTGAAACAGAGTTGCCAGATACTTTTTCCCCTATTTTCATTTTCCAGAATTGCTAACCATGTTAGCYGAAAATTAAAGGAAGTTTGTGATGGACAAATATTACATAGAACAAGCAATCAAAACTGGTTGAGGGCCACTGAACAGAGACTTAAAATGGGAAATCTGGGGCAAGTTTCTTAATAGGCAGTGTCACCAGCCACACAACTATTCAGAGTCTAATGCAGAGCTGACTCTGACAATGCGTGCCCCTCCTTTGAGTTTGCTTGGGTTTTATTATTCTTTTAGGTTGGAAAATTCTGTGACTCCACCATTGCTGTATATCCTAAAAATAATGCATTTGTCTGATCATCCATGTAATCATAGCACTTAATTGGAAAAGTATCACCCATGTTTTGCCCTTGAGAAAAATGAGCCACATATAGGCTAGAATGAATCAATGACTGAGTCAAGATGAGAATTTAGATCAAGTTCCCCAGCTCTCACCCTTTTCCTTGCATAGCTACCTCCTCCGCAGCATCAAGTGTGTCAAGGTTTTGTGTTCACATCTGTATTGCAAAATGCCTCTCTGGGAATATACATGGCCAACCGTATGGCTTGTGGATTCATTTCGGGTTGCAAGTTGCTGGTTAGTTTTGACATATAAAGCACTAAGTTATGTTGGTTCTCCTGACCTGAGACACCACATTTTATGGTGCTACATTACTGGAGATTAACAGGATGTTAAAGAGGACACTGGGTGTTTTCAATAAGCCTTGATGTAGGAGGTCCTGAAACTGGTGATATGCGGTTGGTCATATAAGGAATACTGGGTTTGAGGTTTTGAGAATTTAAAGAGTCTTTCTTGACAGTTCCTGCTGGGTTAGCTGAAAAGTAACAAGTAAATTATTCCTTATGAGTTTAACTCTCAATATTGTAGCTAGGCCTGCAAGGAAATTTTGCAGGGCATGGAGAAACTGAAGGCTTGATTCAGCCTGAAAAGAGAGGAACTGCAGAGAAGAAGATTGAAGAGAAACTTTACCAAAACTCATGTATTTAAGCATGTGTTCATAATCAGCATGATTAGAGCTACAGATGTCACTGGAACTACTCACAAGCTTAAAGCTAAACTGATGTTTAAACATTGGATAGTAGAGGGCATTCTGCACAAGACCAGAAGTTATGGTAAAACAGAAAAAATGAGATCAGACAAGTGACTTTAGGCTGTGAATGGCAGGTTGTTTCAGAATGCAAAACAAGGTAAGAAAGTTATGAACAGTAATGGGCAACATTTTACAAGAAAGCTTATTATTTATTAGAAAACAGATTTGTTTCTAAAGGTTTTGTTTTGCTTCTGCACTTAAAAATTTTGAGACTATCTACTTTTTACTCAGAAAGATACTCCTAATAGGTTTTCTTTTTTATGCTGCTTATTTTAGTGAGAAAACTCCCCTCATAATTATCTTAATTACATTTCAGTATAAATAATGGGGACAATTACTATCACTGTCAACATTTCCAGTTAAAATATCCCAGATTTAATATCAGTTTTCTCTGAAATTCTAGCTATTTCAAAAGTAAATATCCTTATTTCCAAGCTCTTCCATCTTCATTTTCACTCCTTTAACAGAACGCTTTTAATAATGGCTTCAATACAGTTGAAAAATCAATTTCCTGAGCCTCAGAAATGCTGAGGTGGAAAATTAGTCCTTCCTTTTGCGTTTCAAAAGAACGTCACCCTTGATCTTTAGTATTATTTAAACATGATGGATTCAGTTTTAATGTCAGAAGCTTGCATACATCGGTCATCTTCTATCAGTGACTGTAGAGCCCAACAGAGCGTATCTCAGCTATCTTGACATGTGAAACTCCTGAGAGCTACAGCTCAGGACTTGTAGTTAAACAGACAATCTTCTATGTAAGCTGGAAGAATATACCCTCCAGGTGTTAATATTGCAACTTTGCACTTTTGCTGGTCAATCATTTCCAGTTTCCTGCAGCTTTAGTTTTTCCTTTAGTTGTCTCCTGCTCCTCTGTAGCAGCATTGCTACTGTCCATATTTCCACTCCCAGAAGAGGTTGTCTTTTGATTTCTACCACGAGCTGGGAGTGTGGGAAAGCCAAAAGTACTCTCTGTAGCTGCGGTGAGTCAGGGTTGGTATGGGTGTTAGAAGGCACAGCCTTTCTGGCTGTATCTAGACGAGGTGGAGAAATGAATCACGGACTATTCTCTGGCACTAAGTTCAGCTGGTGTCATATAGCTTGTGTGCATACACTTAAACTTGCTGACTTTCCCCCAAAACAGAGTGGCTACAACCAAACTGCCTGTGAGGAATGGTTCTTGGCTATGCTAATCCCTGAACCATGCTGGTGTGGTGTCTGGGAGAATCTTAGCTGGCACAGGCCAAAAATCTGCCAGGGAGTGCTGCCAATGATTAGCAATATGAAGGAGTCTGCCAGTCCTCTGGCCCATGCACTGACCCTGTTGAGTTTATTGATGTAGATACTGCCTCTGTGGCTTGGCTTGTGTTGTGAAATCTGGGCATTAAGCACTGTCCTTACAAGTCCTAGGGAGGCAATGTTGCCTATCCCTGCCATGCAACAGCTGGAAAGAGAAGGCAGTGGGACTCAGCACCCTTCTTCACGCAGGCCCTATGATGACCTCTGCTCTCAGTCAGTCATGCTTAATCTTTTACATCACGATAAAAAGACTGTTGTCTAAAGAGGATGAGCATGCACAGTTCCATAGGCTTTACCTGCACTGGTGAAAAGTCAAGCCCTGCCATACCTAACTTTAGTTGCCTGAATTTTAAACCCATTAGCCACCATGACTGGCTGTGAATGAATTCCTAAAACTGAAGGTTCCTCTGAAGATCTCCTTTAAAGGCCTGTATCTCATACCGAGCTGATAATAATGCAACTCCATGAATCTCAGAATAGAACTTTGTTCATCTTCCTTATTGAGTGTGGGCTGCTGGCTGGAGGGGAGCGCTTTTTGGTGCTCGGTAACTGTTCAGCATAATGGCCTTTATGAATTTCTCTGGTATGTACTGTAATAACATTAATCATGATGAACTCATTTGGCACTAATAGGAATGTCATATGTACTTGTATAAGAATATTCACTGTAGTTCATCATTAATTAACTGGGCTATTATTTTAAAGTATTACCAGACATGGTATGTAAAAATGGTTTACTTTGCAATCTCCTGGTGTTGAAATCATGTAGGCTCTTTTGCTATGGTTTATGTCAGAGAAAATCACAACAGAAAGAGCAAAGAATCCAAGACTAAGATAATACATTTCAGCTGTATAACCTTTGGAAATATAAGAATGTAGGACTTGCCATATAGGCAATGTGCTATGAATGTAGTGGCCTATCTAGTCTGGTATCCTGTTTCTTAACATGTCCTGTGCCAGATACTTCAGATATAAAAGAGAAAGAATCAAAATGGGGAATTATATTCTGAAACCAGAATTTTGGTATATCCTACTATTAATCTTTTGCTGTAAGTATGAACCTTACATAGTAGTCTTCTGTAAGGGTCACTCATTATTATTTGAACATCCAAATAAATAATATCAGCTGTTTCTTCTTTATCCATTAGTTTGCCATCATCCTTAAAGAATTCTAGAGAAACCACTTCTGAGTTAGGTAGAGGGGAAATAAAGAAATAGGCCTGGAAGAAACTCCTGGCTCCTGATGCCTCGTCCACTAATAGTCTAGCCAACCTTTCTTAAGTGGATCAAGCTTCATCCTGAAATTAGCTGGGTTTCTTGCTACTGGAAGACTGTTGCAAAACCCCAGTCCAGTTACAAACCTTCTTCTACTTGCCAAATGTAATGTATTTGCTGCTAATTATTTCTTGTGCTAACCCTGACTTTCAGGTTAAACAGTACTTATTCCTTTCTGTGTTTACTCTTTTGATATATTTATGGAGCAGGCCACTCTCAGACTTTATTTGCTAGACTAAACAAACTAAGTCTTTTAATTTCCTCTCATAAGACAGGTTCTTCTTTTCCTCTTAATGTCCTAATGACTCCCCTTTCCTTTCTTCTCCAGTCATAAGTCACCTGTCAAGAACTAAAACTTTGTTTTTGGGTCAGTGGAACTGTAGACAGTACAGTAAACGTTGTCCTGATGCTGCTTTTGACAATCATGTTTATGTTTCCCTATCCTTGCATGAAATACCTCTCCTTCTACATCCTAGGCCTTTAATATTACCACTTAACAATTCATCCAGATCTTTTTCATCTTAATCATTTCCAACCAATGGGCCGACATCTTCAAGTAAGTGATTTTGTTACACAACTCTAATAGTGATAGTCATACTGATGGCTTTAAGATGTTTCTAGGGACTAGCAATCTAAACTGTAATCTAGAGTCTACAAGGCTTTTATAAAGTGAATGAAGAGAAGCTGCAGCCTCCCAGGCTGATTCAGAATCCCAGCTTAGACAGTCAGCCTGAGCACCCCAAGAGCAGCACCCTTGCCCATGTGTGACTTAAACTTACTACTGCTAACTTTCATCCTTTTTCTGCTACTCCTTAGAATCACCTGGTAGGAAAATTTGCATTGGTGAAATCTCCAGCTCTGTCACCTGCAACTCTATGACAGCTTTCAGGTAGTTAATGACTACTGGAAATAAAATAGGTCTCAAGACTTATCCTTGAGGATGCTCAGTGGAAGAATAAGACTGACAGCTCTCTCCTTCCCTCCCCCCATTATAATCTTATTTTCAGCTAAACAAGTACCCACCTGAAAATTACTGCAATCTCTATTATCTCTGTTGTAACTAGTAATCCCCAGTGTGGCTCTATTTTTTGTGAAATCTAAATAGATTAGCTCACAAGATTTCCCTTAGCCATAAATGATTTATTTGATAATCAGAGAGATGAGTTTTTTCTGTAATAACCTGTTTCAGATACATCCACATGCATTTCATTCTGTCCTTCAACTTCTGTTCCATGCCTTCACATATTCTTTTCTTCATAATTCATCTTTGTTGTGATACAGTTTTTAGAAAGGTACAAAATTACTGAGAAATATAACATAATCCATTCACTTAGTGGTTTGATTGTTCTACTTTTATTATAGCTTTAACCAGCTTCAACTCTGGTGCTGAAATCTCTCTCATTGATCTTTGTAATTTCCAGGAACACATTGGCACAACCGCCTTGCATTAAGTACCAAAGCCTTGAAGAGTTACGTGATGTTATGAAATCAAAATTCCACCATACTGAACTGATGACTTATTCTAATAAAAGAACCTTTTCTCATAGCACAGCTTTTCACCATTGTGGATTCTTTAATTGGGAAGAGAATTTCAAGGACATAGCCTGATCACAGTTACAAAAAAATCCTTCAGAAGAAAAGAATGTCCAATGATGGAGAGAGTAAAGGTGTTTTTAATCTCAAAAGCCCTGTTTTTTTCAGCACTTGCATTGAAATTTATCATTTTTCTAATTTTCTTTTTCATAGATCTAATTGCAAAGCCAGAAGAACAAGGTTTAAATTGCCCTTTATTTGAATCAGTAAATTAAAATGATACATACACATGTGGAAAATTCCTTTAGAACAGTCATTTTCTTGCTTCGATAGGTTTCCTGGAACAAAAAGAGAAATAGAGCTCATTTTTTCTCATTCCACACTCACTACTGATTCTGAAGAATCAACAAACTTAAGCTAAATGTAAAGCTAAAATTGCTTCGTTAGATTTATGTACTGAGTAAAAAGATTGTTTATCGCTATGAACCAGGTGGTCTTGATATAAACAAACTCCAACAAATGGATATACTGATAAGTGAAGTGAAGCAAGACACTTCAACAGCCAATGAGTAATAATTCAAGATGAAGGTGCTTTGCGGTGTACTCCAAAGTTCGCTCCAGGTCAAGGGGAGAATAAGTTCCAAACTAGGGTTGCCATAGCTTGTGGTCACTCCTCAGCTCCTTGCTGTGTATATGACTAAAGCTTTCATGCAAGCACATCTGCCAGCTTCACCTAGAGCTTAATCCATTGGTCAGTGTTTTCCAAGGGGATCTAAAGGAATCATTCACTAAAGTGACAATTTGAAGGAATACTCCTCCTATAATACTTTTCAAGAGGAGGAGATGATAAAGGTGTGGGGACATTATAGGAAAGAGGGTGTGTATGTGTGGGAAAGATGAGATTATCTACTGCAATATCTGGTAATGAGAACAGTTGCTGAACCTGGTTTGATACATGCACAACTCACCTTTCTTGACTCATGCTTTAGCCAGTATCTTCAGAAGTGTCCCATGTCCAATTTTTGTTTCCTGTGGGAGAGATGGTAACCCCCTACTTATCCTCCCTTACTGTGTTACTGTGTAGTTTTAATTAGTTGCTCCTCAATTGGTTTACTATGAATGGTGTCATTGTATTATAGCTCTGTCTTAAGGAGCAAAAGCACACTGTTAATCAATTCACCATAGTTTATAAAAGAGATAGGAGGATCCAGGCATACCTCATGAGATTTGGTAAGAAAAGAAAATTCTTTGTGTTTAGTGTTTTCATTTGTATCTCTATGTGGCTTCATCTGTATTGCATCGTTACTTCTTCCATGTTTCTTTGAGATGTCTGGAGAAAGAGAGGCTTGGGATAGGAGAAGGGGATTTTCAGAGATTTACATAAATTACAGCCAGGAGGAACCTTTTGTCTGACTGGAGTAAATTAGGCCATAAAACCCCCATAGGGTGGTCCCATCACCAAGTGCAGGAATCTCCAGCTGAACTGGAGAATCTGTCCGAGAAAGATGTCCAGCCCAGATGTGTCATGGTGAGGGCATGGTTTTCTCTGTTAAGGACAGTCAAAGGCATCCCACTGCCTATTGGCACCTCCTTTATAGTCTGCATATATCTAGTTACAACCAGCTGTGTTGTTTAAAACCCAGAAACTCCATTTGTGTTGGTTACAATGCTAGAAATCTATCTACTGAAAGATTACGAGTAACATATCTCGTTGTAAATGAGTAGCATAGCTTATTGTTGAGCTTTTGTATCTTTTAATAGAAATGGACTTTCCAGACCCCTAAATGTTCTTATAGCTTTTTTTCCATACCTTACTTTTTAAAATTTATTTTCTACCTCTTTATCAAAGTTCTTGGGATGGTCTCACCAGGACTTTATGAGCTTTTCTTCCATGTCCCCCTGTTTGTATCTCAAAAGATCCCTTTGTCTTTCCATTCTTTTATTCCCATTGTCAGAAAAAAATACATATCCTGTGCCTTAGATGCCTTAATCATATTAAAATAATACAATCTGCAAAATGAAGACCTTCAGCTTGGATTCATTCCATCTAACTTTAGGCACCAGACCAACTTGCCTAGGGGTTCATACTCCTCAGCTCCCTATACAGGCAATGAGCGTGTCTGTCTGCATCTGTTGGTTATAGATGAAAAATAGGCTCCAATTTAGATATCTCATTTTAATGTTCAAATGATGCAAGATGAAGCAGGAGAATAGTCTATAATCCTAGTTTCCATGACAAAAAACAGCCTCCCGGGCAGGATGTACTAACCTTTCCTAGAAACTCAGCCACATCTCATTTCTTTACCTTCCCTGTAAACTAATGTGACCCACTAGTATATTCACACCTCCAAGTGCATTTGGTGTAGGAGACAAGAGGACAAATTGATTTAAAAAAGAGCTTTTAACAATTAGCACAAACTCTTTTATAAAGTTTGGACATTTCTTTTTAAGATCAGCTAGGAAAGACAAGGGAGGGTGGGGAGAGGAAATCACTGAGAGGTATTGGAGTGATACAGTACTGCAGGAGCACATCATAGGTTTTGGCTATTTGTACCAAACACAGTCCAGCATGTCACCTAGCAGAATGCTGTAATGAAACTCATAAAATGAAATGTAAAAATAAAAGAGAAAATGCCAATGTGTTTGTCGTTAAATCTCTTTCAGAGCTATAATCCATCCTTGACTTTTCCTTTGTTATATTTTCCCTTTGTGGATACAAGCCAGAAAAAACATAGCTGTGCAGGCTGAAAAGGAGGATAACAAATAGTACTTGTGTGTTCTTGGGTGAGATGGATGAGAGGTGGCAGGATCGGGCTTCGCTTGGAAAAGATCCTACATACGGGAGTCCAACTTTCACACTCGGTGTGAAGGACCCTATCTCTACAGTGCCATTCCTTTCACGGAAGTTGGCAGAGACTGAAGCCGGTTCTGGGCTGTTGCTCCAGTTGCACAAAACACTAGAAATGACAGTGTTTTAACATTTATTTGCAAATGGCTTGTGACACCTGTTTCCTTCTAAAATTTCTCTGAGAGAGGAAGATAGCAGGAGGCTTGTCCTATAGCTAAGGCTCTGACTTGAGACTCGGCATTTCTGCTTCCAAGTTTGACATGCTCTAGGCAGGTGACGTGGATTACACTTTTGAGGGTAACAGGGTTATTCTGAAGACTTAGCTGGAACTGCGATTTGAGGATGCCCAGATCACTTGCGACATGGAGGCAAGGTCCCTGAATTCCTGCACACAAAGCTTAGTGTGTTCTTTACTTTAGTTTCTTCTCCCATAAAATGAAATTGATGGCACTTCCTTGGGAGAGAACTGAAGAGCTCAGATGTAAATTCATGTTGGCAATAGATGGCCGATATCAGAATTATGGTTTAGCCACATATATTACACTATCACAGGTCAGCAGTGTGCAGTACTACATCTGTGAAGCATGGTGCTATGTAAAATATTGATATGCTTTTATCCTGAGGGCCTCAGAACTGCTTACGGAGGATTTTTCACTAAAGTGCAACTAGTTTTCCTCCTGAAGATCACAAAAGCCCCAGGGAAACTGCACACTTTTCAGTGTGAGATTCAGGACCCGTATGATGTTTCATTTCTTAGAAACTGCTGTATCCAGTAAAGTTACATAAGGTCCTGAATTTGGGCTTTCCGTGGATATGTCTATACTAGTAAATCAAACCATGCCAGGAACTTTCCCTGCACACTGGAACTTTATCATTTATAGTGTTACTCAGAGTAGTCTATGACATGCTTTCAGCCCATGCCGACTAGCACTATACTGAGCAATTCCCAGGCATTTCAGGAATTAGGACAGGATTATTCCCAGCAGACAGTCTGGTTGTAGCCATCTTGATTTGGAGGGCAGGAGATTTGGAGAAGATGGATGTGGAACAGCCCATGCCAGTTGGCCCCTGAGCTAGAAAACAGTCCAGGGTACATTTAATGTATAAAATGTTATAGGTGTAGCCTGAAGGCCTAAGATCTTGCATGTTGTGGAAGTATCATAAAAATTCATTGACCTTTCTGCCAGGGTAGACATTTTTTCTAACATACTATTCTATCAGCCCTACAGTTTCTTAAACCTTATTTAAATTATATTTATATTTGTATCTACCTATCTATGTGTTTATCTATCTATCCATCTATGTATCCATGTATCTATGTATCTATCTATCTCTATATCTATATCTCTATTTTTTATATATATATATATATATCTGCTGTATTTTTTCCTACCTAAGAAATAAATGCTTGAGCTAACAGGCTTTCCCTTTTGGATTGTGTCACAGAATTATATGGACCAAGAATTGACTAATTTTCTGTGAAGCTGAACCAAAATCTAATTCAGGAGCTATTTGGTTAGCAGTCTATGGGGTTGATTTCCTACATTTACATGTGACTCTTCTGTGAAGTGCTATCAGCAGCAAAAGAAGGTCAGATGAAATAATCAGATTCCCCATAAAATTTGCAAATACTGCTGCTCAAGATCACTATCTAGAAACCCAGGGGGGAAAAAAAGCAGTTTCTGTGCCTTTCCCAACCAATGCTCTCCATCACAAAGCACTGTCTGGTATGTAAGATGAAGAAAATGAAACCTTTTGTGTGTAGATAATCACAAAAATTTCTTTGACAATAGTAATGAGCTACTTTTCCACTTCCAATAGTAATGAGCCTTTCACACAAATGGCTCTTGGGTTAGTGCTGTTTTGATGCCTCCCTCCTCCTGCTCCCTTGCCCCCAGAGTGCTGATTTTGCAACACCCTGAGAGGACTTCCAGGGACTCGATTCTTGCTTCTTTCGTTATCACTCTCCCCAAAACTTGAGGCAGAATCAGTCATGCAAATAGTCCCAAGGGGAGCAGTGATGAGGGGAGAGAGGTTACAAACATGCGGGCATGGTTGTTTCATTCCTCAGCAAGTGGCACAGGGCTGCAGATCTCTGACAGATTTACACCTGATACAGACCTGAGACAGATTTACAGATGTTTGAGTTCAGCGACAGAAGGATGGCCTGAAATGAAAGCAGTGCAGGAATAAGACACTTCACTGTTTGAGTACCACTGTTTTTTTGGGGTGCTTATGTTACCTGTACTTACAACCATCTGCTTCTTCTCTTCATCACTACTATTGCCACATTAATGCTTTTTTCCTCATTCTCTGTTCATTGCAGCCCCAGGAGCTTTTGTTTTCACTGGATATTTTACAATTTTCATCTTAGGTCATGCAAGCAACTTTCCTGTGTATTTTCATATTGAGTTTCTGCTGAAGGCAGCGAGGGATGTAGCCTGCACACAGACAGGGCATGCATTGCCTCTCTCTGTTATGGTTCTGTTGTTACCAACACCAATTTGTTACACCCCGCAACTGACTTGCTTTCACTGCAGTGCTCCCAATTCCCTTGACATGCTTTTGCTTCAAGAAAAGGTCCTTATATAGGGGCTCAACTCATGGGTATTTAACAAAAGGACTTCCCTTTTTTTCTGTTGTGTTCCCATATTTTTTAAAACATACAGTATTGCTTTCCCTTAATAAAGGAATAGCCTTTCTCCCCAGTTCCTCTTCAGCAATAGCCCCACAGTGGGAGTTAAGATTGAAAAGGCAGATTGACCATGCCGCTGTCAGGCGGCTGAACCAAGCTTGATGCATGTGTCCCATAAGGCACAGATGTTTATTCTTCCAAAATAGATTAATAATGGATTCTTCTTTTTTTCAGAGGCTTTATTAAAACTATTACCAATAAAGCATTGGTATGACTGGAGTAATACAACAGAAAAAAAAAATCCATCTCTCCAAGCTGCAGATGTGCTAATTTGTGCACATATCTATTTTGTTAGCAAATGGAAATGTCCACAAGGAGCTCTTTTTTTGCTTTCAACTCTTTCCCTCTTACTAATCAGATGAAGTTGAAAAAATCTGGATCGAGGTTATTCATCTTGTAATACCCCAGCCTCATGCCAGTGTGACAGACTCTCCTGGCTCATGTACGATCTCCCAAGTGCTACGTACAGGGAGGGAATGTGGCTGCATCCCACAGCGTGGCGTGGGGAGGAGCGAACCCCTATGCACACTGCTGTGAACTGGCACGCAGAACTTCTGCGCTTACCTATGAAACGTGTTAGAGAGTCAGTGCGAATAATCTAGGTGATCAAATAGGAAACAATTATTATTATTAATCATTGTAGGGAAAAGCTACCAGCTAGTGTTGGGGGGAGGCTCGATTTGTTGCAGCCTTGTATTATCCCTGTTTTAGATTTCATAGGGTTGTCACGTGCCTTTGCTAGCACATACTACTGCTCCTTAATGTGTGGTAGTTATTAGTGGAAGGCAAGTTTGGGGTTTTTAGGATAAAAAACTGTATAAACTTAAAATAAATTGCAAAGCTATCCTAGGTACTTTATTGTCCCATCACCACAGCATTTGACATTGTTGTGAAACTTTCAGGATTTCAGTGATTGTTGCCGTCTCTACAGCTTGGTGCAAAAGTTACTCAAGTGAGGTTAGAATACAGACAGATCCTCCAACAGCCTCATTTTCCTTGGAAACTGGGATAAAAATCAGTGTGGATTCACTACTCTGGTCTGGAGGTTAAGGAGAAGGAGAGTGAATTTCCTCTGGGCATTTCAGCACACACTTCCAGACCTGTTGGGATTTCTTTTCTAAGCTCTATTGGCAGAGATTTTAAATTGTTGCTGTCTAAGATTTTTCTCACGTGTACCCAAAGCTAGTTGGTTTAGCTCCATTTACTTGGCTGGCATGAATGGGTCACCTGTTTGTAAATAAGCAGTCTCTGTCTCAGGGTGTTTGCTTTAAGCTTGTGTTTAGGGTAAAAAATAAAACTGAGCAATACACAATCCTTAGTTACCACCATCCTCCTTTTATTCAAAACTGGGGACAAGTTTTACCTTGTGCTTACACATACGCCTATGTTTAAGAGCGCAAATAGTTCTGCTGACTTCACTCGGCTACTCATATGGTTAATGTTACGCATGTGCCCAGGAGCCTTGCTGATTTGTGGCCTAAGGTCACATCTATTAAAGTGCCTAACATAACACTAAAACCTCTCCTACTTATCCAAACCCTGTTAATCTAAACTACTTTCATGTCTCTGTTCCATTTGGCTAATCAAGGTTTCAGTAGAGTTGCTCTGTAAGGATAAATACCAAAATCGGTTGAAGTTTGCCCTCGACAAAGTACTTCTGGCTCCCCATGCCTTTAATGAGAGCCCCGAGTGTGTATCTGAGGTTGGAATTTGGCTCTAATGGAAGGCGGATTTTTCAAATCTTCTGTGAAGTGCTTCACAGAATAAGGGGTTTCAGTTTTTATACCCACACATGATATTATACTTACAGTTACCTTTGGCTGAACGATTCTTGGAATGTCTTACTATCACATCCAAAAAAATGACACATTGAATTGCATATCAGCTGCATATATAAGAAAAGATTGTACTGTGAGACAACATAGGGTTGTCAAGGTTTGTATTGAAAATGCTGCTTCGATTATCCCTTGTGTCTCAATTTCAGTTCAGTTTTTTTTTTTTCTTAGAATGTTTTTTTGTGTGTTCATTTGCTGTTTTGTAACCTTGGGGATAAGAGCATCTCTAACTTTCTAGATCTTCTCCTGTCTGCTGTGGAAAAAAAGAAAGACAGCCAATTGTTAAAAAAAAATAGGAGCTTTCTTGTCAAGGAATGATTTTTCATTGACGATGGAAGCTTGATAGATACAGATCACAGAAGAATATATTTATCTCTTGAACTATGAGAAAAAACATCAGTTAAAATGTGTTCATTCTGCTGATAATTTACAAGCAAGGTGTGCTCAGATGTGGGACTACACTGAGAAGATGCTGACAGTGAGAAAAAATCTTGTACTTGTGGTTCAAAAGCATCTCTGTGCATTCAGTAGCTGAATGTATTTTCAGTAGTCATATTCTATTCTATGATTCTATGATTCTATGATTCTGAGATCTGCAGGAGCTGAAATAGTACTAACAGATAGGGCCTCAGTCCTGCAAAGCAGCATGCCAGCCTTTTGTTCGAAAATAAATTAAGAGAAATGTCTAGGATAATGGAGTGAATTCCTCCCTGGACAGATTTATCTCTTCATATGGACTTCAGAAGGGAGATTGGTGGCTAGTTTAGACTAAGCACATAACTTTAAAGGGTTTAAAATTAACAGGGTAAATCTCAGCCAAGGTGTCTGGCTGTGTGCTGGAGCTGGTTTCCAAGAGCTGAGTGTCTTCAACACCCGAAGGAGAAATACCCAGGTAGTTATTGCTACTGAAATCAGAGGGAGTTAGGTGCTCCTCTCAAAGGTGCTATGTCACTTAAAACAGCCTTCAGGCTCCCCAAGCTGGGGAAGCAGGTGGACATTAGATACCTAAATCTCAGACATTGTTTCAGTACAGCCGTTATGCCTGAGACTCTTCTCTGGCACTGTTCCCTGGCATGGGATGCCCACATTCACACCAGTAAACCCTCTCACTCTGTAGGATGGACCTATAGGAGTGGTCCTATAGGATCAATGGCTGTACCAGCCCCTACCCCACCAACAGAGGTCTTGCAGTCTTTGCTGTCTGTTGACTCACCTTTGAGAGAAGGATGAGACTACTTTCACCACTGTTTCTCCTACACCAGGCACTCTTTGGGGAAGGAGGTAACTATTTTGCAGTTTTGAATGAAGGGTCACTCAGCCATGCCCCTGTCTCCATCTCTTCCCCACATAGGACCAGGTGCATCGAAACACGCTGTAGTATTACTTAAGATCCATGGATGGAGATAAGTTCCAACATTGCATGGATGAATCATTCTGAAGCTCCAGAGAAACCTCATTATCTCTGCTAAACCTCAGTTCCTAACTTAACTCTTTCTGAGTCAGGAGTCTGCTTTTTAGGTCCAGTGGGTATTGATGTTAAGTGCCCCAAGTGCGTAGCTTGGCTACAAGTCTAAAAAATTTTTGCAAACTGTACCTAATATTTTCAAGGACTCAGACAAGATGGGATTACTACCGAGTTCTAGTGCTTGATGACTGCTGAGGCTTTTAAAAATGGAAATAATTTAAAGAACTGCACAGTTTCAGTCTCTTTGCGTTTAAGTTGCTCTGCTAATTTCTTAGTGAGATAGTATTTCATTTCTCAATAGGAGTATGCCTTAATCTCTTGATATGATCTGATTTCTCAGTAAGAATTATTTTTCAGATCTGACTTTTTTATGAGTCCAGGGTCTCAGAGGGATTTAAGCTTCTAATTTTCAATGCAAGCTAAGTGCGTAAATGCTTTTGGTAATCTGGGCAAGAGTCAATGTTTAGTTGGTTTTGTGGCAAGCTCTCGTAATGCCATTATTTGGATCACAAACATTGAGAGAGAATATTTGCTTGTTTTAATGGATATTTTATGTGAGAAGCATTTTATTGCTGGGAACAGTTTCCTATCTAACACAGATTTTGGGTTAGAATCAAACAAAACCTAACAATGTGTATTCATAGTTTACACTTAAAACACCAATTCATCCTTTTTCAGTGAAGGTAAAAGTTATTCATTCTTTTAATGGACAGATTCTTCTGACTTTGGAAAGAGATTAAGACAATCATTTTATAGATTTATTTTTTGTCTTCAATACTAGCACAACCTTCCTCTCCTTCCAAATTCTTCCTGTCATCATAGCAATTCAGTGCTGCTGATTTAGTGAATAGGATTGAGGGAGACAAGCAATCCAGCATGTTGAATTTGAACTCTGACCTTCCCTTTGCATTGTTGCACAACTTCTTAGTTTTGCTAATCAAAAAGTCCTTCCCTTCTTTTCTCAAATGAGCAAAAACTAGAAATGTAGAGGGACAGGGTGGTTTTGGAAATGATCAGGAAAAGACACCTGTACATTTCTCTGGTTTGGCTCTGTGTTAAGCATTTCTTATGGATGTGAAATCTGATATTATTTGCATTGTTCTTCAAATATCAAGATAGGACTAAATTCCTTAAGATTCCTATTATGCTTAAACACTGGAACATGTCCAAGCACATGACTTCTCATATGCTGTCTTCATCAATACTGAGCTCTTGACATACGATTCATGATAAATTAAGATGGACAAGACATCAAATGCATTTTAGCTCTACAACAGCTAAATTCACAGAGACTTCCAGTACGGCTGTGCACGTCGTGAAAGACCACAATGCTCTTGCTAGAGCTGTGGTGTGTTTAATGCTTGCTAGTATTCCGTTAGGTCATACAGTGGGAAAAAGTACAAAAATAACAAACTTGTTAGTCCTCTAATTGCAGGCTTGTTAAGTGATATTCCATTTCTGGTGGGTTTTTTTTCCTCTCCATTGCTCTGATTAATGACTATTCAAAACAAATACAAAAAAGTCTTCTGTAAAAAAAAAAAATCACATTGCACCTGAAAGATCTTTTACTGGATTTTCTAATGCAAACAGTGTGTTTGAATATGTAGCTACAGGACTGAAAACACCACTGATGAGTTTATCCATTCAAGTGATACCCAGCTTTTGAGAAAATCATCAGCTGAGTTGTGACTTAGGTGTGCCCTGAATTTGGCCTTTCTTCTTCCCTGTCTTTATAACTGCAAATTTTGTTTCTTATGTCCTTTTAGCACAAGCATTGCCTGTGTAGTTAGGGCATTTCCCTTCCCTGTGCTCTGTAATAGGAACCTGAATGTCAGTGGAAATTTTCCCATAGACTTTGAGGACTTGTGGATAGACCTAACACAGTAGGAACTCCCAAAACTCTTGTTTCAGTGGAAGTAAATAATTTTGTTTTGGTAGTTCATGAGAGAGGGCTTTTGTGAAACCAGTTTTGTCATCTTTTTTGTTCAGATGTGTTTTTAAGAGCCTAGAGGATTTTGATAGCAAGTACTTAATAAGCAACATGCATTATTATTTGATATGGACATCTAACATGTAAAATAACAGAATTTTGTGTTAACCTATTTCAGTCATGTCACTGTTTCAAAATGACTCTATTTCAAAAAGCACCATCCAGGAACACTGCTGAGCCTTCAGGGAGCTCCTCAGCTAGACTATGGTTGCCTGTGAAGAAAGTATATAAGAAATTATTAATTTCTGTTTGGAGCTTTTTGCTTCTGGGTTACCAGGTCAGATCCAGGACTCACTACACTGGGTGAAAATAATTGCTACATTTGCTTGAAATTTCTAAGTTCTTACAAATAAGACCTCACAAAAATTTGCCACAGTTAAGTTGAAGAACATTTTGAGCACCCTCCATAGTACACTTTCTACAGAGGATGGGAAAGTGCCACCTCCCACACTGTGCAGACAGCTCTGCCACACCCCGACTCTGCAGTCATCCCTGCTTAAGTGCAAAATACCCCTTCAATTTCACTGAAAGCCAGGATTTCACAGCTCAAAAATCTCAAGTGTTGGTACTTCAAAATAAAAGCTTTTTGCTTGCTGTAAAACTGAAGTCCTTTCCCGCAGAATGGACTCTGTTTTGGAGCAGAAGTCTAACCCCTTTGCAATTTTGCTTTCAAAAGGCATTTAATTATGACACTAAAATGAAATAGTGGAATTTAATAAAAAAATGGCTTTCATCAGAGATTGGGCTAAGCCCTACTTTGTGTTGTCAAATGCTTTACTCCCTGCTGGTGGTCTCTGAGCAGATCATTGCAAGGTCCTCCTTGCAAATCGTGTAGATTACACTTCATGTAACTCTCATATGTGCTTCTGAAATATAAGAAGAAAGAACTGGAGGTTGATCTTTGCTGTGCAAAGACATTATTACTCTTTGAAATGTATGCAATTGGTGTTGTGGAAAGGCATAACACTGAACAGTTGAAAATAATAATAAGGGAGAGCTCCAGAACTAACCACTGCAACTGCAAAGACACTAGCTAGCAGTCTCTTTCCARCTATGCTGTTCGAGCATGTCTGCAGTCTAACGAGCCATTTACCCCTTGTAACTTTACCATGCCATGAAAAATGACTCACAGATGAAATTCATCAGTTTGCCATGGAAGGATGCCATTTATGGGCAGAAGCTACTTTTTTTTCATCTGGGGACAAATTTCCTATTACTTTTGCAATTGCAATTTGCTACTGTGAGGCTGTGATAGCCCTGGCTTCTGTAAACCAGTAAGATACATTGATTTCAAGTCATTAGGTTATTTCCTTGAAAATTTTAACTGGATTAAAATTATGTCTGTGAAGACAGAGAGTCATGTCCTCACACCTAACTTTAGGCACCTGGGCTTTCTCATAGCTCATGGTGGGAGACAGGCACCTCAAGAGAGATGCCTAACCTTACTTAGCTTTAATGCCCACCTCCATTGCCTGTCGGTGGTATCTGAATGAGTAACTGGACAGCCTGTCCCTTTTCTACATGGATACAGTATGATGAGAGGAATCCCTCATACCGTGAGCAGAAAACAAATGGATTGATGATGGAAAATGTCGAAAGCTGTATTCTGCTTTAAATCAGGAGCAATACCATGTCAACATGAAGAGTGGGTCTAATGCACCATCTCTTTCATTATAATTTTAAACGGTGCGGTTTTCTGCCTTCCCTTCTCTTTGCCATGGGAATATGCAAGAAGCTTTTATGATTAACTGAAATATTTTTTACAGTTTACCTTTCATTAGAACCCCTTCATCTCTTAATTATTCATTTTAACTAGCTTCTGTCTACTTTTTATGTAGTTCCCAGTGCTATTTATATTTTAAAGACCCTTTATTAGGCTTTTTGCACACGGTGTATAAGACTTTATATCCTTGCTTAACCGAACTGGCCTTTGTTGCCCTTTTCTGTGTTTAGATTATAACCAGGATGAATTTCACTTGTGGTCTCTCCAGCTGTTTTTTAAGTAGTTCCCACTTTTCTGCAGTAGATTTCCTTCACATTAGAAGACTCCAATCCAAATTCCATAGGGTATTTTGCCTTCCCTTTAAGTCAGCTTTCCTTTATGTTTCTCTTCCACGGGGCCTAGCTCATATGAATCCTACAAATGCAGTGTTATAATTAGAACTATGTGAACACAGCACTTCCATTTCTCAGAGGTTCCTGCAAACATTTGCTTTGGGTTTCATCCATATGAGCTCCCATTCCTTGATATTTTTTACTTTGAATTTCAGATGTGAACAAACCAAACATCACTGAGTTCAAACTCGGCTCCAGTAATTCAATGTTAGGAATCCCTGAAACAAAAAAACAAATTTTGCTTGGTTTTGGGGTAAAATCCACAAAGTCTAAATGTTCACATCAGTAGTTACCTGCCCATAATGAATCTTCAAGCCTAGAAAATCTGTAATTCACTTTTATGATATAAACAGTTGACCTGTTTAAGGGGTTCATGGCTTATTTTTTCAGACTGGAGTGGAGTACCTGGGAGCACCTTCCTGCCTTGACAGGCTGGGTGAGAGCTCCCCCTCCTGTTTAATCTGTTTTAGACTGTGGCCTTGGTTGTGACCCCCACATCTGGCCAGCCGGGTTTTCCTAGTATCAGACCCATCTCAGTATGCTCGTTTTCCAGGTTAGGTCCAGGGTAGCCTCGAGTTACCTTTCTTTCACAACAAGAAACTATTCCACTCTCAGTTTTGCATAGTTTTCATTTCTGTCTCCCATTAAATAATAAAACGTTAATGGAGACAACCCAAATTGCCTAACACCAAACCATGCAGTCTTTCTTGAAAATGTCTTTCAGTGTAGAATGGGAACATTACAAGGTCTTCTTTTTCCATTTTATTTAGGTGCTTGTATTTTTGCAAAAACAACAACAAGAAATGAAGAGAAATTGGAACTGTTTTTTTTTTTATTTTTCATTTTATGTCTCTTTGTTGGAAGAAAGAATGAAAAAAGACATATGAAGTGAGGGGAATGAGAATGTTTGCACTGAAATCACTAAAATGTGTAATGGTCTGTCTTAAGAGACAGAGGTGGTCATTTTGCTATGGTCCTTCATTTTAATAGTTACATGTGCATTGAAACTCTAACACCCCAAAATTATTTTACAATATGCTAGTGCCTTTTCCACTACAAATCTACTCTGAATCTCTGAAATTTTGCTTTTTTTTGTGAAGCAGCCCAGCCGTAAAGAAAACAAAAATTGCTCAGTTAATCTTACAATTATCAGTCTCTTATTCTTACTGTGCGGACAGGCCTACAGATGAAATGTCATCTCCTTGCTTCTGAGTTTGGCAGTGTCTGTGAGTTACTGCCCAGCCACCCAACCTAGTTTGTGGTCACTGTGTGTTGGATCTGGAACTGCTTAAAAAGGTTGGAATTGACTTAAAGCTTCATGTTGGTTTCCTTAGGAAGAGAGTAGCAAAAGGGCAGGGGAGTTTTAATTTATCTAGAGTGTATTGTTGACATTTTTTGTGTTAACAACATTAGGAAGTTGCTGACAGTTTGTTTTCTTTATTTTTCTCATTTTGCTTAGAATTCTTCGATGGGGAAATAGTTTTTCATGCAGAATGAATGCAAAATTGCAAGTCACACCAGAGTATAAGAAAAGGTGGAATTTTCCTTTCCAGACATGGCATTTGCTGGAAACCATAAAAATGAAATAACAAATTACAGAATGGAGATAATAGCATTTTAGAAAGCCACATTAAATTAGAACAGTTGAAGGCAAATTCTTTGCAGCCGCTAACACCAATTTGTGGATAGAAAGCCCAGAGGATTCTTAAAGATCTCTTTCTTAATTAATTTAACATTTTTCTCGTTGGTCTGCAGAGCTGCCAGTGTGAATAACTTGTGTCTTCCTCATGGGCTATAGCTGTCTCGTTTGTTCAGCTTCATGAAGTCACGCGAGTTGGTTTTCCTCCCTTGGACATGTTGGAGATGGGGAGGCAGAGTCGGTGGGAGCCCACTGGAGGGCAATCTAGCACCGTCTAGCTGACCTCCGCCTGCGCTTCTGCATGACCCTTTTTAAAGATTTTTGATCTGAACTCTAATAACAGTTTACATTTCCACGTCCGTATTAGATCTGGGGTTCCATAAAGCGAGGCCAGCACTATATGTTTTTGCTCTCTCAAATATTACATCGTCTATTTATACTGTGTGTTTTTGTAGCCCATGATGTAATATGACAAAATTTCAGCCATGTGCATCACACATGCAAGTCCGAGTGCAGCTGGGTTGTGTAGCACGGCTGAGGTAATGTCAAGAAATTTCATATTATATTTAAAATGACACCTGTAAAAATAATCTTCAATTTGTAATTTAAATACTGTAATACTCAATTATGTGAACTGACAGGAAGTGTCCCAGCGGTTTTGGAAAATAACATTCTTTTATCCATCGAACCTTTGATGCATTTTTGAACAGCCATAATGGAAGTTCGGATCATGACCTTCTGCTCTGAGAGAACAAAGTCAGGGAGGAATAAGATCTTCTCCTACAGCAAGGTAAAGTCCTCTCTCCACGTATATTTTTGCTTTCTCAGAGTGAAATGTCAGCTGTGTATGCTTTATCATTATCCAACCCAAGGAGAGCTCAAAACTGTAAATGTAGCCTCATTTCTAATTGTGTGCCTTGCTTATGGCAGCACATGCATATCATCTGTAAATATATATCCTGCTTTACTCCTAACGAGAGGCTTCGAAGGTTTTCCTACAGTCTACATCAGTAGCAATCAGATTCTATTAATGTGGGAGTGAGGTTTGTGACTTGGCCATTGAAAAAGCTCAGAAGTCTTCCAGATGCAGGAATCAGTTTTGGAAATCTACTGAGCTGTTTCTTAAGTATGTCTTTTTTGCTTACTTGGGGGGGAGGAGTTGGGGGGCAACGAAAAGATGTAGGCTTTGTGCAAGTAGGTTATGAATGTGATAGCCCTGGGATTTCTCCCACTGTAAATTACACCTTCTTCCCTAATTCTGTGGCATTTCCCTTATCCAAGAGCTGTTTCTTAAGGCTCTCATGAGCCTTAACCCCCCCCAACATGTACCTGTTATTGGCTTCTGCAAAATCTAAGAGATTTCTCTTATGTCCTTTTCCATCATGTACTTTTGAAATACTGAATGTGACTTCCAGAGAGTTGTGTTTTGTGCCACTTAAATAAACTCTGTTCTTTCCATTCAACTCTGGTAACCTGATACCACACAATAAATGCTAATAAGTTTCCTGCAGAGTAGTGCTCTTAAGACAGCTTATTTTTCATCCCTCCTTTCATGTTGTGCCCTTATTGATGACTCAGTCCATACCACAAGTGTTCTTAAAGAAGATAAAATGTAAATAAAAGTGAAAGATGCTGGTCAGATAAGGCACTCAGAAGGACACAGGAAATACTTCCTAAAGAACATTTTTTCTGCATCCAAAGTTACCCTCTTTTAAGTTGTAGTTACTGGCTATTACTCTTTGTAGATAGTTAAGGACAAAATGTTGCATCAAATAATTAACAACAGCAAATTAATGCTTTGGTCTACTGCAAATCAAGGACATATGCCTTTACTGACCACCTTGTAGGCTGGAGATTGCTTTGTTTTCTACCAATAGAATGTTTTCCTAGACATATTCTTTGTGGGTGAAATTCACCCGTAGTATTGCAGCAAGAGAAGGCCTRAATGACCCTTGTGGATATCTGCACRTGGGGAATGAGGAGCGAAAAGTGTGGGAGGGCGTTGGCCGACATGGAGAAACTCTGTCAGTGGAAGCAAATGTGCAGTGACCGCCTGCCATGGCTGCACGTGCAGGATGCACCAAAGATGTGGCCCCTTTCCCTGTCCAGAGAAGGGTGGCCCATTACCGAGGGCAGCTGAGGCTCTTGTTGCCCGTATTGCATGCCTTCTCCTTTCCTCTCACGTAGCTCCCACGTACTGAGCTTGCTCCCTTGGACACTGCTCTGCTGGTAAGAGGAGTGCCTGCATCTGTGCGTGCAGGTCTCCAGGAGCGCTATCTCCCTGCGCGTTGTGCGGAGCAGCCTATGGAGGGGAAGGGGCAGCCGAAGGGGTCACCTGTGTAGTGGGAGAGGTGGGTGCAGGAGAGGAAGGGCTGGTCTCCAGGGCGGAAAGCAGAGGCAGTTGGGGTCTGCAGGAAACACCAGCCGCTCCGCACCACGGTGAGAGGTGTTTGATGTTTGTTCGTTACTGTACGAGGTTGAGTGTGGCAGTGCCGTGGGGCCCTGCGCCCGGGGAGGAGGCAGAGCTCACAGGGAGAACAGTAGACAGTGCCTGCCCTGAGAGGCTTCCCGCACTAATGCTTTAATGCAAAGAACAACACAGCTGGGCCTTTTTTAATGCTCGGTGAGGAAGGGGAGCACATCTCTCTCTGCAGCCTGCTTGCCTCACGCGAAAGACAACAGGAAGGAAGTGCTCTGCTCTTAAAAGTTTGTTTCAGTCTCACGTTTTGAAAGAGCAGGTCACTTCAAAGTCCCACCACAAAATTACCACATACCATCTGCTTGTTACAAATGTGCAAGGGAAATTATTGGTGCTTCTGCCTTGTTTCTGTGATCCAAATGTATGTATGTGCCAATTATTTATTTTATTTTTAAACAGACACGTTCAGTTTTCTCCTACCCTTCCATGCTTCTTACACTGAACATCTTCTTGGGATGTCAGCTCTTGGGGTAGGAGACCACATGTGCCTGCACCGCTCTGCTCTTGTGTGTGTTCAGATGTAAAAGGACCACAGTGTCCATGACAAAACCCAGGGAGGGCAACTGTCAGGTTCCATGTGGTGCAAACGTGTTTTTTGTTGAAGCAGGCTAAATCCAGTGGCTGATATCGTGCAGCTTTCCCGCTGGTTGTAAGCCATAATGCAGCGCAGGGTAGGGGCCCTTGATGTGCTATTTCCAGAGTTGATGGCCAGGCAAGACTATTGGTTTGTCCTGCTGCATATCCCAGACTATAGGCTTTTACCCATATGCTCTATTTAGCAACATTTTTTAGACAAAGTCTTTAAATCCTCAGCCACTTCAGCCATGTGGAGCCTCTCATTAGAGCTGAGGAGCAGAGTTCAGTTCTTGCGTCTGCTGTGTTCACTTAGGGTGTTGCTCATCTTGCCAAACTTCAGGTGTCTAGTCCAAGTCAGTTATTCAGATTGTGTCTATAGTCAATGCAGAGATATCTGCACCTGCAAGGGGCATTTTTCCCCATTGTTGACACCTATAGTAGGATGGGTTGGACATGATTGTTTCTCTCTCTTTATTTTAGAGGGAGGTTGAACAAGAAGCTTAGATTAGATTGCTAACTTTTATAGCACTAAAGGTGGTACAAACCCTGCATTTAAACCCTCRCTGTCAGAGTCCCCTTTTTGTGAACACTGGATAATAATAAAACCTCTGAAGGGATTGTCCTGCTAGGTTAATGGAGCATGGTCTCAATCAGAGCCTTAAAAATGCTTCTTTATAGAAACAGTAACTGATCGCAGTGGGGTTATTCCTGATTTATGCCAGTGTAAGAGAAGGACTGATTCTCAGGTTTCCTATTGCATTCAAGCTAGCTAATTTTTCTCGGGGCACATTCATACTAATTTGGGGCTGAGTGCTTTACTCATTTGTATGATGTATACATTTGTTTTTAACCAGTACTTGTTAAAAATAAACTTTTCATCAGTGAACAGTCCAGGGTGGACAGATGACTCACATGTGCTACTGGGAATGGGATGAATCAGCAACACTGTTTGATTCGTAGCACAGTCCTGGGTCGAGCAGCCGTGTCTGGAAAGACTGGACATGCTCCATCTTTCAGCTCCTTGAAGTCTTGTCCCCAGCATGACTGGCCGCCAAGCCAGCACTGGATGTATTTTCAGCTCTCTCTGGTATCAACACATGCTTTTCACGGCAAGTTGACATGGTCCAGCAGTGCTGGGTTACAGCTCAGGTGTCTCTGCGCAATGCCAACCCCCAGCCCTGGGGGAGGGGGCTGAAGGTGCGAGGGCTCAGGTCCTGGTCTGTGCTGTGTTTGGCGATGGCTAGGACATCAGCTGTGCATGACCTCTGCTATCACACCTGCACGTTGCCTGAAGCTGGCTATACCTAACTGCAAGTGGAGATTGACTTTCCACTTTCCCGCACTTCCCGGGCATTTCCGGGAGACAAAGGACTCCAAAACATGGTGTGGCCATAATCACAGAGTTATTACTGAACTATTAAAGTTATATTGAGTCTACAGATATACATATTTATGCCCTTCTTTTAGCCCAACTATATGTTTTTCAGGCCTTAAAGCTGCAGGACATTTTTTATATTTGTTATTGAGAGCAGATGTGCCCAATTCCAATCATATTCTACTGAAGAATGTCAGGGTTGCGAGAGGTCGAATGGTGAATGCCTTTCAATCTCCATTATTATTTCCTCCACTCAATTGCCGCAGCAGGGAGACTACAGTTGTTAATAGAGACCTTCAAAATATTCAAATATATTACAGATCAAAACCTTCCTTGCGCTCTTTCAGTTGCCTCCTTCCACTCTTGAAAACTGCTCTGGCTATGCTGCTGCTTCAGCCTGGAACTGGAGCTAAGCTTTTGTCCAAACTCGCTAACTATGGACACTGGGGAGACGTTAACCTGGTTTATAGTGTCATCTAACCCAGAAACCAAGCCCTTTTGGGAAGATGTGATGAGGCGCACTGCTGCGGTATGTCCTGTAGACACATTGCCTGGCTGCCTGGACTTTGCCTTGCCCACGTGCCTGCATCGACCTCTGCCTTCTCAGAGAAGGAGCACTCCCAGCAGCCTTAAAAGGGATGTGCCAAAAGCAGTTGCAAGATGGTTTAAAAAGCTGTTTTCTTTCTGAAATATGGGCCTGGCAGTGACCAAAGGGGAAGGGAACAGTGCTAGATGGGGAAGGGCACAGGGACAAGGCCTGTGCATAAGCCCAGCTCAGAAATACAGCCTCAGTTTCCCCTGCTGTGCTCAGAAATGGTTCAGGGATGCATTCGGGTCTGTCGCAGGCCCAGTGGAAACAACCACTGCTGAAGACCAGAAAAGTCCAATTTTAGAGCTATGACAGGTTCTTCCCTTTCCTTCCGGGGCCTTGGAAGGAGGATTATGGAGGAACGTGTGATTAATGCCCTCTCTCTGGGAGGAAGAAAACATGATTGTGCATTCTTTCCTAGCCCCATCCATCATCTTCAGTGATGCTCATGGGGAAGCTTATTCCTTCACATGCAACATTTGCAGAACTAATTTCCAAAAAAATAGGAGTGGTTTTAAATAAAGCAAACATCGTTTTGCAATTATCTGCAATGCTTTAGCGTTTACTGATTTTCTCACTCAGCCAGGGAACATTTTTTTCTCTCTCTCTGCAGAGCAGCTTTTTAATACAACTGTTCTTTTTTTCCTGTGGGACTTTTTGCACTGAAAATGCTCAGTGGGCAAACTGTCGCCATGTTGTGAAGGCAGGAGATTGGAAGTGTAATTGGGAGTTTTTAACGAACGTGTGAGCTTTGCTACTGCTTCTTGTCCTTTCTCAGTCAGGCCCCCTCTCTGCTATGTGCTGCAAATGCTAAATGTTTCATCTTTTGATTTCCTGAGTTTCTAACTGAAACAAAAACCAGGCACGGAACGAAGCTCAAAAACATTTCCAGTTTGGAAAGGAGACGTAAGTAAATGCAATATCCTGGGACAGGAGGCTGCTTGTGTTCAAGAGCACTAATAGTCCTGAGGACAGGCCTGCCAACTGGCTTTAGTGCCTTGGGCGTTAGGGCAGGCCTGCGTACTTTCTCTCCAAATCAGTGGTTTTTAGGGGACTGTTAGAAAGCACCACTATTGAGAAACGGTGCCAAATCCAAAGCTATCAAATTCAGCACTTGCCACTTCATCCTTTCCTCCAAATATTAAACTCCCATACTATGCTGCTTTCGCCGTGCTAGGAGCCCTAACGTAAAAATGCTGTGAGCTTACACAGTGCTGACAGGATGGTTAACTTCATGCTCGGTTAGAAAATGCAATAGCTTGGGAAGGGATCTTAGAAAGAGCTGCCCGCCCCTCAGTTTATTCAGAAAGTAAGCACAAGCCAGCGGGAAGCAGAGGGGGTCTCTGCAGCGGGGTCTCTGCATCGGCTCACTGCAGCCCGAGGCAGACTAATCATCACTTACGACGTTGGTAGCTGGTTTATTTTTCAGTAATTAAAATAAAGACATGATCAGTGAGTTCAACACCTGATGCTAGAAAGCCTTGTGACTAGCAGAGGTGCTCTGTCTATCTGAGATAGTGCCAACACCCTGAGCAGGACTGCCAGCTCCTGCTGGGCACCTCCAGTGATGCTGGGAAAGCCCCCGAGGCTGTGTTAGACCCAGAGGTTGAGAGGGGTCACGGCTACTGAGAGATGGACTCCCGCCTCCTTTTGCTGGTGCAAGCATTGCCAGTCCCGTTTGCCGCACACCTGTAGGGAGGTGGGGACATCTGGGACTGGACGTGAGCGACCTCAGCAAGGGGAAGGCTGGGCCACTCCTTTTGACAGCAGCTGCTGGCTTAAATTGTTCATTGAGCGACACGTTTAATATATGTGTGCTTTGATCTCCTTTATGTCTAACAGCGGCGACAGCCCAGCTTCACCTCACAGAAATGTGGTGGCCATGAGTATATCACAGCAGAGGAAGTACTCTGATGGTGCAGAAATAGGGGCACCAAGCTACTTAGAAATATGGGTTTTAAAAGCCCATACCCACCTCTCAGGGTAAGTTAATAGGAAAGCTCTCACCAGAAGGCTGCTTTCTTTGATAGATGAAGGACTATCCAGGGAGCAATCTGAGATATACATTAGGCTCTCACACAAACCTAGGGAGTCATTTCAGTTGGAGCAACACTGAAGATTAAATATTATAGTTCACTGAAGGGGCTCTGAGTGGCAGTGAAAAAAGCCAGAATACAGTTACCTAAAATCTCACAGCGAAATATGGAGCACAATGTTTAATTAACCTTTTTCTCCGATGCCTCAGGAAAAGCCAAAATGGACGTGTTTGCTCCACCAGCTTTTGGGGAACCTGTAGGTTCCTTCCTTCAGTGTGAAGTGCACTGAGACATCAGGGATATCTCTTTTTACATTAATTTGCAGGGGTGCCTAAAAAGTATTCAAGGCAATGGCAGCAAGCGGCTGGGACTTCTGCAAGGCTTTCACCTTCCTCATCTCCATGAGATGCATGTTCAGTGTGGGGTCATTTATAACTGGGGCACTTGGTTCAGATTTTTTTTTTTTAAAAATCCCTTGCAGCCGTGAGCTATATTGTCAGAACACCTTGAGCAGAAAGTATGAAAATATATGGATTTTTTTCCAAGGCAAGTCTTCAGCATTTTTGGCACAAAGCTGGGGTATTGTCCACTTGAAAACATCATTCAGGTGCTTCACACCTCTATTTTCCTGCAGGATGGGATGTCTGCCCCGGGATTACCTGCCTCTGTATGGCATCTACAGTGTGTTGTGGGAGTCTGATGGCAGCAGGAGCTCTTCGGGATGACAGGCTCATGGAGTGGTTTGGCTGGCAGAGAGCAGCAGTGTTGAGGAGTCATCTGAAGCTCTCATTTCTGAAATTAATGTTTATAGCTATGACCTCTATTTTTTGGCTGAAAACCCAGCAACTTCACTGTCTTATTTTGATGTCATTTTGGTATATGTTCTTTTTGATTTTGTTTCCAAATCCATTCAAAAGCTATTTAGAAAAACACTGTTTCCTGATTAGAAAAAAAAAGCTGGAAAATTTTGACCCATTCACCTGACAACCCTTTCCCTTTGTAGAAGAACCAACACTGCAGGGGGAAAGCTGCCCTTGCAGAGCTCCAGGGTATGCCTTTGAGTCTCATTTACATGAACCTCTGGAGCTGCAGCCAGAACTCCATATTTTTACCGAAGACCTGTCCCAAGAGGAGGCTCCTCAGTGTTAGGGAAATGACCACCCAGCAGTGGTGCCAGGGGAGAACTACAGTGGTATCAGGAAAGCCCTAAATGGGTGCTCCATAACGCATGGGGTAACTTAAAGGCAACATCACTACCCCATTGATCAGACTTAGTTTCTTTTACGCATTCGGTGTCGCAAGTGGGCGTGTTGATGGATAGATTCCATTTTTTCCCTCTCTAAAGTAAAAGGCCAGTTGCCAGGGTTACTTACAGCTACTGCTGGCCTTAGCAGGCCCCAGCAAGGTGAAAGGTCCTTGTTCCCCCAGAGGACTGACACATTATGATGGCTTCATTTGATTAAAAGGGGATGTTGATCATTAGTTATGACCCAAATTTCTTTTTTTTGGCAATCATTCAAAGTGTTCCCAGATGCCCATAAGGCTGTTGTTACCTGCAAATAAAACATATCTTTATAACAAGGACATTAATGTTAATGAATAATATCAAAATGTGCCATGTGCCTTTCCCAGGCCTTTTTTGCATTTTGATGGATTGAATGATGGAAGGGAAACATATGCTTTCCAGATTGAACCCAAAGAGCTCACTAATTCAGAGTCCATGCTCCTTCAAACTGCAGCCAAGCAGAGAATAAATTGCATAGCATTTGTCATCCACTTGGGATTAATTATTGAGTTTTAGAGGTAAGTAGCTGCACCAGTGAAGGTTACCAGTTTGTTCTTTAACGTCTAGTTAGAGCATTGAAGGAACTAGGAGGGGGGAACTGGCCAAACACAAATAACTTGGATATTTCTGTCCAGAGTAAACCGGGCAACAATGAAGGAGGTCAAATGTTCAGCTCACGAAATAATATGCGTGTATGCACTTTTGCTGGTGATTAGTTCAATTGTATGAGGAATGGGTACTCCCTTCAGGTTTACATTAAAGAGCACTGACAGAGCAACAGGAAAAGTCTTTGGGTTTTTTATAGTTAGTGCCATAGTTGACCTGGAGCTGGTACTGGCTTGGAAAAAAATGAGTATTGTTCCCTGAAGGACTCCTGTCAACCTTGAGCTTTGGACTTGTAAGAAAGGAATCTTCCATCTGTCAGACAGGACAGGGTTAGGACACTGGTCCCCAGGGTCCCCTTTGATTATGTGATGATGTTTTAAGGAAATTAGCTGATGACTGCGATAGGGAAAGAGCTGGATCTGAGCTTGAAAATTAGGCAGTTTTTTGTTTCATTAAACACAAATCTTAGCAGGAAGTTGAAAAGATAAGGTCAAGAGAGGAGGGTTGTGCCAGGGGTGACGGTGAAAAGGTGATGGATTAAAATATAGTCTGATTTAGCTATTTTTGAGATGAAATGAGGCACTTGAAAAATGAGTTAATTCATCATCATGTCTTAGCTATTCAAAGAGCATTTCCAGTGATCCAAAAAGTAGGTTTTCATATTTACTGTGGTCACAAGCTGCAGGACATTATAACTCTTTGCTTATTTTTGGTCCTTCAGCAATATTGCTATAGGAACAGGTGAGGTCAACTGAGACACTGTGAAGGGTAGTAAGTTTTCAATCTTTTTGTGGTTGTATCTACTTTAGCATTTTGGCTTGAAGCAACACTGTGCTTTGGAAGTGACTCCCCAGACTGTCCCATTTGCTGCATGGTACTTCCATCCACAGAGTAGGATTTGTGTGCACAAAGTAGATTGCTTTTGGGGTAGACTCAACTGGAACCTCTGCCCCAAGTTTGTACCAAGGGGTTCCTCTAAGGGGAACGTAGGGATCCAAACCAACCACAGGTCCTTCATACAGCTTCAGACCACGTGTTCAGTAGGGAAGTTTAGTCCATGGAGCCAGACTCAACGTAATCCCAAGGAACCCCCTGAACTGCATAAAATACAGATGCAGAGGTCTCAGCACCAACTGATTTATGCTTTATGCCACAAATGTAGCTCAATGCCCTCCCCCTCTCCCTTTTTCAGTCCCTGTGACTTGATGCTCTTGGCAGTTACCTTGTGTCTGCCTCTCCAAAGCCAGCTCTGCTCTGCTAATGATACTGAAGCCAGAAAGATCCACTTTTGCAGTCTAGGCATCAGCTCCTGCTTGATTTTGGCAGTACCTTGTGACTCACAAACACATGAGTGCTTATGACTTGTGAAGGCTGGAGGGGAGCAAGGACTTCTGTTCTGTTCCATGTGTAGGCAATGGTGTGGTGTGATGCTTTGCATCATGTCTTTATGTACAACGATACAAGAAACCATTAAACACCGCCATTCCTTTAACCTTGTGTTTTACCTTAGTCCTGACTGGCTTGTTTTGCCAACTGGTACTGCAAATGCCCCATCATACCCCTGTACACCTCCACCTCTCAAGCTCCAAATCAATGTCCATGGACAAAATGGGGCATTGGGATGGAGGAGGAAAAGGCTCCTGGGGCAGCACCCTGCTGCCCAGTCAGCTCTACCTTGTGCAGCACCTCCTCTCCCAGTCTTGTGTCCAGGCTGCCCAGCTGCTCCTTCTCCTCTCTCCTTCCTCTCCAGCCCCAGCCTGAGGCACTGAGAAGAATGGCAGCCAAAGCATGGTTTGGGTTTTTTTTTCCAGATATTAGATGTGATCAGCGCTGTTTCAATCTTTTCTGCCTCATTTCAAGATAAGATGATTCTCATCAACTTCAACTGAACTCCCTGAAGGCTCGTTGTGAGAATTCAAATTCAGAGGTATTTGCTCTAGGGAGCATGCATCTTTGGGAGATGTAAAATAAGCACACAGTTATGCTGCCCTGCAAAGTAAACTTCCCAGGCTGCGGTCGGAACTTGAATTTCAAGCACTGCATTTTTTTTTTCTTTTGGCCAAATTGCAGGTGAACTGAGTCTGCCATCTCCACAAAAAATGACACATAGAGTAGGTCTATTGAAGTCTGAAAGCTGTTTATTTTCTACATATTTGAAGTTTCAAAAAGATTCCCGAGAGGAAATTGCAGATGAAGTCAGCAGAAGAGTGGCCATATACTGAACTTGGTGAAGCTCTGCTGATGAAAGGTTCTGGCCCAACTGCATGTTTAGCAGAAAGAAAGAAGACCTCATCCAACCCTACCCAGGAAAAAATAAGTACAACAAACTCCCCTTCTGTTTTACTCTTGCAGTTCTGACTCCAGGTTTAATTTTCTCTCCCTCATTAGCTGTGCTCTAGAAAGCATGAAGCTTGTAATCACATCTTTGTTAACAGCTCAGTGAAAATAATCAAATCATCTATTTTATTTGACACTTGTCTTCTCCTACTAGCATTTCCTTATAAATGAGATGACGTGAATAAAGCACTGAACAGTAAGCACTGGACACTCATGACAATTTGTCAGAAATGGTGTCATTTGCCTACGCTACTTCCTACAGCACTTATTCACAGAAAGACAATGTGGTTGCTACCAGTGCAGATGTGTTCACAAACTGTAGGAGTCTGGCCAGATGCACCAGTAGTCTTAGAGAGCTCCATCCAACAGATCATTGCCTGTGTTGAGGAGTGGAGAAGAGCATAGTTTTAGATAGTGTTTGTCTCCTCCTCTTTCTACAGACCAAAATGGTTATGTCAGTCATTATTTCTCTCCTCCTTCTTCCCCTGGAGTTATTTATGATAACTTGCAAATAAAACTACAATAAGCCAAATGATCTCTGTGAATTGCTTGATCTGCAAAGGGATCTGCAGTGTGGCTGCTACAGAAGAGAGGTAAACACTTTCTTTGCCTATTGTAATAACACATTAGGGAGGAAAACTGCATACATTGATTCCTTATTTCCCAGAGTATAACTGCAGTCTCTGTTGCCAGCATGTTATGAAACAGAAGAGGGCTGTCTGCAATATCAAGTATGGCAAGTCAGTTTTCCCTCTGAAAAGTGGATGGATTATGCAATATTTAGCCACCATTCCACAATCATCCAGTGACTGACCCCAAACCTGGATGACCAGTTCGTCAGTCACCTGCACAGATATATATCTTAAACTTCTATTGCAAGAAATGTTTTTGTTTGTTTCAAAGAGTCAGGATGCTACAGTTGTGTGACTGCATATCACTTTTTAGAGAGCTTTTATGTGTTGTCAACTGTCAATACTGAAATTATGCTGAACTTTGTGGTTTAGTATTTATCATATACATAAGACAATTTCCATGGTTATGTTTACAGAACTGATGTCTTTAGGGGTATATTTAACTTCTGTATGTGACCAAGGGGTGCAATGTTAGTAATGAGTTCTTCCAAAGGACGGTATGCCAGAGGAGTCTTGATAAGTTTCTGAGTTCCTGAGTACTGATCATGAGCTCAAGGACCAAGCTTTTTCTTATTATCACTTTTCTACATTAGAAATATTTACTGAAGCCAAATAAGTTGCATCAAGTTCATATCAGTGGAAATAAAATTGGAATATTGAGCATGGTACTGAGCCTTTCTCATCACATTATGTGGATACGTAACGGAATAAATTTTTCAGTTGAATTATTTTGCCGAGCTGTGCATGCACTCTTGGTCCAGCGAGGCTCACTGTGGGGAAGGATGTGCTGGCTTAGATGTCAGCTACATCAACCAGTGCTGAGGTGGTACCTGCTGTCCCTGACCAAGGTGGGGTAGCAGCACCCATGAAATACACTACACTAGCTCGGGAGAGGAGCTACATCTGTTAAGTTTCCAACACTTGTCACTCAGTTATGTTCCCACACCAGAAAAATGGTACTGAAGCAAGAATCAGGAATTTGGTCCTGGCTTTGTTAGGTGGAAAAGGTGAAGTCCGATAATAATCTGTTTCTTGAGGAACATTTAGCAGAGAAACTACAGCAGACACGAGTGAAAGGCTACAAGTTGGGAGATATATTTCTAATTGTTACAGATGAAGTTTAAAGAGTTGTCAGGGAGAATCAAACTTGTTTCCAATAACAGGCTTACAGGTAATTTAAAATATTTCATAGTTATTTTGGGCCTCAGCAACAAAGATAAATCTGGGTTTTTTTTAGGAGTAAATTTAGTATATCATATTTGCAATAAAATTCGATCTCTCAAAAGAGTTGTACTTCATGACTGGCAGCCTCTATGACTGTAGGTTAGGGAGCTGCCTGCCATTAGTCATCAGATGAAAGGTGTGGAAGCTGCTTATCCAAGGAGATAAAACTCTCTTTCCTTTCACACAGAGCAGAGGGAGATCTGGAAAACCATGACAGAGTGACTATGAAGGAGCTCAAATCTCTTTCCAGCTAGTTAAAAAATATTTCATCTCCTTATTCGTTTATAGATTATCCATTTATCCAATTACGCTAACACTGGATTTGTCTGGGCTTTTCATAACGAATCGTCTATTGGATTCCTTACTTATGTATCCTTCGTTTAAAATGCCTACGTTCATGGAGAACCTGTTTCCTAAGAGACTATACTTTCACACTGTTTTCCTCTTGTTTGTGTGTTCTCCAAACACGGAACAAATGCCTTGAAAAAGTGTCAACTACAGCCTTGAGAAAGGTCCTCATGATCCTGGGACAGCAGGTGTGCCTTGCTAATACTGCAGATAGGGACTTCCATAGGAAGGAAAAGAGTGCGCTCATATACAAGTGTATGGACTTAGGTATCTTCCAAGGGCAGGGTCAGTCATCACACAGTGTGACCATAGGTAGTACAACAGGGTTCAAAAGCTTAACCACAACATGAATAAAATATACAACCAAACCCCCACATTTTGTGTACAAAAAAAGTGTTTGTAAGACAGGCAGTTTTTCTCGGTGCAATAGCCTCTGCCTCTGCATCCTCAGAGGTGTCAGCAGAGGTACACATCTGCGCCAGACAAGGAATTAGACGTGTGGGAGCTCACGTCTCCAAACTTGTCATCCACAGTAAGCTTGTGTTCAGTGATGCGAACATGAACAGATGACTTCTGTGCTCAGTTTGGATTTGATTTGTGATGGGATTTCCCTCAGCTCTGGCTTCTAAATAGGAACATAGTGCCTCTCTCACTGGCTCAGCCTCATAGTCTCTTCAGCTCACCATGCTGAGTCTGATCAGCATCAGGTGCTTCAGAGGGAGATGCATAAAACCCCACAGTTAGCAGAGGTAAGGAAATTATCACATGGGACAGTTTCTTAATCTCAAACAGCTGGAGATTAAACACTGACAGATAAGGTTTTACCACCTTAGCAATGTGCTGCTTAGTTTTAGCTGTTATAACTCTGGTTATTTTTGTTAACTTTCTGAGCATCCAAGCCATCTTTCCTGTGACATCAGATGACACCAGTAAGATGTATTACAACAAAACCCATTGCCTTTTTTCAGTGTTGAGATGGTCATTTTCCCCATTCTCCTTTTGCTGTGAGCACCAGGAAGCAAAAGCTTGCTCTTGCAGTCTGTCTACACTGCGGTGGAAAATCTGAACTCTTCTCCCTTAACTCCAGGTAGGATAAAACTTTCTCTGATGGGGCAGTGTGGGTTTCCAATACTTATTCCGCTGTCACTGCTGAGATCAACAGACGGTGCTAGCACAGAACTCCATTCTGGAAAGAAGACCTCTCTTTCCTTTCATGGGGAACAATTTTCTGCTCTATTGCTTATTTTTATTTACCACGCTTTTAGTTGTTAAGTAACAATAATGTATTAATAGAGTACTTTGGATTTTACAAGGAAAATGAACATTAGTCATATTTTCTTCCTCAAACATACACAGACTCAGGCACAAAGATGAAATGTGTTTAGTTTCAGCTCACTCCACAAAGCTAATGAAGATTGTAAGGAACCTGTACCTGTTTACACCAGGCGGAGTGATTTAGTTCATGTCTAGTCTTTTTTTTTTTTTTTTTTTTTACTWTTTGCTGGGTCATACCTTGTCCTATTAAAATGGAATGAAGTGGCAAATGCTTTACTAAAATAAGATCGTCACTCTACTTTTAGGTAATAAAGAGCATGTGTTCTGGGGCATTGATTTAATAAGTTCTATCTCTCATCTTTCATATGCAGTAGGAACATGACATGTATTTTTGATGGAAATACAACTGTGACCACAGTCTGTATTTGTATCATGTCACCTAGGAGGTGTAATTGTGGATTGGCAGCCCAGCATGATGGATGCAGTAGAAACACACAGCAGAAGAAATGCTCCGTGTCTCAGAGAGTTTACAGTCTAGGTGGTGCACAAGAGATGGTAGATAGATAAAAAGAGAAAGGTGGGAGCTTGTGGAAAGCCAGGACAGTGTTGCCAAGCACAACGGGCAGCCTGGCACACTGCTCTGATCTACCAAGGTCAGCCAGGAACTTCATTGGTGCAGTAGTCACTAATGAAGATGTGGGATTGGAAGGTTTTGTGAAAAAGGAGTCTTTGAAACTGGTCCCGGTGAGTAGTTAAAAAAGGTCCTTTTGACCTTGCTGCAAGGTCTGTAGGTTAGAAAGGTCTGTAGGTACAACTTTTTTTTTTCCAAGTTCTGTCCCTTTTCAAAAACTAAGAACTTTGCACTGGGCAGAGTCAGTTGTTGCTGATCGAAACTAGAGTTTATATGAGAAATGTATTTGTACTTATAAACACAATTTTGAATTCTGATACTTGCATACCAAAAAGAACAACGCTGAAACTAGAAATGCAACAAAATGTTTGGCAAAGTCTTCACAAAAGCTTAGTTTGTCCATTAAAATCTGAAACTGTAGTAAAACTTAAATTAAAAAAAATTACCATTTCTGCATTTTTTATTGTTCTACTACTGAAAATTGACAGTAGTAATTCACTTCTGTCATTTCTCAGTTTTTAACCTCTTGGGCCTTGTTAATGGATTTTGGTCTAAGCAAAAGGAATCAAAGTAGATGTACATTAAGTTGCAACAGGCATTTCAGCACAGTGATCATACGTCAGTTGTCTGTCGAAAGGGTAAATCATACTTGCTCTCCTTTCCTCTTTTGGCCTGGAATACTCACTATCCGAGTAGCTTGCGTTTGTTCTCAGTGCTACTGTTGCACAGGATTGCTGATTTCCACCTTGAACCCCCGGGGTTAGACTGTCTCCCTGCTTGCTGTACTCACAGCTAATGTATAGGCAAAAAACATCGCCGAAGGGCCAGTGAGGAAAACTTTCAAGGGCACAGCAGTACTCCAAGTCTGTAAGTCCTATTTTTGGAAGCACCTCTGGCCCTTTGGAGTTTATTAGCTGGACTGTGATCACAATGTAGGTACTCACACCTGCCCTCGCTGTGTTTGAAGCCAGGCAGCAGCAGCAAGGGCACCTGTGGTACATGCAGAATGAAGCCTTGGCAGTCAGTAGGGTGGGTACACCGACGTGAAGGTTGTACTACAAGGGGTCCTGGGTTGTCGGCATCCTTGTCCCTCATATGCAGACTACTTCAGAGGTGTGTTGTGGTCTGCAGTCACTGCTCTGCGATGCATAAAGCCAGACTTCTTTGGTGCCTGCATCACTACTGAGAACATCCCTTGAAGACACATGCCATCTTTTATTCAAGACTGTGTAGAAAATAAAATTAAACAGATTCCTCAGTTTTAAATATATTCCACAAACTTGCTCCAACACTTCCTCTTTGACCCTCCATGCTCAATTCACTTGAGCGGTACCGCTTTTTGGTCCTATCATAATATTTGCATGGTGGTTTTTTCTTTTTTCTTTTTCCCCTGTACTTTCTGCTCACGGGACTCATTATTTCACTGACAACCCATTTCCACTCAAAAATGTAAGTGAATCTCTGTTTCTCGTGAGCTGCGTATGGATGCCAGGTCTTGGGGTCAGTGCTGCACAGGTATGGACTAGCAGGATGGCCTCATGCTGGTTGCTGTGCGGTGGCCATAGCTCCACCATAAAACCAACTCTGGGCTCAGAGGTGATTAAGAAATGAGAAGGCCTGTTTCTACATCAGAGTGCCAAATGCTGCTAATGTAAAATGAAAGTAGAAGTGAAAAGAAACAAGCCATGTAAGTATGGGAATATAGTTAATTTATTACGGCAGGTCTATAGCCTGGCTCTAATCCCTCGTTTGGAAATCAAAACCAGACTGCTGGAACTCACCTGCCAGACTCAATCTGTTTCATAATTACCTGTGGGTTGCTATTTTTGTTTACCTTAATAGCACAGTAAATACTGCTTCTGCCTTTGTTTATGACCTATTTAAGTGATGGAAATATCTTGAAGAAATTCTGTTTTTAATAGTGCCCCAGTGACTACCTTCTTTCACCTCCCAAAATAGAAGCCAATGCATCAGGCCTCCAGCATGAGCTATATTAGAGGGGAAAGAGATTTTAGTATGCTGCCAAGCCTGATGTTTATAATGATCTTCAATTTTTAGTTGCTGCAAGTGATTAGAAAACATGGGGGATTTTCTTTTAAGTACCAAGCCCATTTCTGTGAGGAAAGGTCCAGCAGTCAGATGAATTACTAGTAAAAGCTTGAAGTTTGATTATCATTGGCCCTTTCTAGATAGCTGAGGTTGGGAGAAGGGACAAAGGGCTCTTCCCTCTCCCCAGCAATCCTGCAAACAGGAGGTGCATGAAGTAGGAGCAAACTCATTCATACACAGATAGAAGTGCCTGGGTTGGGTCCCCTGTATGTATGTGCTCAAAGGTTAGGACTGGCTCCACCTCTTCCCATGATATACTGTGAATCCCAGTATGATTTTACCTATTCATTCCTCTCCTGGGCTCAGAGCTGTGTCTCACAGTACTTCAGCATGTAGGTAGTAACATAGTAGAGAGAAATACACTGCTTTGCCCAGCACATGGTTGCAGGTGATGTTCACATTCTCCTCCTCTCTTTTTTCACTTGAGTACCTTTGAGAGTCAACACGATTTTCATATGATGAAGAGGCTTCCTGTTGGGACCAAGATCTACAGGGTCACAGAATAGCCCCAAACTGACCTTGATGCCCTGTAGCAATGATGTGGTATAATGAACCCATCTACAAGAGAGGAAAGGGGACTTCTGAGAGGTTTGGGCTACAGGTGAATTGAAAAAAAATCCAGGTTATGGCAGCTAAAAAAAAAAGAAGCATTTATGTGCAAGGAACATTGTGAAACTTCTCATCATAGCTGCTTTTGTATCTGTGTTGGATGAGGTAATTACGAGCCTAGCCCAAAACACTTTGCATGCTAAAATAGCTCTTTTCCCTTTGGAAAATCTTACTGAAATGCTACCATCTGTAAACAAAGTAAAATAACCCAAATTGCAGCTCTGAGAGCCTATTACCTTGGGATTTGGTCACTTCAGGTCACACAAAGATCTACATTACATCTTCGTTAAGGTGATGTAACCATCACTATAGTGCCTTCCAACTAAAGTAGTACTAATAAGCTAATAATAAGGTTTTATAAAGCCTCTACCACTTCTCTGTTTTTTGGGGGTGTGTGTGTCAAAACAGACATTTTCCTGAGAGAATCAGAAAGCTGGAATGATTTCTTTTGTCCTATTTAACAGTTGTGTTTTCTGAAACTGGACTTTTCATGAGTTTTACTTCGCAAAAAACTTAGCAGTTGCTGTTTATGAAAATAAGAGGGAGCTGAAGAGCCCTTAATGTTTTGTAATAGCAGGACACTTCTCTGAGTGGCCAAATTAAGGCTGGGTTTCAGAGTCTGATTTTGAAATCATTACCTTTACACTTTCGTATACTTTTAAATGAGTCATGCCTGAAAAGTAGTTAACATCTCATGGTACCTTGATAATGTACAAAACCCCCAGCTTCAGTTCAGTGCCTAACTGGTGTATTTTTCTCATAAAGAAACAACATCACACTTGGAAACTGCAATGTCCATCTCTACACACAGAAAGTAATAGGAATTTCCACGAGTTTTAACTGGAATGAAAGATTCTTTAAAGCCGAACTTTACAGTCTAACATTTTAATGGTTGTACCAATTCGTGTTTTACGAAATCTGATCATCTTGTTCTATGTTTTTAACTTTATAGCTAAACTCCTTTAATTTGGACTTAGGAATTAGCAAGGATATAATCAATTTTATTAGTTTCTCAATTTTAAAAAGCTTGTAAAGATTATATTTGAACCTGCAATTGAAAATGATCATTGACTTTTTTCCTTCCATCTAAAACAAATTTAAAAATGCCATCATTAATATGTGAAATTTTACAGAGGAGGGATAGTTGAAAACATATGAAATGTAGCACTTGTAGACAACTGGCATCCTTTCTTGAAGTCTTATCTGGCAAGCTATCAGAACTGAATGTTATAAAATGCTATTTTATTTATGAATCTGTTAGGAATCGTGACTCCTAAGACTGATGTAGTAAGAAAAAAGAACAATTAAAATACAAGATTGTTATTTACTGCTGGTGGAAAGATCAACGTCAATAAAATGGGAAGAACTGTAGGGAAATAAACATATATATGCATGATCAAAATTCATTAAAAATAAAATCAATTTCCTTCAATCTTAATTATCTTCACTATGTCTCTTACCTCTGGCAGATTTTCTTCGTGTTGGAAGCTGTAACGATAGAGTTTTTCACTTCTTAAGAGGAGTGATAAATCTGAAATCAACAACTGTTAGTATGATTGGTAGGTTGCTGGAAGAAAATGCTTTTTGTGCAGCATCTTGTCCAAGATTCAATCAGGCTTCAAACCAAAGCATTCCAGTCAGACAGTTCTCATGGATTTTCAGTAATGAGCAAGATGGGGTGGGTGGGGAAATATTTACCAGTGTCTCTAAGGCTCTTGAACTTCATGTTCCTTTGCATTGTTGATTTACTAATCTCAATTATTACAGTTGGGATTTTCAGTAGATGGCTTTTTTGCCCATATATAGTCCACGCAACACGTGGCAGGGCACGGCTTGAAGCAGCAAGCTCTGCTTTTCTCACTTGATTACTTGTGTCAAGTTACAGATCGATGAAAGGTGAACAAACTCTCCTTAAACTATTAACGATGAGGGGACAGGCTCTGAAAAGGTTCAATCATTCTAGCTCCAATGACTCCGGGCCTTAGGGAGTACGGATACGTGTATAGACGCACAAGCTAGTGACTAAGGGCAAAGACGGATGCTTCAGCTTCCATGGTGTGAAAATTAACCTTGGGCACATTTCTGGAAGATATGGTTTGAGTTAACAATAATGAAGAAAGAGTAATGAAAGTCAATGAATCTTTCTGTGACTAACTGTGAATTTATTGTTATTCTCCATGACTTGACATTGAAATAAATGTAATCAAAGAACATTTTCTTTTCAGCTAATATTCAGTAGTTCATCTTAATTTGGATATGCCCATTTTGACATTTGATTTTAGGCTGCTATTCTAAATGAGAAAACGAAACAAAAAACCAACAAATGAAGAGACCAACCCAGATGAGACAGGGTGGTTAATTTCAAGGTGTATTTTTGTCAGTGTGGTGCTCATCATTTCCACAGAGCCACGCTTCCCTCCTTCTGTTAACAATCAGGACTCAGTGTCTGCCCTAGACCCTTCACTCATTTTCTGGCCAGGTAATATATGATTATATACCCTCCTGTTGCATGGGTCAGAGTCTTCTAAAATGATGGTTGCATATTTCTGTGATGAAGCAGCAAAATTTACACAGAAATGTGCAAAACAACAGCAGCTCCTACATCCCAGGGAGAAAAAGGCAGGTTGCTAGAAAACAGCATGGAAAAGAAGGATGAAACCTGTCAACCTTTTCATTTGTTATCCATATTCACATATCCATAGCCACAAATTCTTCATCAATTCATCTCTTGCCATTTAATTAATCTACTCGCACTCCAGGAAACATGTTGCTACTGAGAGCTGTGCAAAAATCATTGCTATTAACCATTAGTTAAAAAAATTCTGTTGAAAAATCTTCCCATAAGACTGAAAATTAATGTTGTACAAGTCTGTGGCAACAGAAAGTGAATATTAACTATTTTTTCTTTTCTTTTCTTTGGCTAGTACTGGATGTTCTGTTTTAATGCCTGAAGTGTCTAAAGCACAGCATTAAAAGAACAGCTGTTTTATAAAGTATTTAACTTATGTTCTTACATCTTTGACAAGTATTACATTCAAAATATTTGTTTATAGAAGACTGTACAATATGAATATTCAAATATTTAACAGCTTATCTTCTAGTAGAAAGGTCAGCCCAGCTGAAAAGGCTCCAGGAAAGAGCAATTGATGTATGGGAAACTGATTTACATCCACTAAGGGGCTGCTAACTTTGCATATTGATTGTATTAAAATCATGAACCATAGTGTAAAATGAGAGTAATTCAGTTTAAGAGAGGAGAGCTGTTTTAGATTTACATGAGGATTAAACTCCAGTATGTATCTAGCAATCTATGAATACTGTCATTGCAACAGTTTCCTACTAATTCTCTGTTAAATGTCTGTGTTTCAAATGCACTTCGTATTTTAAAATGTAAAATGCACAGTCACTTCATGCGTTTTAAGTCTGCATGTGACAATGCCTTGGTGAATCAGAGCTTAGTTATTTTGTTGCCTTCACATATATTCAAGTTTTATTATGTTTGGGTCTTGGAGAATCGTTCAACTAATAGGATTTTAGGAGAAAAAAATGCATGGAAGTTTTTGTGAAGACACCTGTTTATTTATTTCTCTTTTGTAACAGGGGAAAAAACCCTGTGAATTTTGAAGGCTTGTGCTTTGAGATATAAGGAGCTCGTCTGAAAGACAAAACACCTCTTATGCCCAGGAGAGCGGAGGGGAAGGGAGAGGCTGGGAGTCCCAAAGCCCTGCGGCTTCTCACTGCTCTCAGGGAGCAGGAGACCTGTCAGAGCCGAGTACGGTCAGAGCACATGCGGAGATCTCCAGCACCCTGCATCAAGGAAGCAGGATTAGCCCCACAATGCCATTCCTGCCATTCTCCATCGTGTGCTAAGCATTGGTGAGAAAAAGGGGAGCTAAAAGCCATAGCACACTTCATCTCTGGCTTTACATCCTGTACAAACATTTCATTTAGCCTGTATTTTGGCTCTATAAAATAAACAAATCTGTACTGCAGAAATGTCAGTTAAATAACTTTTAGTGCTTTTAGTGGGCTTTGCATGGGAGACACTGGATTTGTATTGATTTGCACCAGCTGATGAGCTGGCACAATATGTATTCTCTGCAGCTTTTATGAGATAATTAATGAATAATTCAAAATCGCAGTGCTTTGTACGGTGGTTGTGCCTCGCAGAGAGAATGACTGCCATGACTCTGTTGAGAGAGATGTTTCGATGGCTTTTTACTTTGATTGCAAAATTCTGAAGTGGTCCTTGGAAGAAATCCAAACAAACCCAAAGTACGGCAACTTCTGGTCAGATTCACACCCAATTCCAGTTTTTCAGGCCTGAAACCTTTCAACATCTTTATGTGTCAAGGCAATTAATATTCCCTCATCAGCTCTTCAAGATGACATATGTAATGTCATCAGCATCAGGCATCCTCTGCCTCTCAGTTGCTGCTTTTCTCTTTAACTTTTCCAGTGCAGGCAACAGTCCACATGCTGAACTCTATTTGGGATAGTAAAAGCCTCACCTTGTTTAGATGGCTTGTTCCCTCTTTTTCCTAACAGGATGAATGGAGAGTTTTGGACAGAGCATATCCCTGGCCTGATGCTGACCCCACCAAGGGACCAGCTGTAAGACACTCCACTATTGCTGTGAGCAGATTTTGATACACCACTGAGCATCCCTGGAATTCTGTCTTCACCCCCAGAATTCACGCTCTGGCATAAATAATTTCTGACAGGAATTGTAATGCAAGTGTAATGATGGCGAGAGATGCCAGTTTGACAGATCTGGAGAGTTGCAGCCCGTGAGCCTCGTTCTTCTGTTTCATGAGGACACAAAGCAGGAATTTGATCCCATCCCTATCTGCAACATCTGCATGCACAGACTTCTCCCCGAGCTGGAGAGATCAGCTCTGGAGCCAGCCAGATAGTTTTCAAGCAGGGTAAATATAGCTTTTGGAGGAAGTTTTCCTGTGTAGGGAAGCCAAGGTTGCCTCTTTACAACTGGTTTCCACAGTTCAAACACCAGTTTTCTCTGTTACATAAATTATTTTACTAGAACACTTTAATATCCAGTAATATTTTATTAAGTGAATCATGCAGCTGACAGAAGGTTTTTGTGCTAAAGAAGTACACAGCTGTAAGGTTGAAGGGAATAGCTGTAGTGGTTGAAGGGTGATGTTTTCTGAAGCTCTCCCTTCTGGATTCTTTCTGCTATCCCTCCAAAATTGGGCACGGGATTTAAGATGCAGCCTTGTCAATTCTGAGAAGGGCTGAAGAAATACTCCATTTCTTTTATGGAACAATCCTCTTAATAGAGCCCATAATGATAATTGTTTCTTCTGCAAAACACCACGTTTGACTCATCACGAGCTTGAGATCTGCAGTAATTCTGAGATCTTTCCTGCTGAAGTGTTGCCCAGCCACAAATATTCTCTACTTTGTATCTGTGCATTTCAGTTCTTCCGAACTGGAATTTATCTCACCTTACAAAAGCCACTCAAAAGCTAGGCATTTTGCCTACACAGTTCCCTGGGCTTCATCTAGTAGCAATGCAGAGACACAGGCATCTCTAGAGGGCAATTTACCCCAACTGTCCAAGATGCCTGGATTTCACATGAACTATTGCAACTTGTCTTTCAAGAATTTCATCCTGTTTAGACTATTTCTTCACTCTCCCAAGATCACATTAAATTCTGAGCTTGTAGCCCAAGTACTTGTCAACCTTTTCATCTTGGTGTCTTACATGTAGGATATAAAGATCCTATTTATAATACCTGTCTTTAAGTGGTCATCTTTATTGATAGGTATGCTTAGAGTAGGGTTTCCAATTAGCTGTATAAGATCTTATGGGTTTTTTACCTAAACTCTACTTCTCTAGTTTCTTTATAAGAAGTAGTGCGTGTGTCAGGACATCTTGCAGGGACTATTTCTGCAATCCCTATATCCAGGAGGCTGGCAATCATGTCTGAAAAGGAAATTTGGTGGGCTTGATATGATTTCTTTTTGATATACCTACAGAATTCTCCTTTTAATATTTTAATTATTTTCTCTATGTATTTAAATTATTTTAAATAATGACTGAAAATTAGGCTCCCTGGTCTTCTAACTCCTGCTTTTAAAATATGGTGAGATTGACTTTTCTGAGATTCATACAGTCATCCATGAATCCTCAAAAATAATCACAACTGGTTCAGGTTGCTCTAGCTAAGTTTAGCAGTGAACTTGATGGTATGCAACTTCGTTGTGGTTTAAACCCAGCCAGCAACTAAGCACCACACAGCCGCTCGCTCACTCCCCCCCGGTGGGATGGGGGAGAGGATCGGAAGGGGACAAGTGAGAAAACTCATGGGTTGAGATAAAGACAGTTTAATAGGGAAAGCAAAAGCGGCGCATGCAAGCAAAGCAAAACAAGGAATTCATTCACTCCTTCCCATCGGCAGGCAGGTGTTCAGCCATCTCCAGGAAAGCAGGGCTCCATCACGCGTAATGGTGACTTGGGAAGACAAACACCATCACTCCGAACGTCCCCCCCTTCCTTCTTCTTCCCCCAGCTTTATATACTGAGCATGACGTCATATGGTATGGAATATCCCATTGGCCAGTTGGGTCAGCTGTCCTGGCTGTGCTCCCTCCCAGCTTCTTGTGCATCTGGCAGAGCATGGGAAGCTGAAAAATCCTTCACTAGTGTAAACATTACTTAGCAACAACTAAAACATCAGTGTGTTATCAACATTATTCTCATACTAAATCCAAAACACAGCACTGTACCAGCTACCAGGAAGAAATTAACTCTATCCCAGCTGAAACCAGGACAAAATTCTTTCATTCTTTGGACATATTTTCCCCTTCCTGATCTCTCAATTTTTTAAAAAAATGTAAGCATTTGATTAACTATGTGATTAATGCTGATATAATTAAAAATTATTACAAACAGTGAAACAACTAACAGTCGTCTTCTGCCTTCTCTGTGGAATTCTCTTCTTGGTAAGGAGTGAACCTCTGTCTTCCTCTGATTTCTAATGTGTAGCTGGATTTTGTTGTTGTTTCCTGTATATTGCTGTGGCAGCTTTTCTAGTTTTATCCATGTGCTTTTTGTTCCCATTCTTAGTTGCTTTTCCTAGATCTCAGTTTTTATGATTCCTTTTCAACTTTCACATCCTTAAGGAGTTCCTAATGGAGCCATATCAGCCTTTTGCTGTACTTCTGAACTCTCTCCCCTTTCAGGTTGTCTCATTTAGAAACTCCCCCTCTCTTGTCTTTGTTTTCCTGTTCCTTTTCCCAAAAAGATATTCCAATTCCTTCAGTTTTTGTGTAACCCATTATCCTTATTGTGCTATTGTCCCTATTAAAGAAAACTCCATGATTTCTGATCTGATATTCTCAGTCATAACCTAAAATAACCTCTCCTTTTCTGCTACCTTTTGCTTTCTGAAGTAACAAATTGTCCTCCAAGTATGCTGCAAATATACATCCTCATCCCAGCTGACAGTTAGTCAAATAAAGTCACTGATCTCCAGCAGATCCTGCTCTTTGAATGCTTCAGAAGTTTGCCATCAGAAAGTATCACTCACCTCTTCCTTCTTACTACATATTTATAGTATGTTGCAGTGTTGACATGCCCCTTTTCTGTTGCCCTTCTTTTCACCAAGAAATACAGGAGACATTCAGATCTGTTTCTTGCCGCCTTCTGGATTTCAGAGCAAATATATTTGCTTGTTCTTTGTGTACAAAGGAATTTCCCTAATTTTTAAATCTTTTTTTCCAAGTTTCTGTACCAGTATTCAGATCCTGCAATTTAGCGTTCTGTTTCTTGTGATGCATCTTTGCAATGTCATTTTCTGTTAGAAAGCTTCAAGGGGTCATTTAATTTTATTCTTGTCAAGGAGCATCCTGCAAACATAAAAGACTTCTGGGAACAACCTTTAATTTCTTTGGGAACTACTCAGTTCACTATATATGAAACACAGAGCTGCCACTTTATCCAGGAAGAAGACAATGCATGTCTCTCTTTTTGTAAAGTATAACATCTGTTACCTACCTTTTTCCTGTTCCACATCTTTCCTCTCCTCTGTCCCACTACACATAGCATGTAGTCAGTGCTAGTAGTTTCTTTACATTACTCTAGAGCTAGTTGCTTGGTGCCTATAGCATGAATTAAGGCAAATTTAAAATTGAATGTAGAATTTTATAAGCACTGCAGAAATTCAAGGATATTTCATTATAAAACTTATTTTTCTGGTTTTGTTTTGGTGATAGTAGGGGACATCCCACTGCTAATTTTCCTTCCATAACTTTCATTCTGGATTCTATCCTCATGTCTACTGAATTATTATTGCAAGATATAAAATCTTCACACTGTACAAAATATTTAAAAAAAAGTGTGGAATACCGTATGCTTTGTAAAACTTCTTTTGCCTGTTGTTAAGGGTAGAGGATGCGCAATGTTGAACAGTTGTAAAATAAGTTACTTTTACATACACATTTCTGCAGAAATAAATCAGTCACTAGAGAATCATTCTCTTGGAAACGAAACAGTGCGGGTGAGTAAAGAGGTTTGGGAGTAGGGATAATCAGCCATGGCTACATCTGCACAGCAAGGACCAACAATAGTCTATCCCAGAGCATTGCATAATACAACAAAAGTCTCCCCCTTAACCTTGAATCCGTCTTTGTTTGAGCGAAGTCCATATTTAGTGCATTGCTCCCAAACACACAAGTGCTAGTTTATAAAAAAAAAAAAAAAAAAGGTCAAGCTGAGTCCAGCTGACCCCTTTCTTGTTTCCCCTTGCACTCAACTTTATTTTTTAAAAAAGCTCAGCGTGTTACAAAAAACTCATATGTGAAAGAAATCTGGACATGAGCAGATAAGAGATGTGGCATGATCTTTGCTGCCATTTAATATTCCATTGTGCTTCCCATGAGACCAGACTCCAGCTACAACGCCATAATTAAATAAAGAATTATGAAATACCCTCTGCCTCTGCTGGAATACTCCCTCTCTCCTCTAGGCTACTCCTGTGAATATTGGTCAGACAGCACTGAATATCCACAAGAAACTTTGCCAGCATTTCTGACATTGGAGCCCAGATTTTATTTTCTGTTGTGCTAAACGATTTGTTTGCTGACTATTTATGACTCTCTTGTCCTGTTCTTTGCTCCATCCTTGTGCCTTTTTCCAGGGATGCAAAGGGAATGGAGCTTGCGGGGCTTCTTGAGGTAGTGCACCCCTCTTTGCTAGCTGCCATGGTTGATGTCACCGATTCCCAGCTCTCCTGTCTTCACAGAATGTGTCCACAGCGCTGCAGGAGGCTTGAGTTGTCTTGTGCTCTTGTTATGGCAAGTTGAGTAGACCATTACATAGTCTACTATTCCTCCTGATGCAGAGCAGATGTTATGGCTGTTTTATTTCTTGCCTGATTAAAATAGTTTTTGTGGGACCAGAGGACCAGGGGCGTAGCCTCTAGTCACATCCTCTCATCTCATGTTTTGTGCTGGACCCAGAGATTTTGTCTTACCTCTCAAAAGGGTTTTCTACATTTATGCCAAGAGGGCAGCAACCCTGTGTCGTACTGAGCATCTTTGACCTCTACCAAAACCAAGTAAAGCGAGACTGTAAATGAGAAATATCTCAGAAGAAAATGAAAGCTGTTGGTTTGGTTTGGTTTGTTTTTTTTATTATGGCTATTATCACCATAGTAAAAGAGAAGGCAACATCCATTGGGATTTTCCTTGTGTGTAAAGTGAATTAACACACAAGATAAATATACTGACCTGTGGTGAATACAATGATGACATGTAATGGAAAACTATCAAGCTCTGGAGGTTCAGTCTGTATCAATTTTTAGCACCAATGGTAGCTTTGAGGTCCAATAGATGCAATATCCTGTATGTATGTATCCAGTAGGATATAGGGATATAGTATAATTGTTCATATATAGGATATGACATCCTTTGAGTGGATCATACATATATGCCTATGTATTTAATTCTTCTTTCCTGATTTAAGAAGAGAGGATTGCTTTGTCTGTGGTTTCCAGAATGGAGCAGTTCGGGGCATTAAAACACAACGAGAGAAGAGACCCCTGTAAAAGCCACAGAATCATTGAATGTTTTTGCTATGCCTGGTACAGAAAGCAACGCTTGCTTAATTTTCCTGCCAGAAAAAATTACAAATCTTCTTTGAAATAATTCAGAGAGCCACAAAAGTTTGAAATTGAGGCTGCTTCATTTAGTTGATTAAACTTTATTTTAACTAGAAACTTTGCATTTCTAAAAATAAATAAGAAGACCTAGAAGCTTTTTTTTTTTTTTTTTTTTTTTTTTTTTTTTTTTTTTTATTTTCTTTTCTTTTTWAATTTTTTTTTTTTTTTTTTTTTTTTTTTTTTTTTTTTTTTACAAACATACTCTCTCCTTTCTTTGCCAAATCACATGTAACAGCTGCAGACTTTATAACATTATCTAAATGTTCAGACTGGCTATAAAAGATTAAATATAAAATTCCAGTGCATAGAACAACTGGTACAAAGAACAACAAAATTGAATTGACTAAAGGCTGTTCATTTAATCTACCTTTGTTAATTGAAGCCTTCATCAGGGAACAGAAAGAATCTGTTTTCTTTGCAAGGTGCTGTGGTGGTGGTAGTAGTTCTGGAGAAAAAGTACAATGCAAGCAGAATTCCCTCTGGAGGTATCTGGCTTGAGAAGAAGACAAAACTATAATTTTACTTTAGCTCATGGCTCCCCCTTAAGTAGGTTGGGAGTTAGGGAATTCTGTAAGAAAAGAAAACCTGGAGAACATTTACTGTTTTGTTCCAGCTCTGCAGTCCCACCGGACTCAGCTCTGTGCCAACATCATAACAGATAAGACAGCGGAAAGAGAGAGCCAAGAGTGAATAAGCTCACGGCTTGGGGATACTGCACTAAAGAAGATACATTTTGCAACACGCACTGCTTTACCCTTTTTGCATCTATGCTACATTTAACAGCACATGATCTGTTTTCAAGATAGTTTCCTTCTGGAAGTCGTTCTTGCAGCCTGGTCCTGGGAGGTGTTAAGTGCCTTGAACTTCCACTGACGTCAGCAGGGGCTGAACACGCGGCACCTGGGATGGGGCCCGCTGCCCGCCCCGCTCACCGTCCCAGCTGCTCCAATGTCAGCTAGACACTTGCGGGAACTGGACCATACTTTACACCCAGTGTACCTGCCTCTAAATGTTGGTGCTCTCTGCTTATGGTTGCAAACCATTTTATATCACAACTGCTGAGTCCTGCAAATGTTATTTATCTGTGGCTCCAGCAAATGCTATTTATCTGTGGCTCTCATTAAAATCCAGACAGTCTACCACCTGTGGCATTAAATGCAGTTGCTGGGCTTGCTGGAGCCTCCCATGGGTGAGATTGCTTTGTGCCATCAGCGCTGTGCATCTAGGACAGCAAGGGGATGAAATGGACTTTTTATGCTGCCTGCACCAATTGCTGAAGTAACTGAAGGATAATGACATTCATTTTGAATGTTTCCTTCATGCCTTGCTGCTTGCTCTTCCTTCAGCATCACCATATTCCTTGTTTCTCTTCTGTCCCTAAGCCCTGTGCTTAGGGCTTGAAGCCCTAAGCTGCTTGAAACCATAAAGGAGTGGGGCTGGCATTGTTAACATCTGTTGGGAAGGTGAAAAGCAGTTCCTCCATGAGAAGGTCCAAATAAGCAGAGATGCCCCCAAGGGAAGGAACAAGTTTCCAGCATCTTCTGGAAAAGTGAAAAGTTCGCTGGATAGCCAAGGCCTTATTTGCATTTCTTTTACATAAGTCTGGAACTTTTTTTGTCTAGTATGATTTTATTGATAGCACATCTGAATGTAAGTTTTCAAAATGCCTGGGCAAGAGACCCTGCAGCAGGGTGAGAGACTCTCAGAAAAGACACAGAGCAGAAGGAGGAGGGGAGGGAAGAAGGCACGGGAGGATGTTCCCTTTAGCAGAGAGGAGTGAGTGAGTGTGTCGCTGTGCTACAGGCTCCTATTGCATTGCCCAGGTGCTGCCAAAGTGTCAGAGGGGAGAAGAGGTGACATGAGGCTGAGCCCAGAGGAGTCCTCTTCAGGAGCTGAGACATGAACCTCCCTATGAAACCAGTATAGGGGGACTTTTAGTCTCTGGCAAAACTATTGCCGTCTGTTCTTATTCCTGACTGGCTGTGGTGAGCTACACCCCTGTCTGAAAAGCTGCTAAACCCTCGGCAGCCCAGTGATGGCAGGAAATGGAGCTGCTCTGTTTTCTTGGTCCTTGCTTGTGTCTCCTGTTTGGTGATTTCAGCTAGGCTCGGTAGTAAAAGTCATGGAAATTGCATGTCCCTGAATGCCTCCAAGCTTGGACACTGAGCTGGAAGTGGTACAACAAGGAAGGTATAATCATGACTTCCTCAGTAGCCAGTCCTAGCTACAGGAGAAGGAAAGGCTCAGAGGTATTGCCAGAGCATCCTGAAAGATGAGAGTTTTTTCAACTGTTAATTATTCAGCTTTTCCAAGCAAGTGTTATGCTTCTCGTCTTTGGCCTGCTCCCCCAAGAAAGTCCTGTTTGTTTAAAAATATTGCTTATGAGTGGGGAAGCATTGCTCTTTCTCAAGTATCCAAATGGTGCAATTTAGGTCATGTCGACCAGATGCAGAGATTCCAGGACTAGCAAAGACCCGAGCAGTGAATCCACATGTTCCAGCCCATCGGCTGAATGGGGACTTATAAGCTGGAGTCTGGAAGTAGTTTAATCATGTTCACTTGGGGCTGCATTTGAGCTATTTAATCTCTCTGTTAGACCTGCATTGCTTGGGCACAGTACTGCACAAGTGGGAGTATGCTGCACCTGGAGCAAAAATAGTTTATGTCTGGTCAGGTTGTGTGTCTCTTCACTACCCACCTGCTCACTCATGATTCTGGCATCAGCATGAATAGAACAAGTTGTGTCTACCTACTTCTGCTACTGCCCTTCATTTCCTAAGTTTCTGGGGATGCAGCGGGATCTGTTGATATTAAAGACTTCTTCAGCGGATACCCTAGTTATTGATTACAGACTTTTTTTTTTTGTCTGGCAGCAGTCCTACAGCAGTCTTAAGATCTCTTCTACATCCTACTTCTCCCCTTTCTTCTCTACTCAGTGGTCAGCACCTTCCTTCATCTCATGTTATAACTCTTTCCACCTTCCCTTCAAATATTCTTTCCTTCTCTCCTCCCTCCCAAATTAATAAGTTTTGATACTGACAATGCGGTGCTTGCACCTGGGCTTCTTTTGTAGTTAATGGAAGGAAACTTGCACTTTTAGTGTGTAATTCATTGTACCTACCTTTAGCTGTTTGCATTAGGATGAGACTAGTTGTGCCCTAGAATTATGTACATTTGCTCAGGTGAATCCCAACCCTATTGCCTAATTCTACCTCCTCTGCCTTCACTGGGACTCTGCATTTCTGGCTACCGATTTCTCTATCTCTCTCACTATTGCATAACCTCCTGAATCTATCTTCTTCAAACTCCATCTGCTTCTTCGACCTTCTCTACAGTCTACATATAGCCCATTGTTCATTTTTACTTTTCCATTTTCCTCTGCGCTTAACTTTTCATGTAAATTCTCTATTAATTTCTGCACCACAGGCTCCTTTCTAAGCACACTACCCTGACTCAGGAGGTCTGACTACAGTCCAGAGCCCTTCACTGCCCTCTTCTGTTTTTTAAACACTCCTTCAAAGCTTTTTCCTTGGGGAAGTCTTGAACATCTGAACTGTTTTTTAACTTTCTTCAACTTTTTGCTGTTGTAGATAGCGTCCCTTGATATACGCTCCTCCTCGTCTTCCATGACTTTCCTCTTGGTTCTCTTCCACCTTTGTAGCTCTTGTTCTCTTGTCTCCCTATTTTTCTTGAAACTCTTCAGAAGACATTGTCAGATTCTTACCTTCCTCTTGCTCTTTTTCTTTCTCCTTTCATTTGACCCCAGAGATGTAGCAAAACACTCTATCAGTAAAGCTGTCAATGTTGTCTCTGTGTTGAGTCTCTATGTCCTGTGATTTGATCTGTCATCTCATTTCCCTCTACTTCTTAGTCTGGGGGTTGGCGGTCACCTCAAACACAACTTGCTGTCTCAGACTTCACTTCAATGCCACTGACAGCAACTCACATCCCTTTCTTCACTCAGGTCTCTCTTCCATGCTTCAGCTGAGCTTTTCTGCTTCTTCCTCCACAATATTTGCCAAATCTACTCCCTAGTCAGTGTATTAACAGTGCACTGTGTTAATGAGATATACTAGCTGTCATGATGAAATGTGTCAGCTAACTGATGATGTAGAAAACATAATATATGGAAAGATGATAGTAGCCAAATGCAGTGAGACACACCCCAAAAGTTTTCTGTGGTACCTATGGAGGGAAACAGCTTGCCCAGTGCTGAATGTACCAGCCCAAGAGGATGCAATTTGTTAATTCACTTACATCTGTAAGAAACATTTGTATTTTTACAGAGTTAGAGCCTACACTATGCTGCTTATAGCTTAGACTTGGATGTTCACAGCAATATTTATACTTAATGTGTCACTGAAACAGATCCTGAATTTCAGATGGAGTTTGGAAGTCTGTAATTTTTCAAGGATTTGTCATATGAACCTGCTGACAACTTTAGCTGCTACTCTTCTTCAGCATCCCTCAGCAAAACCCACATGGAATTTCCTGGGATGATATGCATCACACACCTGTCTCTGCTTAAGATTGAAGTCTCTGGCAGGCAGTACAGATGTAATTTTCTTAAACTAACAGCAAAAGAATCCATATACAATTCACAGTCTGAAGCCCAAAAGCACATAGGTCTAAAATGGTGCTTCTTTACTGCAAAAAGAAACAGTTTTATGTTCCAAAGTTGTTCCAATCCTGGATAAAATTAAATGTTTTTTTCCCAGTCATTTCACTTGTCCCTTTATTTAGTTATTTATGTTTTTTTCCTTCCTGTGCTCTTGTGTCTCTCCAGAACTGAGCTCAATGATACTTTGCTCATTTTAAAACCATGAACAATCTCTTTTGCTGGCATATGATGACCAAATGGGCAGTTTTCACTAGAACTCAGATCTCAGGTTAGTTTTGAATGTCACATATTTGGATTATTATTAACAGCACACTCAGATTCTCCAAAAGTGGGAGTGGGAAGAGGAAAAGGGTCTCATGACCCTCAAATGGATCCCAGCATATCCATACTCCATCACCCTCTGTGGCCCCCAGTTGCACAATAACATGTCCTGCAGCAGCATCGGGTGGAAAATGAAATTTCCAAACCTCTCAGAACATCAAATAAGTTTATGTTCAGGTTCCTGATTTGAACAAAGATTCAAGGAGCTCTTATTTTATCTGAATATTTTTCACCCTGCCTTGAAATAACACTGGTTTTTGTTTTGCTTGAGAAGGAAAAAATTCTTAGCATGCATGTGACTCAGAAGAAAACCTGTTTGTTTTCTGCAATAAGTAAACGATGAATCATTGGTGGTTTACCACATTTATTTCACTGCACATGMGATGTGTTATGCAGTTAAATTTGGTAAGTCTTACTACCTCAAGGCCTGATTCTGCAGCCCCTGCTTGCACTCATGTCTGTAGAGAAGCCATCTGCAGAGAAGTCTGACAGAAGTGCTAGGGAGACAAAGCCAGCGGGTTCATTCCTATGCCATAGGGCAGGGATGCTGAATTTGTCCCTCCACGAAGAACAACTTTCAATTAACAGCACAATCTGACAGCTTCAAGAAAGGCCTGGCTGGAAATAAGAGTATATTTCAGAAACTGGAATAAGCTAACATCCCGGTGCTCCTCCCTAAGGGAGAGGAGACTGAGAACAAATAGACTGAGAAAGCCTATATGTTTCAGGACGCAGTAATCCAGTTGTAATTAGCTGGTCTCAGCGAGGCTCTCTGGCCATCCTTCAGCGCGGCGGCGGCACGGGGCTACCCTGGATCACCATAAGCCACCTATGCCTCCTTCTGGGGTCACACCCGCGGCTATTAACTTTAGAAGCTTCCTCTTCATTTTAAGAAAGGTTGTTTAAAGTGCTCGTACTTTGATATACTATAGGGAACAGGCCTATATTGGCAAAAGATGGACCAGATGACTTCATAGTCCCTTTCTGTCCCAGATTCCTGCAATTTCTTCTCTGTATTTTCCTGTTAACTGTGCCAGTGCCCAACTGCATGATACAAGTAGCAGCCCACAAAGCAATCAGTAATACAGGCTTGTATACATACACTTGTATAACATATACCAGAAAATCTCAGAGCCTTTTCTTTCCTAACTAATGAAAAATAAAATAAAAGAATAGTCTGTTTGGAAAAAAAAAGCTATTTGTGTTTTTATATAGTGGCAGATATTAAAAGCTTCCAGTAGGCAGGAATCCTGGCATGCAGATTTGGTGAATGACTTATATTGTACTCAGACAATGGACACATGAAGTTGGATGAACAAAGAATCAAACCATGTTGTGATTCATCCCTTGAAATGAAACTCAGGGCATTCAGGAAAATGCAATCGAGCTATTTTTTACACTTTGTGCTTCTTTGGTGACTAACGAGGCCTAAAACTTCGAAAGAACAGCTTTGATAATTCTGATGCTGTATTTACTTAGAAATGAAACTTCATCAAAAACATTCTTGTAGACAGGTCCGGGTCAGAATCCATGCTGCGGGGTGTTCATCCTAATGAAATTGATGACTTTTGGATTCAGCCATTACTTCAGTAATGAGAATGATGAAGCTGATGAGGGATAAACTGAGTAGAAATTTTTTCAAGCAAACTGATAAATGGAAAAGAGATTTTATACTGTTAAAATAATGATAATAAAGAGGATGAAAATCATTGGTATCTGGTTGCTAATCATTATGCCATATGCTAGCAAACCTTCAGAGTTTATATATTTGCTTCAAAATGTTTTACCTGGATAAATGTATTTAAAGGTTTAATGTATAAGATTTAGTGCCCTACAAATCTTCACAGCAGCTGACAGCTTCCTTGCTGTTCGAAGAGATGAGCTTGGAAGATAGAAAATAAAGGTCTCCCTAGGGGGAGCAGATGGGGTGAGAATGATGAGGGAAAGGGATTTATCATGAGATGATTTGCACTGAGATTTAGAGTGAAAATTACCAAACAAGATAGGGACTTACAGATGTCACTTCTACAAACCAGGACAATCAATAAGGACTTAAACACCAGATTCTAGCAAGGAAGAAGGAAAACTGATGTCTTGGCTATAGAAAAGTGCTCTGGAATTTAACTTGCTTTACCATACATATGAATGTAGTTTGTTTGGGAAGAGTGTGAGGGGCTGGATGGGAGGAGGTAAGGAACTGCAGTGCTCTGAGAAACCTGTAAAAGTATGAGTGCAAGCTCTGTGTCTTTCAGAAAAACTCATCTGAAGAGGAGCTGAAACACAAAACACTCCTCAGACCACTCTCTGATCTTTCCTTAGGGCTGTATTTTGGGCTTAGGGAACATCTCTGTATATGCTAGCAATCAAGTAGTCACAGCTACAGCGCTGGTTTCTCTCATGGTTAATCTCCTCCCTTACCACCAGCTCTAGCCCTACAGTGAAGTCATTATGCTAAACCTCTGACATCCCAGTAACTTCCATAGCAACAGAGCATGATGTCCTAAACACAGGATTAGGTGCTTAAGCAGAGCCTGCGTAAAAGAGGAAATCAAGTTGTGAGGGCGAAGGCTGTCAGCTGGACACACGCGACACACCTGCCTGCCCCGCTCGGGTGAGGGAAAAGCAAAGCCGCGGTAGTAAAAGCTGGCGATCTGAGAGCCAAGCTGGTGATTCAGTTTGTGGCACTCCAGGGAGGCATTGCTGGAGCCCTGTTATCCTTCACCACTGAAGGCAATTTTTGTCTGGCTTCCTTCTGCCAAAGTGCTGCATACTTGAGCTGTCTGTGCTATCCCTCGGCAGGCTAGGCTTGAGCACTGACAAAAACAGCACCATAGCTAAGCAGGACTATAATGCTTCCTGTACTCAATGCACTTCAGCCAAATTCATGGTTCGTTGTAATCTAAGATGGTCATACAGTAATTTAGACCCCCTTGAACTCACATTCCCTTATGCAGTTAGATTTCCTGAAGATAAAGCCCTGTTGACATGGGAAAGTTTTACTGGTTATATAGACAAAGTTAAGCTGGTGTAACCACACCCTGAATATCTTTGAGCGTGTGGAGACTCCTTCGGGTGTAAAAGTGACCTTTTCGGTTTAGCCTATACATCTTCTTGTGCTAAACCAGAAAATTCACATTGATATTATATTAAAGGAGTAGCCCTACTATCTGAGCATAGACACCTTTACTGGGTTGGTGAAGTTAGGAGCCCAGATGCCCCGGAAAGTCTCTGGAGGCTGGTGGGTGCGTCTGGAAGGTGGCTGAGAGTTTCAAAGTTATGAGCCTAACCATTGTTGCCAAACTGGTGTGCTCTGAATTTGTCACCGTTTTTTACTACAGATTGCCTTTTTCCATCAGCCATGTAACTAGTTTCTCTAGGCTAATTTAAACAGAAAATAGGTGGCATATCAAATAGGTAGTCCATGTTTTCTAACCTGAACTAGCTAAACCTTAGTATCAGCTTAGCCTTATCTGGTTCAGGAAGCTCTTTGTAGTCACATAGGGAGACCAATATCCCCAGAGGACAATCAGTGCTGTTGCGAGGGTCGATTTTCTTAGGGAGAGCTGAAAGTGTATTCTTGACACAAAGGGTCCCTGTCCAGTATTATGTCTTTTCACAAGAAGGGGAGGTCAACTACTGAAAGAATAAAATCTGCCAGATTTTTTAAAATATGGACAAAAATATGTATTCTCTTCTGGCTGAACTCTTGGAAATCCTTGATGTTTTTTGGCTAAGAAGTTTCGAAAGAATATTTTGTTAAAAGCAGCTCAAAATTCAGTCTGAAACAGCTTAAGTGGTTAAAGTTTAATAATTTTCTGAGCTACTGAAAACATTTATGGTGGGGAAATTGCTGGACAAACTTAATGATAGTTGGTACTGTTGATGCTTGACAATGTAAAGTCTTGTAGCGGGGTAGAAGTAATTTCTGTGCTTTATAGATGTGGATACTCTTATTGTGCAGATACAGCTCTAATCCGCCCAGAATCCCTGAGTTTCTGGCTTCTGTCATACCTTGTGATAGTCCTGGTAAATACTCCACTGATTAGTGGTGTTTTTGTTGGACTTGATTTCATGGATTGCTTTCTTTTTCTTGTACTACACAGGCAGCTCAGTGGGAGTCTGCAGCTTAATTAGTTTCCCTATCTTGATCAGAAATCAAGGTTAGATCCAGTTAGCCTAACTTAGACATCTAACTTGTTCCTATATTTTGTGAATCTGATGAAGTAGCTCTCCCAAAGTAACTGTGCCACTTGCTGTTGTAGTCAACAGAAGAGGACAGGTGACTTTGAAGGTTTCCAGAAGAGAGTCTGTCTAAGTGGTCAGACCCTTTCTCTCTGCAGCCCTTCAAAGACACCTGTGTTTCTCCTTCTGACTGTAAAGGGAATTTCAGCACTTAACTCAGTGTCACTAGGTGCCTAGTGAGTGCTTGAATGAAGCCAATACAATTTTGTTTCAGATTTATGGAGTTTAACACTGTATGAATGTATACATATGCATATACATATATATGCATATATATTTATGTATGCCTTTATCCAAGTTGGCATGCTTCTTTTGAGATCTTTTTATTTATAAATATCAAAAGTTTGTATGGAAACCTGCCAGGTAACACTGGTTTTATATTTCTGATTTCCATTTTGACACAGTTCACAAATGCTATGTCTCCCAGAAGCGCTAGCTCTCTTACCTCTTATTAAGTTCACTGATCTGGCCTCACTGTGTCTGGTTTGCATTCTTTTTTAGCCATCAGAAATTTACTGCCAAAAAGTAGCACATTTCAAACTGCAGAAGTTACAGAAGCAACAGTAGATGATTCATTGGTTGAGCTTTAACTTGAGTACTCAGCAAGAAAATACCATGCACGGATCTTTGTGGCAAGGGCAGCAGATGCAATGTTTGCCTTTTGTGCGCAATTACTTATTGTAAATTGCAGCTTTCAGGTCTTGATTGCACTGTAAAGAGGTGTGTCTCCACCATTGTCCATGTACGGTAAAGATGTACTGTAAAATCCACGCTTTATATTTAAACCACCCTTTTTGCCTGCCAGTGAACAGAAGCCAAGAAAAATAGTTGTGAATATTTCATAAAGCCAAATGTTTTGTGCGCAACTTTTTCTGAAATTAAACTGCTACCTAAACTGGGTAGCAAATATTAGTTCTAGCCAGCTATGGAAGAAAAACGAACTTGATTTCATCTTTTAAGCTCACCACAACACTTTAAATGGTTCCTTCTGTCATTTGGAATGGAAAAAAAACATTTTAAGCTAGCGTATATTTATTCCGAAGCACTAAAAAATCAAAACTTATGAAAAAATAAAGAGAAGCTGTTCACAAAATGTAAACATACAGTATATATTTCACATGTTTTTCTGCCGAGACCCCAAACCTGAATCCCTCTGGCTAATTTTGGTAATTAAATATCCCATGACATTCTTCATCTGATAGTGTCAGACTTGTGTATTCTGGCAGAAACCTAAATGTTGTACTCTTCCTAGTGTAAGAAGACACATCTCAAACTTCATTTTGGTTCCCAATTTATCCAAGCACTAGTTATGTGTTTGGTTTTAAAGCATATAAATGGACCCATTGAAACTGATGTGCTGTGAGAGTTACACACTAGACAAGTGACCAGATCTGACATTGACTGCGGCTGTGCAACTTGACAGAAGCTAATGGTATTGCCGAGATGTAACTGAGGGCAGAATTTGGCCCTGGTCCCGTGCTTGTCATAACTTACCATATTAAGCTGAATGTTAAAGGTTTTGTACAAGGAACTCCATGCAGAGCTCTGATGATTAATGGGATCTGGATGCAGAAATTCCTGTGGGCTACAACTGAAAATTCATTCCTCTATTTTGATGGCTGTTCATTTTAATATAGGACTTTGATACCACATTGTGCCGACAACTGTGGAATAGTCTGGCTACTTATATTTATCACTTTGAACTTCTGGAGGCTTGCGAAACCATTATGGAAGCTAGGCATTGTGCACTGCATGCAATTCCAAAGTACCCAGAAGCTTAAAGCTGCTGTTTACTCCTTCCCTTGAATTTTGACAAGTCCTGAGAGATGTTGTTTATAACCTTCTGTAGAGAGTATTAGTAAATTTGAAAGGAAGGTAACGAAGGATATTTCTGTTTATGTACGTACCAGTACAGCCATGGCAGACAATTAATAACATTTTCCTTTGGTAACTTACACAAAAACGTAACCGTGATCCATTATATTGGGAAAGGTAAAACCCAGCTAGTTCTGTTTCTCGTATGGGATGTTTTACTAAAGAAAGCATGGCATTATCCCAATGGGACATTTGAATCTATTCCAGACATTATGAGCTGCTAATTTGCTGTCAGAACAACCCCAAAGGCTTTCCTTCAGATTGGGCTGGCAGCAACAAGGGTGTGAGCTGGAAATCTTAATGAGATGAAGGCCATTTTTAGCTGCCTTTTTTTTCCATCTTTCACCTGTAAAATATTTCTTTTAAAATTCTGAGGTGTATTTCTCCAGTGCAGGACACGCTTGGTATAAAGAAGATCTAAGTATTGCTTAGCCTGCCCTACGGAGTGGTCCACCTGAGCTGGCAGAGTGGTGATATCAAGAAATTTGGTCTTTGATCCTTGAACTCTGTGATTACATTTATAATCCCACTGAACCAACCACGTGTGGACATTTAGCACCGTGTGAGCGGAGGGGAGGGAAGGATGGCAGACTGGGTATGGTGCGATTTCAGCTGCGTGGAGATGGCACTGTTTGCATGGCACAGATGTTACCTGCATGTCTTGCTCCAGCAGCTTTTCTTCTAGGCAGTGGGGTGCATAATACCTTGTGTCCTTGTGGAGCAGCAACAAAGTGCTGTAGAGTGTTTCTTCGGGTCACCTCCATTTTCTGCTACTGCAGAGAAGACGTGAAAGGGGAAGGAGGAAGAAGGAGGCATTTTCAGACACAAGCCTCATCTAGATGCCTGGTACAAAGCCCAGGAGTGGACACACTAGGCAAAAGCAAACCACGATTTGTACCAGTACAGCTTAGCAGAAGGAAGCTGCTCTGGTGCATTTTGCACGCTATTGGGCTTTTTGTCTCTCCGTGCTGCGTGTCTTCATCGACACAACTACCGAGTGCTGAACTCAGGTGCAGACCAGCCTCTCCAATCTCTGGCCCAGCAACTCCTCTTGAATGGAAGGGTCGGGGAAGTGAATATGGGTGAAATGGAGAAGGCTCTCATCTTCCCATAAAATCCAGAGCTTGTCAATACCAGAAGAGAAGCAAAGTTGCAAAACATGTTGGCAGGAGTGCAACCCAAGTGAAAAATCGGTACAGGACTGCCAGCTGAATTGCACTCTTTGACTTTGCGAGCCAGTTTCTGTTCTCATAGGGTGCAAATCTGGACCAGCTCTCCGAACTCCACTGAAGTATTTCAGGATTTATGTCTTCTGAGTGGAGCTGAATTTGGCCCTCTCTTGAGCAGACTGGAGTTATACTGTCACTCCACAAACTCCAGTATTTTTAGCAGCAGTTGTCACATCTAATCAAACACAAAATTTAGCAGGATGAAGTGAGAAAAGTGCATGGTTCAGGAGATTTAAAGCCAAGATTCCAAACATTTTATCCAATCTCTATACTGACAGCTAAGTAAAGAAGTTTGTATATACATATATGTATTTAAGAGTTATTTACTGGTACTTTTGTGCTGTTACCAGCATTGTACTTCTGAAATCGCTAGCAGACACCTACTGTCCTGAGACTAGTTCATTAAAAAAAGAACAAACCCAAACCCTCAACAATGATATGTTATCTTTAAAGTGAACCATTCACAATGTTAATTCAAAGACTAACCACATCCATTTAGCAACAGAGCAGACAATATTATGTAATCTATTTTCCAATGCAAATTCCAAGTCATAAATGCTCACAAGTTTTTAAAAAGAATCTAGGACCCAAGAGCTGATCATACAAATTAGCTGATAAAAGAGTTAGGAAAAGAGATAACAACAGTAATTCATAAGCAGAACCATGTGTACACATAGGGAAACAAATTTGGTTCAGTAGGCTATTCCTTATTGTCTATTCATTACCGATTATTCACTTATCTTTATCTTCTAATTCCCCATATCAAATCTTTTCAATTCATCATCAGCTATGGAGACTGGCTGACATATGTTTGCCTAGTCCAATCTGGCATGAGGCAATATTGCAGCTGGAGGTATTTCATGGAAAAAATGACCTATCCGAAGTGTATTGTCAGTTATCCAAACAATATAAAGTCAGTAATCTTGAAGAACTGATTTTGAGGCATTGGTGTATTCTTTTTCCATGTTTTTAAGGAAAAGGCTTGGAATAAAACAGGAAGTATCGAAGAGGTGAATTAATTGAGCGTCCTGAATTCTCAGTGAACATCTTGAAAGAAGCAGTAAGTACAGCCTACTGTACTTGTTAATTTACTGTGGGACTATTTGGAAATTTATCTTTAGAATTCGGTTACTGTTGTGAGACTGATTTGTTGAGAAGAAATTTTAAGTCTGTGTTGCAAAGAGTGGCACAGGAATGCCAAGTGAGGCCGTGATCTTGTCATCCCGTTGTTGTTTGAGAAAAACCTCAAGTTTTGCAGTTCCTAAAGCAAAGAGGAAAATATCTGTGAAAGGAGGCTGAAAGTGAGACACTTTCAAATTAATAGTTAATTCTTTAAGAACTAATTGTAGTTGGAGACACTCAAGAAGGCAAACCAGAGTTGCGCTTATTTTTTTCTTGGGGGTATTTCAAAGATCTCAAGGTTTCAAGTTACTTCTTATGTATCTTTCTAAAATGGCTCTGTATGTGCAGTTGCAGTTTTTCTGTGCATACCACCCCCACCCTTACGTGGTCCTGCTGGTATTTCTAACTGAGGTTGTACAGCCTGACTCACGCCACACATGTTAAAAGGAGTCATGCTGCTGATTTCAGTGGCTTTTCAAGAAACCTTGAGGAATCAAATGAATTCTGCCTTTTCTCCATTTCATTTCATACTGGTGCTTGAATGGCAGAAATGTGCAACAAGATAGTCCATTTAGCTGCACATTTTCTGAGTTTAAATGAGGTGGGTGAGCATGCCTTAGTGTGTGTTTGAATATCAACAGCTTGCAAACAGGCAGTCTCTGTGGGGAAAAAAACCTCATAGCAAAAGGAAAAGCTTTTGCTGTAAAATTTTACCTGATAGTTCATTTTCTTTATCTTTTAAACGTCATGAAAAGAATAAAAGTTTACTGGTAGGAGTGGGGTGAGGGACTGTCACAGCAGTACCTTGTTTCCACTGTAAATCTAATATGGGAGAAAAAAGTGTGGAGAAGGGTGGATGAAACATGGCACATGTTATTAGAGAAATGCAGGGTCTGAGAAAAATAACTTTATGTGGCTGTGTGTCAGGCTGGGGAGTATTTCTCTGCTTGAAGCGAGCCAGATCGCTGTGAGAAGAGCAGGAGCTGACTTGACGGTCCCAGCGACAACTCGCTTGGTGACAGAGCAGAAGGAGCTCTGCCACCCTTCTGCCCCTTTTCCACACTGAGTGACAAGCCACCAGCCTCCAAGGGAGCCTCGGACCATCTTGGGGTGAATTCAGTGATTCAGGGTGCTGATAATGTGTAGGCTGTGCTTTCCCATTCCTTCACTCGGTAGTCGTCTGGGTTTCCGCTATGAAAGTACACAGATGTTTACACGAAGCAGATCTGCATGCGATGTCCCTTCCCATGCATCTCGCACCTCCCTCTCCCCAGGACACACGTTGTATCCTCTCTCTTAGGAGTGGCTGATCTGGCCCATGTCCTCTCCCACCTGAAACTCCAGTTTCTCATCGCAGCCCTGGCAGACAGCCCCCTCCCCATCTGCTCCTCTCACCTCCCACCTGGAAATCCCGGTTTTGGCCCACTCCAGGGACCTGCACCCTGGGGGTTTGTTCCCTCTCTGTCATCTCCCTTACCTCCACTTCTTTTCCAAAGCACACTCCTGCCATGTCTTTGGCTGTCACTTGCTGTCCTAGAGCTGCCAGCACCAGTTGCCATTTTGCTAGCCTTAAGGGTACCTTTGTCAACATATACCCATCCTGCTGGATACTCYTCCTGGAGCAGTAGCACTTCTAACTGTACTTTGCAGGAGGTGCCTTTCGAATCCCAGCTCACCGGGATCTCTGCGAAGACCCTGCTCCTTTCCTGGCCCATCTTCCTACAACATTTCTAACAAGATCGTTGTTAATAAATTGCGTAATTTATTTTCCTTCCGTATTTCAAGTTGTCTTCCCCCCATATATCACTCATAGACAAGTCTGTCAGATCTCTTTGGATGTCCTGTTATCTGAGATCAGTGTTGTACAGCATGGCCTGTAATGCATGAAATCAGAGCAAGCTGTATGCTTATGCCGTGCGGCATGGCTAATCATTCTCAAATGCTATCATCAGTTATCTTGGAGGAGTTAAAAAAAAGAAAAAGACTCAAGCAGCCTGTGGCTGATTTAATCTTTAAAATCAGGAGAGACTTTGCAGTGATTAAAGAGCCATTTCCTGACTACATATTGATATGAGTTGCTTCCAAGTCAAATATGAGGGAGACTGACAGGCATTCAGTCTTGGTGTGATTGGCAGGTCCCAGCCCCATGAACAGCGATCTCTTTCTTGCTCTTGTTTAAAGGCATTCTGGGGTGGTCTGTATTTAATACATAGCCATCTCAAGTAATGGCCCTGGTATTTTCTATTGTAATTGACAAAATTGCACACTTTATTTTTCAGCATCCATAAGGACAGGTGGAAAGTTTTATTCAGAAACTGAAGGCTTCGTGTTGTTTTCCAATAGCTTCCAGAAGCCAGTCACTTTGGGAGCAATTCTGCGTTCCGAGAAATGCCAGAAAAAAATGTGTGCTGAAGAATTTCTCCAATATTACCACAGAGTGCTGAGTCCTTTTTAACATAAATCAGTAAGGCAAAGCATTGCAAGCATGAACAACAAAGGTGTTGTGGGATACTGATCTTTGAAATCTGGAAAGCACCTTTAGAAGCCCCTGATCAGCACAGGGGCTAAAGCACGGGGTGGATGCTCAGGGAAATGGTCACGTAGGAATTAGGGCTTCTCCCCGCAAAAAGCTGGTGGGATCAATAGCCCAACTGAAGTGCATCTACACCAATGCACGCAGCATGGGCAACAAACAGGAGGAGCTGGAAGCCATTGTGCAGCTGGAAAACTATGATATAGTTACCATCAAGGAAACATGGTGGGATGACTCGCACAACTGGAGTGCTGCAATGGATGGCTATAAACTCTTCAGAAGGGATAGGGAAGGAAGGAGAGGCGGTGGTGTAGCCCTGTATGTTAGGGAGTGTTTTGATTGTCTAGAGCGTAATGATGGTGATGATAGGGTTGAGTGTTTATGGGTAAGAATCAGGGGGAAGGCCAACAAGGCAGATATCATGGTGGGAGTCTGTTATAGACCACCCAACCAGGATGAAGCAGCTGGAAATTTCTAGCGCTTGTTCTCATGGGGGACTTCAACTTACCAGATGTCTGCTGGAAATACAATACARCAGAGAGGAAACCATCTAGGAGGTTCCTGGAGTGTGTGGAAGATAACCTCGTGACACAGCTGGTGAGTGAGCCAGCTAGGGAAGGTGCCCCACTGGACCTGTTGTTTGTGAACAGAGAAGGATTTGTGGGTGATGTGGTGGTTGGAGGCTGTCTTGGGCATAGCTATCACAAAATGATAGCATTTTTGACTCTCGGAGAAGTAAAGAGTGGGGTCAGCAGCACTGCTACCTTGGACTTCCAGAGGGCAGACTTTGGCCTGTTTAGGAGCCTGGTTGACAGAGTCCCTTGGGAGGCAGTCTTGAAGGGCAAAGGAGTCCAGGAAGGCTGGACATCCTTCAAGAAGGAAATCTTAAAGGCACAGGAGCAGGCTGTCCCTATGTGCCAAAAGATGAGCTGGCAGGGAAGAAGACCAGCCTGGCTGAACAGAGAGCTTTGGCTGGAACTCAGGAAAAAAAGGAGAGTTTGTGACCTTTGGAAGAAGGGGCAGGCAACTCAGGAGGACTACAAGGATGTCATGAGGTTATGCAGGGAGAAAATTAGAAGGGCCAAARCCCAACTAGAACTTCATCTGGCTACTGCCTTAAAAGACAATAAAAAATGTTTCTATAAATACATTAGCAACAAAAGGAAGGCTAAGGACAATCTCCATCCTTTATCGGATGCAGGGGGAAACATAGTGACAAAGGATGAGGAAAAGGCTGAGGTACTTAATGCCTTCTTTGCCTCAGTCTTTAATAGTAAGACCAGTTGTTCTCAGGGTACCCAGCCCCCTGAGCTGGAAGACAGGGACGGGGAGCAGAATGAAGCCCCCATAATCCAAGGGGAAATGGTTAGCAACCTGCTACACCACTTACTTAGACACACACAGGTCTATGGGGCCGGATGGAATCCACCCAGGGGTACTGAGGGAGCTGGCGGAAGTGCTCACCAATCCACTTTCAATCCTTTATCAGCAGTCCTGGCTAACTGGGGAGGTCCCAGTTCACTGGAGGTTAGCAAATGTGATGCCCATCTACAAGAAGGGCCGGAAGAAGGATCCAGGGAACTACAGGCCTGTCAGTCTGAYCTCGGTGCTGGGGAAGGCTACGGAGCAGATCATCTTGAGTGCCATCACGCGGCACATACAGGACAACCAGGTGATCAGGCCCAGTCAGCATGGGTTTATGAAAGGCAGGTCCTGCTTGACTAACCTGATCTCCTTCTATGACCAGGTGACTCGCTTAGTGGATGAGGGAAAGGCTGCGGATGTTGTCTACCTAGACTTTAGTAAAGCCTTTGACACCATTCCCCACACTATTCTCCTGGAGAAACTGGCTGCTCATGACTTGGACGGGCGTACTCTTCGCTGGGTAAAAAACTGGCTGGATGGCCGGGCCCAAAGAGTTGTGGTGAAGRGAGTTAAATCCAGTTGGTGGCCGGTCACAAGTGGTGTTCCCCAGGGCTCAGTATTGGGGCCAGTTCTGTTTAATATCTTTATCAACGATCTGGACGAGGGGATCAAGTGCATCCTCAGTAAGTTTGCAGACRACACCAAGTTGGGCGGGAGTGTCGATCTGCTCAAGGGTAGGAAGGCTCTACAGAGGGATCTGAACAGGCTGGATCAATGGACTGAGGCCAATTGTACGAGGTTCAACAAGGCTAAGAGCTGGGTCCTGCACTTTGGCCACAACAACCCCATGCAACGCTACAGGCTGGGGGAAGAGTGGCTGGAAAGCTGCCTGTCGGAAAAGGACCTGGGAGTATTGGTCAACAGCCAGCTGACTATGAGCCAACAGTGTGCCCAGGTGGCCAAGAAGGCCAATGGCATCCTGGCCTGTATCAGAAATAGTGTGGTCAGCAGGAGTAGGGAAGTGATTGTSCCCCTKTACTCGGCACTGGTGAGGMCSYACCTCGAATACTGTGTTCAGTTTTGGGCCCCTCAYYACAAGAAGGACATGGAGGTGCTGGAGCGTGTCCAGAGAAGGGCAACAAAGCTGGTGAAGGGTCTAGAGCACAAGTCCTATGAGGAGCGGCTGAGGGAACTGGGACTGTTTAGCCTGGAGAAGAGGAGGCTSAGGGGAGACCTTATTGCGCTCTACAACTACCTGAAAGGAGGTTGTAGCGAGGTGGGTGTTGGTCTCTTCTCCCAAGTAACAAGTGATAGGATGAGAGGAAATGGCCTCAAGTTGCACCAGGGGAGGTTTAGATTGGATATTAGGAAAAATTTCTTCACGGAAAGGGTTGTCAAGCATTGGAACAGGCTGCCCAGGGAAGTGGTGGAGTCACCATCCCTGGAGGTATTTAAAAGACGTGTAGATATGGCGCTTAGAGACATGATTTAATGGTGGACTTGGCAGTGCTAAGTTAATGGTTGGACTTGACAATCTTAAAGGTCTTTTCCAACCTAAATGATTCTATGATTCTATGAAAAAGGGGTTTGGTCCAAGTATTTCTACTGGGCTATTGGATGGTTATGGCTTTGTCATTTCACCCCTCCAAGGATCAAGTTGCTTCATCTGTGATAGCGACCTCCTTCATAAATGATTTTGGGATCTTCTTCAAGTTTATGAAAGATATCTTGCAATATGTTGCCCAAAGTAACAGGAAACAAGACTCAGTGTTTCAGCGGTCTCTTCCAGTTCTGCATTACTGAGGATGTAGAAAGGTCTGTGTGAATTCAGTGTTTTTATTAAGGATGGCCTGGATTATGAGTATACAACAGATAATCATGTACAAATGGTCTTTCATTTTTATATTCCCCTCCCTTCAGAGGCTGCCTCACTGCACTGACATAGTTTTCCCCATAATTTCAGTGTGGCTTTAGGCAGAGACAGAGTACTCGCAGCTCTGGGAGACTTAGTGCTGAAACCTCCTTGGTTGCAATTGTTCACAGAGTCCTGTGCTTTCCTCAGAAATCAAGTCACTCCTGTATCCCATATCTTTTCCCTTCAGAGATCCCAAACCTATCCTAACAAATCACTAAGTTCACAAAAATATCCAGCATACTCAGGCAAAACAGCGTAAGAGATTTAGTCTGGTTTTTTTTTTCCTCCTGTCTCGTCCAGATCTGATACCGGAGACAAAAAGGAATTTTGCTATCCGGACCATCCTCTTTCAGTTATTTACATTTTGTTTTATTGCTAACAGCTAATCAATTCAAATAAAAACAAATACTTCTCCAACCTCAAATGTGAATAGTTTGTGTGTGCTTTTTTATATGGAAGATAGCTGATAGTTATAATCCCAGGCAAACAAAAGTTTGCTGCAAAGAACTAAAAATGTACAAACACATGAAAGAGAAAAGGGTTGAGGGATTCAGGAAGAAAAAAAGGGCTTCAGGGAGTCATTGTGCTATTTGCAAAGCAAAATTGCCGTTTCTGTAAACGATTATTTAATTGTTGATATGAATTTAGCCCGGTGATAAAATTTTTTCCTGGCTCTGACAGACATTCTCTAGTGGAAAGAAATAAATCTGGTGAGTTTGAATTATGCGCAATTGGATCACTGATTTACTCCAACATCGGTTGGATGTCATTGTACTTTCTGTTATACTTCTATATATGAAAATGCAACTTGTAAAGTATTAAAACTGATTAAATGTGACATCCCTCAACATAACGCTAACATAAAAGGCAATTCCAAACTGTGGGACACACCTCTTGAGTGCTTTACTATTCTCTCAGAGGCTGGAAAATGTGCTCTAGTCTCAGAAAAGGTCTTTTGCTACCTACAAGTAATGAAAGTATGTCACAAACTATAATTTGTCCAAGTGTAGGACAAAACCTGAAACATGCTCAGCAGACAAAAGTAATAAGAGTTATCATACAGGAAGAAGTTAACGTTGAGCTTTTAGATATATTTGTGGAAATATCRAATTCTAAAGTTATTAATAGGACAAATGCAGAAGACCAACCTTYGGTTGAAGAGTATGGGTGTACGAACCACAACACCTGTATATTTAGGAAGCACCAGTGAGGTGCTGAGTGCCTCTGAACTCCAGTATGCAAGTTGGAGTCAAAGAAGAGGCTAAAGCTTTTATTAGAAGATTGAAGTATTTAAATAGGAAGTATTGTTCACATTCAACTGGGAGAAGTAGAGCCACAGAGGTGTTAGTTTACCCAGCTCAGAGTTGTGACAAACGTGACCATGGAGGTAAGGAGCACATTCCCAGCTTGCCTGGAGCCTGAGGCAGAAATCCCTCTGGTTTCAGTGGGATAGGACTTCTCCCTGATCTTCCTTTGTTTTCCTCTTATCCATCCTCGCCATTACGGATTTCTTCCTCATTTGGTTCAGCAGATGTTGCTTGCCTTATGAAGAAGATGTTGTCTTAAAAAAATTTCAGAGGAAAGTTCAGCCTGTGGCTTGTTGCTGCCATTATTTATTTTGAACGAGGTCCAAGATTATAAGGCACATGGACAATCAGGCTATGGATAAAATGATTAGGATAGGGCTGACTCAGACCTGTTAGTCTGGCAAGGACTCAGCAGTGTATATTCCAGAAAGTGAACTCCCTAGGAGTAATTTGCCTTATCAGAAGCTTTTATAATTCTGTATGAGATGATAGTCGATGGAAATAATCCTGCTTGAATCAAGGATATAATTTTTTTCCCATTTTTTGTATCTCCAGAGGTGAGAACTGTAGTCATAGCTACACATAATGCTTTTGCTTCTATCCTATCTTATATTTATGTCTGACATTTCTCTTGCTAGAGGAGCTGAATCAACAATTCACATTTATCTAACTGTGTGAGCCTAGGAAAAAATCCGTCGCTGCTGTTCTGAATTCCTCCACATGACACTGTGTGAAAAGATGTAACAATTTGACTTCCTTAGCTAGGTGTCTTTAAATTCTTTTCAGTTCTTGTTGCTTTGACTTTCAGTTCAGGAAAAGAGAGAAACTGAAGTTAAATCCTGCGAGAATAATCTGAATTTACCTGCATGAACTGAGCACATAATATATGCAAAAGTATTAATCGGGTAAAGAACAGCTCCTGTTTTTAGGATTCATTTCAACATGTTAATGGAAGTTGGAGACAGTGTGGAAAAAAAAATGCATATCAAAACAACTTACTTAATTTATGTTTATGCTGTTAAGTATTTCCTTTCACTATTGAAAGGGAATTTCTAAGTTATGAAAAGCAGAAAGAGAAACTGAAAAAACAATTAAGGCTGAATAGGACTACTTTATTATCTATAAAGTAGATACCTTCTCTGGGCTGCATCCAGGAATTAAATTATTTGTGGGTTTTTTTTTTTTTTTTACATAGACATTTCTCCACCATGCTATATCACAGTAAAAAAAAGGAAAAAAAAAAAAGCAACAAAGGCCTACTATGCTTTGTCTCCAGAAGGATTTAACACTGAGATAGCTATCGTGAAGGGAAAACAATAATAAAGCATTGCATTTATTTAATTTACTAGTACATTCAGTTTTGCCTTGAGTTGCTCATAAAAAATGTGTGCAAGGAGTGTTATGCCTAAAAACAATTTCTAAAGAGAAAAGTTAAAAAAGATCAGTGTGATGGAAATAGTCTTTGTGTTACTTCAATGATGAGGACATTTTATCACATTTTTAACAGGCATTTTTGCTGAAACTGTTTTGAAACAATAATCTATTTTCTTATCTGAGAATAAAATTCTCTTCAAGCCTACAAAAATAATTTTAAAGATTGCAGAATATTAAAAAATGTGTCTATTAAGTATTCAGTAAATAAATAATGTTCAATATTTAGAAAAAGAAATTAGAAAAATAATCTTAAATCTGCATGGGAAAACATGTTTATCCTTAACTTTCAAAAGAACACAAACATAAACTGTGAGTTTTTAATGAAATCACTAACCTATTCATAAGTATCTGCAACACTATTTTTTAAAGGAGAAAATTAACTTCGACAGTAGAAAAAAACCCTTTCTTGATTATTTAATGTGCACTGAATGAATAAAGTATAAAGAAGTATGTGGCTCCTATGTCAATGGGAATTTCGTATATCCTTATCAGAATATTGTGGTTAAAGAAGTAGAGCCATATTCTCTCTTTCTTTGCCCTGAGGACTTTTCTACTCAAAACCAGATGGACATTAGAAAGAAGCACTTGAGCAAAAAGGGTATATGAGTTTCAAGGAGCGCTCTGCAAGAGGAAAGGTCTGCTCACAGAGGGGCAGGTCGGCTCACATCTCCGTATCCTGAGCAGAGAAGCCAGTGGATGGCGGGGAGCCCCCTCTCTGGGCATCCCTCGGCACGTCCCGCAGAGCACCCTCCTCTGAGCCGGCAGTGCTGTATCCTGCACGCTTGCACTGCCTGTAATCTTACAGGAAAGCAAAGCATCGTACTTTCTGCTATAAAAGAGATCTAATATGAAAAAAAGAAAGTGGCAGAGAACAGCTTCAGCAAGTTAGAGCTGAAAGCAGAGTCGTCAAAAGGATTTTGGGGCTCTTTCCAGTTTTACTGTTTGACATAATATGGACGTTTTAGCATACTTGAGAATTCATATTGCTGCATAAAGGGCTAAAGCCTCTCTCTTAAAGCAGACCCAGCACAACCTTGAGCACGTGCTTGAACATGAAATAAAAAGAATTAACAGGGAGAGGCTGAGAGCACTGGGACTGTTCAGAGAAGAGCAGGCTCAGTGCGGGTCCTATCAATGTGTATAAATACCTGATGGGGGGAATAACGAGAGGTGTAGCCCGTTCTCAGCAGTGCCCAGTGAGAGGATGAGAGCGCACAAATTGAAATGCAAGAAACTCTGCTTAAACAGAAGAAAACACTTTTTTACTCTGAGGGTGGTCAAACACTGGAACCCAGTGTTGCCCAGCATGACTGTGGAGTCTCCATCCTTGGAGAAATTCAAAAGACATCTGGACATGGCTCTGGGGAACCTGATCTAGTTGACCCTGCTTTGAGCAGGGGGGTTGGACTCTGGTTGATCTCCAGAGGTCCCTTCCAAACACAGCCATTCTGCGAGTCTGTGATTCTGTGAAATAGTGGAGGACTGTGTTTCAGTGGAAATTTCCCCAAAACTTCCAGTCAGAAAAGAACATGAGCAGAGAGGCACCTTGAGGCATAAGCTTTCTCACCTCCAGAGATGTTCCTCAGACCACCCCTCAAGGTAGGCTTGTGCTCAGTTTCACAAGTCAGTCATTACCAAACTTCGCTTCTCCAAAAATCAGTCTACAAATGAGCTTTGCCATGGTCACTTTTCTTCCTCTTTTTGCCCCTTCACAGTTTGACAGTCAAAGCTTTACTTGGCAGCTAACAGTCTTTGGCAAACACTATTTTATCTACAATATGGCCCACGGACTGCTTGTGGGATGTGAGATTCATCTTTAAAACAGGTATCCAACTGAACCAGGGACCTGCAGTGAGCATTGTGTTGGGGGTCTTCACACCTGCTTATCCCCTTATTAACCTTAAGCCATTCCATTTGTCTGCAGGGTTGAAGCCCCACTGTAACTCCTGCTCTTCCCCTCCTTTCCAATTCTTAACTCACAGAAAGCTGCTTACAAGGTCAGAATAAAAGCAGAAGTTCAGAGGGTTTTCATGTTGTTGAAGTGAGCTACCACTTAGCTGAAGTGAACTGTAATTTTTCTTCCAGTGTGACAGTGACAAATGGCGTTTAAAACATTAAAAGTGCTTTGTAGTAGGTTATTCAGAATGAAAGTTTAGTGCTGATTGACTTGATTTTCCTTGGGTTGCATTGTACCTACAGTAAGAGCGCTTCAGGAGAACATTTATCTCTTTGCTGCCACATAGGAGCAGTCAATCTAAATAAAGCCTATGAATGCAGATTGATCCTAAGAATGAGGATCTTTTGCAATGTCAATTTGTCTGTGAGAACACCAAGAAAACTCTTGATAAAAATGAAAGAGCAAATTACATTTGCTCAATAAACAAATATTTAATATACTATTACCTGCATTCTTCAGGTTTTCCTTTCCTTGGGCTAGACACCTTTCTCTCAGGTAGGTACCTCAACTCTTTCTCCTCCTTTCTCTGTTATCCACACTTAGGAAGCTTGAAGGGGAAAGAAAGATTTACCTAGTTTCACTGCACTGTTAACAATCTGCAAGGAGTATGTAATCATATGCAGTGCTGCTGAAGGAAATATTCAGAGCTCTTCAAAGCAAAGTCATCTAATTACCCATGTACCTACTACAGGACTTACTGCCCCATACTGATTTATCCAGGGGTCTCAAAGCTGTGCTGGAAAGACCACCTCTGAGGGGTGAAATGGAGGTTCAGCCTTTCTGACTGTTCCTACTTAGCCCCACAGCCAGGACAGCTAATGAATGCCAAATGTGGTGTTGTGGAATTAGTCTACCAGGATCCAGCTGAAGACTGCCAATTTGTCTCACATAGGCCAGCAAGTAGCCAGATAACAATCTTAGGTAGTAACTTTTGGGTAAAATACTGGCCACTTCAAAGGCAGTAAGATTTGTGGCCGTTGACACTGGGACTGTGATTTCTCCCCTGGTTGCAGATGACTAGTTCAGATCTCAGCCGCCTGTTGATGGATTTAAACTATCTTCCGAGTCACCTAGGCTTTGCCTCTCCTTGCGTTCACTCCCCTCACCTCACTCCTGTAGTTTGTTTCTAGCTTTGGACACCAACCACAAGGTTTATATATAAAAAGCACTAATCTCTTTCCTATCTTTCCCGTTCTCAGTGAAAGCTGTTTTTACTCAAGCTGTTGTTGGTGCTCTGGATGACATTGTGCAGCACACAGGGAGAGCTGGTGGGGGGAGCGCAGCAGGGAGGCCGGGCTGTCGCAGAGGTTAAGAAAACAGCTTCCAAGAAGCACCCAGCCTCCGCCTTTCCCTCGTCTTCCCTGTCATTTTGTGTGCATGTATGTATGGAAGCATGTGTGTACTTGGAGAACATTATTTTTTCCACTTTCCTGCTAAGTCTTTTACATGTGCCCTCAGGCAGATGTGTTACAGCACTCTGAAGGTTTTATTGGTGTTTTTTTTTTCTTTTTTTAAAAAAACCCACAAATTCCATGCTTGCAGGTTCCTTCACATATAAATTAACACGATCTGAAATAGGAGGCTCTACAAAGTTTAAATTACTCTATCACTCATGAGGAACTATGTCGTTAGTGTTACTGTTCTCCATTTCATTTAAAAAGTGAGGAAAACACAATTCAAATGTCTGCAGACTCAGCCTAATAAAAATGATAGATTAGATGTCAAACTGCTCCACTCCTACCCAGCCCCTCCTTTCTCCAATCTTCCCTTCTGTTGTTCAAAAAGAAGTCATGCAATAGTTTCCTTGCTGCTGTTGGCTTTTGGAAATAACCAGCTGATTCTGGTAGCTCAGGGATTAGTCTATTTTACTTGCACTCAGTGGGCAATGCTGTGCAAAAACCTACCCTGCCTGACTAATTTAGCTCTTTATGCTTCACTGGAGTTTACCAGCCCACCTTGGCTGCCGATCAGATTTGAGATTAACCTCTGTGTTCTACCAGCTGTCTGAACAGCATAGTGGTTCACAAACCCAGAGCTCGCAGGATGTTCGTGTAATTACGTGAAGGTGGTTTTGCAGAATGAGCTGATGAAAGGAATCCAAGATGGAGATCTTGCAGGCTGGTATTTTGCACTAGTAATCAGATTAAGTCCAAGCTGAACACTGCTGGTATTTTACAGGCACCCTCAGAATATAGAAATAATTACAAATACTAGAACAGGAAATGATCTGAACACTTGAAAGAAATATCAATGGAGTTAATGGTTCTAACTGTATTGCATATTAAAATTAACAGGTCAAGTGTCTGCCTCAAGAGTTACTCAGAGCTAGTAGATGGTGCTGAGGAACGTTTCCAGGCACTGGGACTGGATTTTCTGTACATTTAAAGTGTCAGAAGGGACCCTGGCATGGTTTGGGCTGGGGCCAGGCAGCACCCTGCACACAGCACACAGTTCCTGGGAACAGTTTGGGAGCTTGCACAAGCCTTTCCCAACAAACAGTTTGGATATGACCACCCTATTTAAGAGGGTAATAGAGCTTAGTAATATAGATGCAGGCTGTTCCCTGCCAGCTGGCTGCAGCACCAGAGAATGGCACTGGGCACATTTAATTTATTAATATCGACATAGCCAGAGGCCCAGAGGAATTTTGCCATGAGCTTGAAAGCAACCAGCATTTGGCCAGTGTTGTGCAAGCATCACTTCCAATCTGTAGCTCTCAAAGCACTTTACTAAGGGGACTAAGAGCTAGTCTCAGTTTACACGGGGAGAGTTAGATTTGGAGAGGTTGAATGGCTTGAATAGATCACAGATTTCATCTGCGGCAAAGAAAGGAAGAGATTCCTGTATCAGCTTAACTTCAGGTCTTATTATCAGACTCACTCTAAGCCTTCACCTTGATGTGAAACCTTCAGTTTCATGGCTGAGCTTCAGCATGTCCCCATCAATCAGGCTGTTCTTCCTCCTTTCTATGCCTAKGACCCAGCCTGTTTACTGTCTCATCTTTTTAAGCTTAAAATCTTTCTGAATTTAAATGTGGGAGAACACCCTTTTCCTGTATATTGGCCAGATTGTTACTTACCATGTTATACCATCTGTTTGTATTTTCTTTATGTGCAAACCTGCTGTAAAAATTATCTTAGTGAAATTTGGAAGAACCTACTATTGCTGTTATTTAGTAAGCCAAAGAAATAAGAGAGACAGATCATCAAAATTGAAGTTGTCACCCCTGTAGTTTTTGACACTGCAAACCTTTTTTTTTTGATTCTGTGCTGCATTTTTTACTTTATTTTAAATGTAAAATAGGCATCAGCAGTCCAGCTTTCCTGACTTACATCTGCTTCTTTAGCCAAAAGGCATCTCCCCCTCACTATATATCTTTCCTCTTGGGACACTTGTGATCCCAGCTGCCATGATGGTTTGGAAATGCTGAGTCAGTATCCTTGTCCTTTTTAATTGCCACTGTCTTTACTGGCTTCTCTTTTTATGGTTGGGTGGAGTCCATCCCTAACAAAATCTCCTAGCTCCCTCTCTGAGAAAAAAGGGGAAATATAAGGAAAGCAAAACATGTAGAAACTGTGACATCTCAGGGGACCATGAATGAAATAAAGAGAAGGGGTGCAGGGGATTTTCCAAAATAAAAAGGCCCATCAAGCAAGGCAGTGCCCACTGTTCCCTGAGCATGTCCTGGGAGCCTGTGGGCACCGCTGATGCTCTGCCTGGAGGGAGGGCGGGACAGGGGAGCTGGTGTCCGTGGCTGCCAGAACCTCTGCCTCCTGGGTGAGTTTGGGAGAAATGCGTGTCTGTGGTGGTTATTCCATCCTCCTCATCAAAAAAACCCCAAAAGATAAAAAAGAGTGTAATATTTAACCCCGGTAGGCAGCTAAGCCCCACACAGCCACTCGCTCACTCCTCCCCACAGTGGGATGGGGGAAAGAATCAGAAGGGTAAAAGTGAGAAAACTGGTGAGTTGAGATAAAGACAGTTTAATAGGGAAAGCAAAAGCTGTGTGCAGAAGCAAAGCAAAATAAGGAATTCATTCCCTACTTCCCATCGGCAGGCAGGTGTTCAGCCATCTCCAGGAGAGCAGGGCTCCATCACGCGTAACAGTTACTTGGGAAGACAAATGCCATCACTCTGAACATCCCCCCTTTCCTCATTCTTCCCCCAGCTTTTATTGCTGAGCTTGACATCATATGATTTGGAATATCCCTTTGGCCAGCTGGCGTCAGCTGTCCCAGCTGTGTCCCCTCCCAACTTCTTGTGCATCCTCAGCCTGTTTGCTGGTGGGGCAGCAAGAGAAACAGAAAAGGCCTTGACTCTGTGTAAGTGCTGTTCAGCAATAACTAAAACATCCCTATGTTTTCAAGACTCTCTTCAGCACAAATCCAAAACACAGAGCCATATAATCTACTATGAAGAAAATTAATTCTATCCCAGCCAAAACCAGTACAACGAGGGAGATGAAGAAGGCAGAGAATGAAAAATAGAAAGGAAAGGAAGAGAAAACAGGGGAGGGTAAGTTTATGGGTCAATGAGATGTGCAACAAAATACCCAACTGAGTCAAACTCAATTTAAGGTTAAGACCTGTATTAGTGTTTATATGTATGAGTCTATAGGTGCATTAGATATCTTAGTGCCTATTGTGGTCAGTGGAGTCAGTACTGTCASCAGAGCCTGGAGAGTGACCCAGCTGAGCGGTCAGCAGTGGCTTTACTCAATTACCCAAGGAGTCATTTTGAGATGCTTCAGAGCATGCAAGACATACAGGTGTAGCTGGCAGATGTGGTACAGAGCCTATAGGATATCTGTGTGGGGATTTGCGTCCTTTTGGAGTGACAGCTAAAGGACAAACATGATAACTTAAGACATGCTAAATGTTGCTGAACAGGTATTGATTGTGATGCTAATAAGGCCAAAATGTTTAATGCTTTTTATGCAGCAGGCACCCAACTGGCAGTCACCATCAATAGTCTGGACAGCAAGATTTGAATTCAAAATAATGTTGGTAAATTGGAAATAAGAAGTTGAAGAAAACAAGATAAAACCCCCATGTTATTTAATAGGAACAAATGAGCTTAGTTCAGAATAGTCTGTTGCATAGATACCAAATAGGGCACACTTGGCTAAATAGAACTTTTGCAGTAAAATAGATTGGGGGGGCTATGGAAACTACAGTGGTTCTCAAGCTGCACAGAAGTTAATGTGGTGCTGTTGTGAGATCAGCATGCTGGGAAGCGTGGACAAAAGGCTGCAGTGGAGATGAAGTAGTCCATTATTGCCAAGACCCTGTCAGGAGCTCTGTATCCAGTTCAAGAAGGATATGAGCTGGTAAGAAAGAGTGTAAAAAGCAGAAACAAAAATCCTTCAAAGTCTAGAAAATATGGCTTATCAGGAAAGGTTGCATCATCTGGGGTTGTTAGAGCAGAGAAGATACAACCAAGGGGACATAAATTACATGTAAGACTGACACAAGGAAGAATGGGAAAATTGCTTTTTGTGCCAATGGTAAGCAGGAAAAGAATAAGGTTATGTTATAGAAAAGATTGTTCTTACATTTTTTTCCTGATATGTAAAGAACAGTGAAAGACTGAAAAAAAGGGTCATCAACAAGGTTGTGGGGTCTCTGTTACTGGAATTATGAGAGAACAGAAATTGCCAGAAATAGAAAAGACACAGGTCTTCAGGGCAGACAAATGACCTAGATGAATCAAGGGTTACTTCCACCACTCTAGTACTGCCAACCACAGATATGTCTTAGTAAGCCAGATTCTCAGATGACAAAACTGGCACAGCCCGTGGAGTGAGGAATGGAGGGGGTTTTCGGTGATGGGGGCTACAGCTCAGTCTTGTCCCAGCATACAGGATTAGCAGAAAATTTGAGATCAAGACTAGCAATTCATAGCAATGAGGTTTTACATTCTAAGACAAAATCTTGATCTCTAACAAGGATGTTAATTATATTGAGGATAATACATGAAAGGTTTTCCTAAAGGTAATGCCAGATCATGATACATTACAGACAAGATGTATCAGACAGAAAGACATTCGTTATCTAGAATCCATCTTCCTTAGAAGACTGACCCCTTTGGTTTTCCTTCCAGGGCCGACCTTAACTCTACTGATCCATTCTATGCTCTAAAACTCTTCTCCCTCAGATTGAGATCCAGTATAATCAGATATTAACACAAGTTGTTTTTCTTACGTCCTTGTCTCCCACCCTTGAACACCACAAAAGGCATGTGGATGTGGAGGGATCAATGAGGTGGAACATTGCTGGTAGGTTTTGTTCTTCAACTGTTGAAGCAATTGAATAATTCCCATTTACAAACATCTTACCATCTTAAATCCCATTTTATGGATGGGTGCCAGTGCATAAAGTGCACATATTCTGATCTTATGGGCAGTTTGTTCTGAAAAAATAACTGAGTTTTAACAGTATAAGTATTTTTTATGCTTAACTTAGTAAATAAGATAAAGTTAATGACTAAAGCACCAGGCTCAAACTCAGGAGAACTCTTTTCTACTCCTGCCTCAGTCATCAGTCATAAGACTTTGGAAAAATTATTTTTCTCAGGGTACCTCAGTTTCCTTATCTATAAGATGCATAGGTGTCTGAGCACTATTGATGAAAAGTGCTACTTAAGAGGTTGGTATTAGTATTTTTCTTGATTCTCTTCAGCAGCAGTGTTTAGTTTGAAATACCCTGCCAACAATAATTTGACCAGTGTCACCATCATTGTTTTCAGCAGACCCTGGAAATATCCCTGATTCCCTTGTCCAGTTCTAACTTTCCTTTTACAAAGGTTAGTACTGAAGTTCTGCACTTTTCTTCAGCTATGTGTAGTCTGTGAACATGTGTAAAGGCATTTAAGCTCCTCATAGGAAATCTGCATTAATATTTAACTCAAAGTGCTGCTCCCTAGCTTTTCTGTCACTTAACTATCAAGTCTTCCTTTTTTTACAGTATCTCTGTAATATAACTGTGATGTAAAAGCTGTGATGTAAAAGAAGATACAGTTTCCAGGCCCTAATCATCACATCTCAGCTTCTTTTCCCAGTTTAGGTGAGGTGAAGAGGCTGTCAGTGGGATTTCAGAAATTTTTCCGTCAGCAATGATGGAGACTGAATTTTATAAACAACCCTAGATGGAGAGTTTGTCAGTGGAAATAGGAGATACACTCCTAGGACATGTTGTATTTTTAGTATTTTGAAACATGAAGTGATGCACTGAGCCTGAGTCCATGCAGTCAGAGCAGAAGTCAGAGCAATACTGGCTCTGACTGAGGCTACATTTACCTAAACTGAGGACCAAGCTGTCTCTCAGGCAAATATGGGGAATGTTTCAAAACTGTTTGCCCTACTCTGCCACACGCAGATATGGGGAACCGACACCTTTCACAATTGCAGTCCTTCCAAGGGCTTAAAATAAAAAGCTTGTAACCCCTTGGGGAGCACTGCATTTAAAATTGGCTTGTGAGATGTGATTTTTAAGAAAAGTTTTATGTATTTCAAACTGTCCAGCAATGGCAGGCTGTTGGAAGGAAACAAACAAAAAACCAACCCAGCAAATATCAATCATAGCAATACAGGAATATGAATATAAGATATATGAAGAAATTTTTGCTTTCCGCTCAGTATCTGTGAGTCTCCCCTGAAGGACTGTGGCCAGTTGGGGCCACATTTAAGAAAGATAAGGGTCTGTTAGAGAAAGTCCTGAGGGAAACAATAGGGCAAGTAGAGGTTTCAGTCATACGTCACAGCACATATGACTGAAAATCTGTGTTTGTCTTAACACAGAGAAGAGACGCCTCAGAGGACACATGAAAATAGATTACAGATACTTAAAAGCTTGTTGCAAGAATAACAGAATAAACTCTTTTCCATGTCATTGGGGATAGTACAAGGAATAATGTGATTAAATTAAAGCAAATAAGTTTTAATTTATGTGTGTTATCTACAAAGAGATTAAACCCTGGGGATGCTGAAGAGTTGTCCTTTAAGAACAATTAAAACGCAACTATTTAGAATGACAGAGGTCAAACTATGTCAGCACTGGGCTGGGAGGAGGACTAGAGCATCTCTAGAGGTTTCTTCCAGACTGATTTGCTGTGGTTCGTATACATATACATACACCATTCATATTGATATACATTTTTTTCAGCTCAGAGGGAGGTCTCAGTCTGCTGTGGCTGAACATTTCTGCTTTAGGAAAAACACTATGTAGTGAGTCCTGACGAACATCTGATTTTCTGTTGTCATAATTTTAACTGTTTCTCCTAGCTTTACTTTCCTTTTGATCGCTGCTGCACTCAAATTGCTTGTTCATGTGATGTCGCCACTTACTGCCTTTGTTTTCCTCCCTTCCCCTCCTGTGCCCAGCAGCCTGAGCTTGCCCTCTCCCCACTGCTATTACTCAACCCTCGGCTTCGAACAGTTCCTCTCAGAGTGGAAGTGTAAGATACTTTCCATGTCCATCGGCTTGTTGACCTTGGAACCTCTAAATTGTGGAAACTGAGTTTGCCACGCAGATCTGGATTTAAACCACCTGACAAAATCAAGTGCAGAGCTACTGAAGGAAGAGACCTCTTCTTCCCCTGCAATTTACCAAAGTCACTGCTGTCAAAAATGAAGAAGATGAATTCTGCTCTTTGGCCAAAAGTTCTGCTCAATAGCTTAGCCTGTTGGGAAGCCAAAATCCACAACTTTTTCTGGCTTCCAGATTACTGATCAAGGTGGCTCCTAATAAGTGTTCAGTGCTAAACAAACTAAATGATGACTTCCTTTACCAATACAGGGCCTCTGCTCTGTAGAACTTGCAAATCTGCCATAATGTAAACATCCTTCCATCATAACAGAAACAGATGTCTTCCTATTAGTTATGTTGCTATGTCTGCAGGTGCCAAAAGCATCACACATATTATTTGCTATCTGCCTGAAATAACGATGGGCAAACTTTAGACACTTTGGTGAAAATTCTGTTATGGCTGGATGGACCTGAACTTCTGTGACCTAAGCAAATCAGGAGAAAGGAGCTGTAGAAATCTATAGTTTTTTATTTGACACTGTCAAAATCTGCAGAAATCAGGTATAAAATTACTTGTCCACTTTCAGTTACTKATCATCTCTAGGCTGTAGGAAACCAGCCCACTGGAAGAAAATTTTGGACTGTAAATTACTGACCCTGTTCATAAAAGAGTAGTCCCGTGGATCCAGATCCTGTGTTTTGATTCTTACTCAATTCTAGAAATCAAGAATTAAAGTTTCTTTAAGAAATGAGATTTCTTGCATGGACTGGGAGACAAATCATCTTTCTATTTAGGGAACAGACAATATAACAAGTAGGGAAATACCGGTACGTATTTTTTGAGCATTTCTAAAGAATATGGAAAGCAGAGACTGAAAGGTAATTTTTACCTCCTCAGAAGCCATCGATGTCTTATTCTGGATAAATAAAATGATCAGAGGTTTTTAAGCATAGAAAGCATATCAATCCTTTGCAGCATGATCCCTAGTAAACCACTGGAGATAGATTTTGAGGAGAACAGCTTCAGTTAATTTTGACTATGTCTGAATTCTTAGTCTCACTCTTTACTGTCAATTGTTTTTTTAAATTATATGTACTGAAAATTGTCAAAGTGATCATAAATTTCAGCTCCCTATAGAGGAAGGAAATGTGACAAAAACTTCTACTGTGAATGGGTTATAAGATATTTAAAACCATCTTCCACAGCTAATGACTCTTGTCCATGCCGTGGGATGAAATTCTTTATTGCCATAGTATTTCTTGTGGCTCTGCTGGAGTATCTTCTATATCACACCACTTTTACTGCCCAGTATAATAGTTCTGCCTCATATCACGGGGTGAAGAGGAAAATTAAATAGAGGACATACAAATACATTCACTTCAAAAAAAGTGTTGTTAAGCTTCCTGACAAAGTCTTAGGTTGTACCCAAGAGATGTTCAAAGTAGCAACGGACCTGAATGAAAAAATCCAGTCTCCTGAAAACATTTGCAGCTGGTTTATTCATTTATGAAACACAAATGCTAGCCCTATATAAAAGCTGACTCCCACCTAGATCCTAAAGAGATCTAGGTCCAAATGTCCAGATCTCAGTTTACATATATTTTTGAAAAACAAAAACCCCACTTTTATTAAAAAAACCAAGCAACTAGTAATTTATATTACTGTGCTGTGTTTTCTAATAATGTCTTTTTTAGTGATCAGATACTGTAGTGGTGGGAATGTTAAGAAATACAGCTGTATGCACCTCTAAGGCTTCTGGCAATTGTTTGTCTCTTGCTACTGCTGGTACTGCTATTCTGAGCTGATGGCCACCTTAGAAAAACCTAAAATAAATGTGTACCTGAAATCAATATGCCGTGCCTCGTAACAGCTTGCCAAAAGACAGTTGCAAAGTAATTCCTTTCATAATTGGTTTTTCTGACATTATTTGTGTGACTTTCCTCATGTGAGATGGCAGCTAAAGAGCTAGGGATTCTTATGAGACAAAGCCAAATGTTATGAGTTAATTAGTACCAAAATGTGAATGAAAGACAGTTCACTCAACCACGTTAGGCTTGGTGAATGAAGGAAAGAGATTTATCATTTTGAAAGTTGCTAATTGTGCCTGTTTCTCTGTTTGGAGAAGGGAGTCTGTAGGTCTGGGCCAGTTGCCCTTGGGGACCTATCTGTTAACTCACTGTCACCTTCTCTTGAGATACCATCATCTTGTAATGCTGAGCAATAAAATTTGTAATTGTAGGTCTTTTGAAGCCCATAACTAAAGGACACTAACACAGTTTGTTTACGCTGAAGGAGTTCACAAGAAAAACTCAAGTGATTAGATGAGGATAATGGGTAGGTACCAAGAATAAACTGTGCCAAATATAAACTGGTATTTCAACCAGACTTACATTTAGCTTTGCTTTGCAGTAGAAAAAATGCAGTATTAAAATGTCTCCAGAARGACTTTTTTTCAAAATTAAGGAACTATTTTCCCCAAAAGCATCAGCTCATCTTGGAATTAATTATCATTTTAACTGCAGCTACACTAATTTATAAGTTTAGTTTCATTTCCATGAGCTACTTACTTTTTGCACAGCTAGCAATAGGAAACACACAGAGGTTATCATTTATGGCATCAATGGCTAGCTGGCTAAATGCAGTCTTTGTTTTAGGGAATTTTCTGGCTTCTTCATACTTTGGTTCCAGAATATACACATGGGCTCTGATTCAAGAAAGTTACTTTACTCCAAATCTAAATTTGCATGTGTCTTGCAATGGTTCAGCTCACATGCACGATACTTGGAATGCACTTTGTTAGTTTTCCGAACTGATGTCATGATAGACTTAGCTACATCAGTTAATATGTGAAGAAATAGTCTTGAATGGCTAAAGTGTTTTCAATCTGTTTATTAAGGTTTAATCTATGGGCAGAATCACCACTCTGCTTCTTTGACCTGCTTTGAATCTGGTTTGATCAAATGTCTGTACTCCATCGCCTTGCATTTCTGGTTCCAGATTTAGCCATGTCAGGTCCATCATGAGCCATTTTATCTTATTTATAACAGGTATTGCTAGAGCAAACTGATGCAATACCATCTTAGGTGCTTCACTGGCACAAAGAAAATGAATAATGGCTAGCCAGAATAGCGATGCTTGCTGGCATTGGGGCAGTTCTTCACCATGTCTGAACTGGTCCAGGTAGTCAAGATTCATATAAGGAATTGTCCATTGGCTACATCTGCATCAGTAAGCAGTGCTAGGGCCTATTATTTTATGGCTCTGAGGTTAAGTGACCCAGTTTGGCCATGTCCATACAGTTAAACTCTCATCTTCCAAAGCAGGGGTGTTGCATCCAAATTCCTTATTGGGAATGGTTCCTGTACTGTGCTAAAAATTCAGTGATGCTTGGGAATTGTTTGCAAGAGTGCTGGATGGCACAGGCCAAAAATATATAAAGGACCTTTTAAGCAAAGTAATTATACAGACAACCAAGTTTCAGTGCCTGGGACCRTTACCATGTACCAGTATGGATGCAATCATTGTTTCTGTAACAGTGATAGGAGCTCCAGAGGAAGCACAGCACCAGGTGCTGAGGAGCTGCAATGTCTGATGCTGCACATGGAAGCACTGTCAAGCTCTTGGGGGTGCTTTTAGACGATGGTAGTGGCAGCGCCTAGCAGAGGTGACAGTGGTTATGCCACTGGCCTCCCTTTCCTCTTGTGTTGTTCAGCTCTGAGAGCTAAAATGTGGATGTCCAAAGTGTGAGAGCTCTGAGAGGTGGGTAGAACCGGAAAGCCCCCCAGACAGGGTCTGGGCTAATGCCACAAAGAGCCCTGGAGAGTGTTGTAGGTCTGACACCTAATCTCCTCTAGAAGGATGAACATTTGATAGTGAGCATGATGGTTGCTAGAATAAGCCATTCAATTACGTTCACCAGCAGGGACAGAGTTTTGTTCTGTGTGACATTTTCAGAAGAAATTGGTTCTGTTTTTCTTTTAGCCTATAGGACATTTTAATAATATCATGAATAAATATCTATAATTTAACCCTCTGACATTAACATTAATTTTGGTGTTTTTAAATGAAACTGGGCTAATATGTCACTCACTGTTTGTTTTCTTTATATTACTGTTTTAACCTCTGAGACAAAGATGCTTCCTTCAAGAATTTGCCCTTGCCCCATTGGGAAACTTGTTGCTTCCAAACAGTGCTACTGATGAAATGATTTCTGACATCTAATGGCTTTTCTGATAAAGAAAAAACACCTTTGAAATATTGAGTTTAATGGCAGATGACTAGATGGAGCCACCACTTGGTTTTGGTCTGACAGCAGTATTTATAGGCAGTACTAGATGAAAGTTAAACTGGCATTTTTATGCCCATTCCCTTGGCCAGATGCTTGGCAGGACCAGATGTTGCTCTTGTTTTCTTCCAGCATCACCTACAACAGAATGAAACATAAAACATGCCCACCGAAGCCACTGGAAATTGCTAACTCTCTCTCCTGAGGGCCTGGAGGATGTTCACAATTACTGATCCACTGAGTCCTACTAGGCTGATTATTGCTGTGATATTGCTTGGCTTCCAGCACCTGTGGGAATATCCTCTGAGTATGGACCATCCACAGCCACCTCTGAGCCTATTCGCTCTAAGCTGACACATGTGATATGTAGATGAACAAAAATAATTTTTCAAAATCAGGCACTTGAAACTGTTTGTTTGTGCTTAGAAGCAAGCCTTTGTTTTTTCCCTCCACAAATATGTGTGACCACTCTTGGAAAAAACGGTTCTTAAAAAAAAATGTGGAAAGCAACTTCGTCATTCATGTTTCTGTTTTAGTTTAACATATTTGATGTTCCTATTAGTTCCACTTGGAGAGAGAAAAAGGCTTTCATTCTGCATTAGTTGATTGTTTCCATCAGTCTCCCTTCCCCCTTCCCCCCCATTTTTCACACCTCCTACTGTGTATGAACGCCTGCTGCACCATTTATTTTTGCAATGTGTAAACTGTTACTTCCTCCAACAAATCAGATCTGCTTAGGGTGAAATTAAAGATCTGAAGAGGTGACCGTCCTGCTGGTTTTGACATTTTAAGATTTTAGTGCTATGCAAGAAGCAGCTGCCCTTTTCTGCCTATAGATATTTATTAAATCTCCAAAGGCATTATGGAATCAGAAATGAATTATTTTGGCATAAAAAGAAAAAGAGAGGAATCTATTCCAGGAAACACAAGCTGCAGTTCTTGCAGTGAGATGAGATCTGACAAGTAACAGGGTGAGAAATAATTAGCCTCTCTTTGGTGCCTCCAAGCAGTGGGCAGGAGTGCCTGGAACTCAAATTTTAGTGCCAAGGTTAAAAGTCATGGTACAGACCGATTTAAAACTGACAGATTTGTGTGCCTAAGGCAGAAGACGGAGTGTGGCCTCCTTGTACAGATCCTGGGCCTCATTCTGCAAATCTCTACTCATGTGAGTTATCCACATATCTCAGAATAGCTCCCTTGGCCTCAATGGGAAGATTTTTCTTGTATGCAAGGGATGGCGTCTGTACATTGTGTGCTAAAAAAAAAAAGCATGATGTTACACTGTAGTCTGGTATCTCAGCAATGATCAAGTTGTAGCTTCCAGGACAGGAGCCGACATATATATCCAGAGGATGGTACAACCTGTCTGACATGTCCTCGGATAGGACAAGCCATGCCACTGGCCCTCTGGATGTGCCACTGGCTGTAAACGGAATTGAGGCTGCCAGGTGGGAGGACAGGCCAATTTTTAGGTGGCTGGTGATGGGTGAGATGAATTTTGTCTCCACGAGAGGCTCTTGGCTCACAGTGAAAGACAGGATCTCTGCACAGGAATAACTCTGTCAAAACAGGCTTGTGGCTTTGCATCCAAGCTACATTTTTTCCCTCTCAAGACATGTTCATAACTATTTTTAGAGGTATGGGCCATTAAAGGAAAGGAGTCACCCCCTTGGCAGATAGGCTTTGGGCCAAATGTGCACCATAATCACTGAAAGGTTGTCCTCTTTCTCCTTCCCACTCCCTCATCATKCCATGGACGGTTCCAGCCATGTTTCCTTTCTCAGCTTGCTGTCCGTAGAGGGACTAAATCTAGGAAAGCAACCTGGCCTGTTCCCGGGGGGAGGGAAGACCATAAGAATAACCGGGGAACACCCCCAGTTCAAGGTCTGAGTCTCCACTATCCACTCACTTTTTAGCACCTGACACCAATGCTCTAGTTGCACAAAGACCTTTCCTACCTTTTATTCAAGTCTATTCACACTTTTTTTCACTGCAATATATATATCTCACATAGCAGTGACTACTGCTTAGCCTCACAGGCTGAGGTAAACGTCATAAAACAACTGGAGTCATTCGCAGGGGCCAATTCAAAGCTCTATTGCATTTTTTAAAAATTTGTTATATCAATACTTCTTATCACTATAGTAACTGCACATCTTCCAGTCGTGTATTAAATGACGTGACTAACATCTGTTGTGTGTGGTTTGCTCTGTTTTGCATCCTCTTCCAAAATGATAGAATTAAATCTGTCGAGTTGCGTGCTCTGGTCTTTTCCTTTTAAATGTACATGAAATGTAAGAGAGGACAGAGTGAAGAACTACAGCCTGCACTCAGGGGAGGAAAGGTGACAGCGGTGACAGCCTTTAATCCCTGTGGGAGTTTGCTTTGTGCTAAGAAAGCTTGTAGTCACACTTTACTTCTGTGCTATGAAGCAGTTGCACCAGGGAGGAGCACAAAAAAGAAAGAAAGAAAAAATCCTAAACCTGCCCAGTTAGATGTTCCTTATGGATATGGCTGTGAAAGCAGTTGGATGCTTGGTTTCTGTTTGCGTCAGTTTAAGCAATCCAGGTTAAAAAAGCCTATCTCCAAATGCTCATGGACTCCCAGGCAAATATTAGGGCACCAGCCCCAAATCAGCTGTTGGCTGCTGGAGCTGTGCTGCTGCTCAGGAAAGCAGCTGAAGCTATTCAGGTAGCTCTAGACGAGCCACCTTTGGATGGCAGGACTGTCTGAACCATGGAGAGGCTGGGGGCTGGATTGCTGCATCTCTTGGATGCAATGACCGCGACAGCACGCTTGAGTACACCTGAAGTAGCAACCTACACCATTCCAGGACCACCTCTGAGATCTCTGTGCTAGCAAACCTCCTCGTCCTTCAAAACAGGGTGGCTTCATGCAAACTGCCTGCTGGGAAAGGCCCCCGGCCTGATTTAATGTGTGACCAGTGCCGAGGGATGGTTTCTGTTTAATTTACTAGTGTGAGCAAACCCTACGGAAACACAGTGTAGCAAAGGGAAACGTCTCTTTTTCTTAGTTCCTTTGCTTTTTCTCCTCATTTGACAGTGGCACCTCTGTATCTTTACACACGGACTGCTCTTGCTGACCTCAGGCATTGCTCTTGCATGAATGATGTTACTCAGCTCGTTTCAGTGTTGCCAGGATTAAGGCCTTAAATCATTACAAGTTTTCTTAAACTGCTTAAGGGTTATCAGGAAAATAGCAAAGGTGAGGCATCTCCTGTAAGGAGAGAAGACTTCTTATTCGACTCGGAGCTGAATTTGCATTTTTTCCTCAGTGATGCTCGAAGCTGAGCACACTGCTTTTGAGCAGCTGCTGCTTTGGAAGCCAGTTTGTTCAGTTTAGGATGTAGGTAAAAGTGTTTTCCTACAAAGAGAATAATTATATGCTCCCAAACACACAGAAGCATCAGAATTCACAGCATGCTTTTTACAAGGGTAATAAAGTTTTATATGCATACACAGAAGAAACGGTTTGCAGCAGAAGACTTAATGCACCCAATTATCCCTCAAAATAAATGGGTGGGAAAGAAACTGGCAAAATTTGGCTCACGCTTAATTATTTTACATTTGAACCTTTCTGTTCCTAGCAATAAATTGCCATTTCTGCCACCCATTTCTTGGTACTTTACTTGGTCTGGACTCTTGTAACTGCACTCGTAGCGTTTAGGAGACTGCCCAATGTCAGTGTGAAGAATATGGGAAAGGCTTGACATCAATTACAACATTACACACAACATAAAATTTAATGGCTTAAATCAGCCTTTCATTGCTATTTAAAGCAACCGTGTATGGTTTTTCTAAGATCCTAAAAATTAACCAGCTTCTAAAAGGTCTAAATTTTTCAACAGCACAGAATCTTACCCTGAGGTTTTTAAAATGTTATTTCAGTTCTGTGGTATAACTGGGGGGAACGTTTGACAGGTAAGTGGATTTTTTAAAGTRAAAAAGAAATTGATCTCTTGGGCAAACGAGAACTCTGTGGGGTAAATTAAAAGAAATAAAGTCGATCAGATTCTCCGCTGGCTCGCACTCTTTGCAACTCCTTTGAGAGGAGGCAAGCCGAGGCAGTGAGCCTGCTGGGCTGAGACCTGGGGAAGAATTTGGCCCGTAGATTTTTATGTTTGTTCTTAAATAACCAGGAATCACATCAAGGACCTGGGTGGCTCAGTGATAAAATGCTGGTTTTCCACCTTTGCAGCCAGAGTCAGAATTTACGTGGCAGCCTCGGCTTTGTCTCTCACCGACGTGCAATCATCTCGTGAAACACCAGTTTCTGCCCAGGGGAGACCCAGGCAGAGCAGGGGGGGGACCTGGCTTACCTCTCACCTCCGGTAAGGGTGGTCCCTGCAGGTCAGAGCCGAGGTCGCCCCGAGGGCGGTGCGAGGAAACTCGCTTGTCCTGCAGCTGCAAATTCTGGGCCATGGATAAATAAAAGGCTCAGTTTCTAATTTTTTAACTAAATAATCAGATAAAACTTGGGAAAAAAGAGATCCTGAAACTGTTCTTAAGGAAGAAAAAAAAGTCCTCGGGAGATCTGCAGATATGTTTTTACTCAGTGCACTGGAGTATAATTAAAAAGCCACTTTGATGCGGAGTGAAATGGTTGCACACAGACCTTGACCATCCCACCTTTAATAAGGGGCTAGTGGAGAGAAATATATAACCTTTACATTAGGAATGTTTCACTGATTTTGTTTACAGTCCATAAAATTTTACTTCTCTGAGCTGTTGCTGTCTGCCAGGAGTAGCTTTAGTTTGGACTGGATGGGCAAGGATGTTTAGTGAGTTTTATTTCACACTGTATGAACACCGGTGTTGTTTTTTTGGAAATATTTTTTCCCAGCTGAAGTATAGCTGTAACCACGACCTAGGTCACAAACATTTCCTGGAGGGGTTGTGAAATTTTCCACAGAATCTGATGTTTTCATTGTTGATTTTTCCTCCATTTAAAATGTATCTGGTTTTAAATATAGCATTTTGCCTTATCAACACCAGGAATCACATGTAACTTTTATTGACTATATGGAAAAAAATAGCCATGGGGCTTTAGCTTAGAAGTCTCCGGATGTCTCAGAAAATCTTGGAAAAATCATGCAAAGGCTAGTCATAATTGCAGGTACTTGACAAGCAGCTTTTCCCCTGCAAAAGCTGGGCATCTTCTGTCCTCCCACCCCAGTCCCGGGGGAGAAGCCAAAGAGTGGAAGAGTTTGGGTTGGGACCATGTCATATCCCCCTTCCTAGGAGCGGACCTAAAAGAGACAAGGGGGACTGAGATTCCCAAAAGCAGTCAGCAAGGCCTCTTGTTGCACCCAGGGAGATTGGTGAGGGATAATTCAGCTTCCATTAGATCTCAGGCCAACACACACATACATACATATTTTCTGCAAAGCATTTGAAAAACAGTCTAATTCCTCATCCAAACACCACACCTGCTCAAAGGGAAGCCTGGAGTCACCTCTGTAATGTACATGTTGTGATTTGATGGGCAGTATGAATGAAATTCTTCCACAAAAAATAAACATCAGAAAAGAGAAACTGATCCCGAACCTTGAGGGAGGAAAACATCCCAGATTAAAAATCAAGTGTTGGCCATAATGTCATCTGGAAACTACACCAGCTGGTCTTTTACCTGGTACATGTTTGGAGCATAATAAAAATGAATGTGAAATGAACCATTTTTATATTGTAAATTATCTAAGAATTTTTTCACAGAAAACAAAATCTATTTCATTACCTCAGTGGTTTAAAGGTCCCCAAATCTCTGTTTAGTTTAATGGACAAAAAAATATTTAAATAAAGCATTATCTGCTGTTGGACAGCAAGGCTTTCAAACCGCAGCTTATACACTTCGAATAGCCCCCACCAATTCAGCCACACAAGACATAAAAAACCCTAATCAATGCCATTTTTACATAAAAAGCAAAAGACTATGTTTCCCATCATAAAATGTTATGATGTTTACACAAAAGCTGCAGCTAACCTCATAAAACTCTATTGATTTCCCAGTGGGGTCCTCAGAGGACACTTGGCTGTGTTAGACGACACACTGATTTCTAGCACCAAAATAACCCTGGTTTCCTTTCGGAGACTAGATGCATAATGTTGCTCTTATCAAGTGGGCCTTTTGATGAGCTCATACTGAATTTCTTGTTCAGAGAGCTGTTTCTCAAGAACTTCACCTCCAGTGGTCTTTTTATGAAGACAGACAAAACCACTGGAAGTAAATCACAAAATTGGGAATTTCTGTTATTTTGCTTTGGGTTTTCTTTGGTGGTAGGGGAGTTTTTGTCCTTTTAAAGGAGCGCCTCTCATAGAACATTATTCAATAGCTACAATAAATAGCCCAATGCTTAGAACAGCTAAAGATCAGCAGAAAAAAAAAAAAAAGAAAAGAAAAAAAGAGATCATCAGAAGAAAAAAGAAGAGAAAAACAAGATTAACAGAAAATCTCCTGCTGACTTAAATTAATTTTAAATGAGGCATATACTGAGAATTTCTATTTGTAAAAAGTTTTTACACCAGGCAATTAAGCAGACTTTTCTCCAAAGACAACAGACTTGCCGTATTTTCAGAGACATGTCAAAAGATTTTTATGCAATAGTCAACATCAAATGTTTGATTCTTCCATAGGGTGAGTAAAAGACAATGATGTGAAAAAAATAATAAAAATATGACCAAATTCTCTGTTGTGGCTTAAAATGTTATATGAGATTTAAAGTCTTATAAAACCTGAAGTCTTCTGGTAAAAATTCATTGTTATAAAAGAAAAAGAATAGGACAAAAGAAACAATTGGGTTTTTTCTGTTTTTGAATCTTATAGAAGTTAAATGAACTGAACAAATTAAATCCTTTCTAGACAGTTACACCAACTCCAATTAGATTTTGTTGCCAGGAGAACTTACTCTCCCCACTCCTGTTATTTACTTAAAAGCATTTAATATTAGTGTCTAAATTATAACAGGACAAGTCCTACTCTTTCCAGCTAACAGGAGCTGGGGAGTGCTTTCTAGAGAATAAGATCTAGTCCTGCAAGATCAGAGATTGCAAGATCAAATAGATTGAAAATAAAGATGAATTGTGTCACATCACAGGTCTTAATTTTAAGACAACTCATTGCAATGAGACCAGAGCAGCTAGTTTTAAATTACAGAGAAATTTTGGAACGAAAAATGGAGAGATAAAACATACTTGTTGGGAAATCCTCATCTTTGAGTAATAAAGGCTTTTAATATGTGCTTTTCTTTCCTCTCTTGCTCAATTAAAAATATGTTAATACAATGTTAAGTTTGAGATTTAAACCCACAAGAGTCAGGAAATTCAGAATTAAGACTCCCTTGGCAACTGTAATTCTGTTCCCATTGTGCGTATTATATTTTATGATAGGGTCTTTCATTACATGATCACATAACACTGGGGCAGCGTGACATGCAAAGAGTGGTATTGAATAAGTGTGGTTTGTTATGGAGGTTAAAGAAATGTCAATGTCACTAAGTAGTCTTGCAAAAATGTAACAACTGCAGTTTTTATAAAATTATTTAAAAAAAAATCACTTTGAGCATACTGTTGTACACAAGCACGTTATTCTTAATAATGGTATGTGTAAATGCATAAAAAAGAGATTTTTCTCTTTGTTTCTCCACAGACTGTTCTCAGACACTTTTGGAGAGGATCTTCAAGACCTGTGTAGTTGTATGTTAGGAACTTCTGCTTTCTCTTTTTATCTTTGGAAACAGTGTGAGTTGTATCAAGCCCTGGGAAGATGCTGGGCTACTGTTCTGGAAGATGAACAGTTTTGTTAACCACAAAAATAAGTTTTGGGAACTTTTTCCTATAAAAATAAAAATGCTTAAAAATATTCCCCAAAACTATTTAGTATCCTGTAAGTAAGGTGTGAGTCTTGCCAACTTTTGAGCTTTGGGGATGTTTTCAGAAGCACTCCCCTCATTTCTGTGGTGATTTGGAGACATAAAGCTGTATTGGAGGTCAAGATCTGAGACATTCCTCCTCAAGCCCTCTTGACCACATGGGCAGTCCGAACATGCCAATTTCTCTTCGGGCATTATCTCATAGACGTGCAAGTTCTGTAGGTCCGAGGTAAATCTACCATCTTAAACAACCACCCAAGTAGTACAAAGATACATCCATGGCTCCACAGACTCTCCGAGTCCTCAAGTAGGAAATCTTAGTCATATTTCTCTTTTATTTAATGGCATCCACTGTGTATTAAGAACATGTCAATATGCTTTTTTTTTGGAGGGACACCACTCCAAGGGTGGAAGAACTTTTAAAGAAGGACTAGTAGTTCCCTGGTAGATGATCATAGAATCATAGAATCATTAAGGTTGGAAAGGACCTCTAAGATCATCAAGTCCAACCGTCAACCCAACACCACCATGCCCACTAAACCATGTCCCTAAGCGCCTCATCTACACGCCTTCTAAATAC
>JAYKAV010000145.1:401290-494756 GCA_035582835.1 Phoebastria nigripes
AGAAGAGATCAACACCCACCTCACTACAACCTCCTTTCAGGTAGTTGTAGAGCGCGATAAGGTCTCCCCTCAGCCTCCTCTTCTCCAGGCTAAACAGTCCCAGTTCCCTCAGCCGTTCCTCGTAAGACTTGCTCTCCAGACCCTTCACCAGCTTCGTTGCCCTCCTCTGGACACGCTCCAGCACCTCAATGGCCTTCTTGTCGTGAGGGGCCCAAACCTGAACACAGTATTCAAGGTGGGGCCTCACCAGTGCCGAGTACAGGGGCACGATCACCTCCCTACTCCTGATGGCCMCACTATTTCTGATACAGGCCAGGATGCCTTTGGCCTTCTTGGCCACCTGGGCACACTGCTGGCTCATATTCAGCCGGCTGTCGACCAGCACCCCCAGGTCCTTTTCCGACAGGCAAAGGACCTGATAGATTTCCTCCTGATAGGAGGAAAGTTCTCCTGTTGTGCATGTGTCCTGGCAAGCTCTCTGTGTAATGGTGCATGTGCCAGGATCAAAAGCACAGGAATATATTCAGAAGGATGATTTGAGAGACACAAGGCATCCCAGATGTCTTGTCCAAGTAGGGCATGCGCTACAGCCAATGGCAGAGATGGTTGAAATGTTTCAAAATATAGTTCACATTTTCAACCCTTTGGCCAGGAACTTAGTCAGCTTTATCCTTTGGCATGATTACTTCCAGGTTTTCTTTATTTTTTTACTTTTTTTTTTTTTATATATTATTTTTTTATCTTCTTTATAAGCTTGCTTAATTTATCATAGAGAGGATAATGTGGTGAAATTTAAGGACCTGTGACAAACACAAGGTCAGTTTAGATGATATATAGATCTCATCTGGCCCTAAACTTCATTAATTGATCAATTTTGGAAGCAATCTAGTTGCCTAGCTTAAACATTTAAGTTGCAATGAAATTTTATGTGCTTAGTTAATGAATTTCAAATTGTCAAAATTCCCTCTATAAGCAATGAAAAGATCCAGGTGCCTTTGAAATGTAAACACATGATTTGGAGAGAGCATCTTCCCTGCAGGGCACAAGGATGCAGGAATCTGAAGATGGACATTTTGGCCTAAGAGGCACGTGCAAGATCTCCTTGCCAGGTTTTTTCTATTCCAGACCATATGGAAGCCAGGGGGCACTAAGCATACTGCTTAGGCTGAAATTTCTGCACAAGGGAAGTCTTATAAATAGTATCTTAAAAAGCAATATAATTTTTTCTGAATATCTGTAACTTCAAGCTGGCATGGCAGTGGATATGCAGTGCTTCTTAAAACTAGTCATATGTTACTGGGTAAATTAAGTAGAACATAAAGATCCGAAAGTCTGGCTTTTTCACTTCTAATCTTCAAATATATTTCAGTATCTAAAGCTTAGTAAACTCTGCAGGTGTTATGAGCCTGAATGAAATATGCCCCTGAGCTAGGCACATAGGCCTCAATTTTCTTTTCAGTAACACGGCAATGACAGAAATACTGAGCTATTCTGCCTGGAGGAAGGCAGGAGAGAGGAAGAGCCTTTCTGACATCTCTTTGGAAAGAGGAGCTGAGATTCCTCCCAGCTAGCCTAAAACATGTTTTAAGTCCCATTCGCTAAAGTTAGGACCTGAGCTAAGTTATGAACTTAGGGGTCCATAAAAGTGATGCCCTTCATTTAGGTAACCTGCATGTGAGAAAATGAGATTAGGTAAAAGAATCTTTGTGACAAAATGTAGGTATTATTGCAGTGTGTTCTGTTACTGCAGTATTGTTCATATTCACTTATCTTTCCTCTTCTGGCTGAATTTCTCACTTAGTAAATGGACATTCATTTTTGTTGCAGAATAAGACTGCTCAGTTTTCATGGATCATATTTTTAAACAGCTGATGCTGGGAGAGGCTGGTAATGGGTATTTTGTCTCGTACCTAAGAGCACTGTCTTAATGACAAGGCTGGAGGAGTGACTGAAGTGTGGCAGGACAACAAAGAAAAATGATGCTGCGTTCACAGTCACCACAGCCACAGTTCAACGCACCAGCCCTCAGCCCCTGGTAGGAATTTGTAGCTTCAGGTAAGCCACCTAATCTCTGGGTGCTCCTACATAAAATGGAGGTAATGTAATCTTGTTCCTCCTCCTTTTATGTATTCTTTTAATCTTTTACTTTATTGAGTTCTTTGTGGCAAGCACCATCCCTTGCTATGTTTAACAGTCATACTTGTAAATAATTATGAATGATGACTTTAAGGCGTAAAACTAAAGGCTGCAAACTGAGGGCAGACACATGGTATCCAATACCAAGAGGGTTTTAAAGGTTTCTCCTTCCTCTCCTCTTCTTTCGGATGCTAAAGACATAATTAGTAACATGTTTCCTGCCTTTGACATTAAGTACCACCTCAGACAAGAAACATAATGATACTTTGTCAGCACAGACATAAAAAGGTTAGATTCAAAATGGTGGCATTCCCCATACTTAACTAGATAGTTTCAAAGAGATTTATAACCAGCTGTAGAGTTTTCCTCACATGGCTGCCCTTTCAGTTCCAACTTTTTGAAGTCTCTGGTGATCCTAAAGCCTTCCACGGTTTGACATTTGAAGTGTAAAATTTTTTGTTTCCTTAAAGTATCAAGATCCTTCTTACTCCTGGGGTTTCAAAAAAGAAAGGAAGAGAAATAAAAAAAAAAAAAAAAAAAAAAAAAAAANATCAAGATCCTTCTTACTCCTGGGGTTTCAAAAAAAAAAAAAAAAAAAAAAAAAAAAAAAAAAAAAAAAAAAAAAAGAAACCCCAGGGAAGGATATAGACTAGCTCTTATTCAGAAGCAGTTGCTTTGTTGCTTTGCCAGGTTTGTTTGCTAGCATGGAGAGACCATCTTGGACTGTAAGTGTACTTAGTGCAAGCAATCCTTTCTCTCTGTGTTGGGACTCCTCAATGATCTAATTTTTAGCCAGGCCCTTCTAGCAGCGGGCAGTTTCAGGGCACTGTGGGTGCAACTCTCTTTTCTGCTTGGTGGGGCAAACAGGTAGCGGTGGGAAGGTGCGGGAAGAGTGTGGTCTGTGGGCGGTGAAGCAGCCCTCTGCACAGTCATTTGGCAGGAGGGATTCAAGAGGGAGAATAAAGACACGTTCCTCCCTCCCCAGCGTTTGCATTTCTCCTCTCCTACAGACAACACTGTGTAAAGCAGGGAGAGTCAGACCCCAGGGTAATGGGAGTACAATTCATTTAGTCTTGGGGGTTTTTGCACTAGGTCTTAATAAACTCTTCCAGTTTCTATTGCACTTTCTCACCCCACCAGTCCCAGTCGTGCTGCCTTATTTGTGTCACAGGATGGTTTGCCCATGAGTGGTCTTAGCTGGGTGAAGGGGGCAGCTGGTGTTCAAAGGGCAGCTCTGGGTGTCTCTCACACCCGAGCCCCTATAGGACATGGAGCGATGCAGTACAGGATTCATAAAGCACCAGTAATATCACCTGAATGGAAATGCTGCTCATTTGATTCTTTGCTTGCTCTAGGACTGTGTGATGCAAAAACCTGGCTTTGCTTTCAGACGGATTTTGATGTCCATTTTTCCATATAGTGGTTCGGATTTTGGTACTGTAACCATCAGTTTTCTTCTTTTGTTTGTGTTTAGGCTCTTGACAACCATAAGGAAATGTATAAATTTATAAAATTAACAATATATAAATCTATGTGTAATGTATAAATCTATAAATAATGTTGTAGAGTTAAACGGACCAGGCAGAAGCTATCTCATTTACTTGCTTTTTTGTGTGTAAAACAGCCTTAATCCTTGTTAGAAGTCAGTAAGTCATTTGATGTCACTTGGAACGTGGTCCATGTTTGTTGGTCTTCCCCTCTCACAGTGAGGTTTCATTAGGTCATGAGCTGATCCAACGGTTTGTAATCAATACTGCCCCTGCCCCTCACCCTCCCCTGGGTTCCTGCTTTCATTGGGTTGTTTCTAATGCTTACCTTACCCTGTGGTGGGCTGTTTCCGTCCAATAAACTGATAAAAAAACAATCAGAAAAAAGTTGACTGTCTGCTGATTAGCAAGCTGAACTGGCTTATTAGGCGGTCAGGTGAGGGCAGGAGCTGGAGCACTGGCATGGGACAGACAACAGGGAGCGAGGTGAAAAAAGGCCTTTTTTCGGAGGTAGCAAACTCTAAAACTGGTAAAAGTTCCTTTTGGCACAAAAAGCTTAAATGCCGACACTTGCAGGGTGAACCGGCTACAGAAATTAAACTGACTGGATAATAATAGTGATTTTTTGGTGGGATYCATTCCCTGCTCTGATTCACTGGGTGAGTTCACAAGCCCAAATCTCATTTAATTGGCACAGGTTAGAACATTGTCTAAATTAAGCAATGCAATACAGCTACATTAAGTGAGATGAATGCCACGATGAGCTATACCTATTCTTTTTGACTGTTAACATAAACCTAAAAAAGGAAGAAAAATAAAATGCTGGAAATTCAAAGTATCAATATTATTGATTTTCAAACAAAAAGAGTTTTTATCCACAGGGATTACAATAGTCTAATATGACATCAATTTTAAATGAAGTAACTTAATTTGAAATGTCTATTGCTTATAGAAAACATTTTGAAGTGTGTCAATAATGGTGTWCATTAAATATTACCCTAAAAACTCCTTCACTTTCCATACTGTGGGAAAGTGTTTGACATTAACTATTTCTTTTCAATAACAACATCAATTATTTTTTTATTCTACAGTTGATAATAAACACAATGATATTTCCAGACCCAAAGCTAATTGTGACAAATGGAAGATTTATTTTCTATTCCAGCTCCGTAACCAGTATGATGAGAGAGACTAAGCAAGCAGCTTTCATTCATTCCCCCCCCAGCCTGTAGAACGAACATAAGGATCATTTGTAATTTATCTTACAAATTTTGAAAGAAAAGTACTGAATTAAGTATTCTGATTCTGAACAGACGGCTATGCTGCTATGGAAAAGGGGATCACTCAAGGTCACACTGGAGTGATGGTTAGGTTTCATTTTTTTTGCTGCTGTGTTCATATTTACTTATTAAATATGCCACCTGTAGGCGGTAGGAATTGTTTATTTTTTACAGATGTGCTACTATTGGATGTTATGTAGGGGTCAAGTTAATTTCCTCAAATATCTTACACTGTCAGACATCTTTTCTTTTGAAAGTTGTTTTCTTTTTCTTTATGTATGGGGCCCTTTATGCTGAATCAGTAGCTCATGCACTTGCAGTTAAATATGAACTGGTACTGTGGCTTCGGTGAGTCATCAGTTTACCCTTCTGCTATCTGAGAAGTCATGCAAAGGGGAGATGGAGGTCACTCCTGTCACAGGAGTTTGGTCAGCTTGTCAGGTTATTATGATGGGTGCTAAAAGTCAGTTCTGGTTTCAGACAAAATATATATGGTGAGATTTCTTTGCCATTCAGACAAGGGTGGTTTTAACATCAGGACATGACAGCTTTATGTCTTTCTCTCCAGGGCCTGATCTCAGTCTGTATGTTTAATTCTCCCATCTCTGGGACTTTCAACCTAAAGATACAGAGAGGAAGTATTTATAACTGTAGGTGTATCCTGGTTTTGATTTTATTAAATGTGCTGTTGTTAAACAATGTGTATCAAGTAGGCCCTGCTCCTGGGCTCAGTGCCCTGCTCCTGCCTCTGCTGCCTGGCCAGAGCTGGGGGAAGTGTGGGCAGCCCCTAAAGCAGCACCATTGTACCACAGCGCTTATTTGCAGCTTGATGGCTAACATGGCCTCTGCAGGTCCGTGTGTGGCCCTGAGCCACTGACGGAATGAAATTCTGACTGAAATATTATGGACATAGCCTGTAACACGGTGTGCCAGGAGGAAACTCTGGAGAATGAAAGAGCTGGAGTTGAGGGTTTTACCTCAGAGCAGCTCTCGTCTGGTTTGTGGACTGAATGTCTGTTAGCTGCTGGAGCTCATGGACTGCTGTCCTGGAGGGCAATTTCTTGGGAAGTTTCATCCCAAAAAGCTCCAGTTCCTGCAGCAGGAACAAGAGTGCCATAACTGGGGATGGTCAGGAGACTCCAAAAGTGCATTCCTAGTGCGAACAAAACAGCAGCGTAGACATACCCTTTGATTGAATTCATGCTATTGTGAACTCCCATTCTGGTTTCATGGGACTGAGGTTTTTTTCCTCTGATTTTATCAACTGTTCTATGATTTCTATAATTTACTTAAATAGTGTCCCCAGGATTCACAGCATAATATTCAGATCCTTCTAAAGCTGTTATCTCTTCTTTTAGTTCTAGTAATGGTTTGTCAAACTAGACCCTCAGAGCTCTTTGGGATATTTACACACAGTGGCAAAAGGAAATATGAAAGTGGTCAAATCTCCCTTCTATTGATGCAGTAACTGAGGTAGGTGTTGGAGGCTAACTTTAACATGTCTCCAGTTTAATAAGAAAAGTGCAGCCCTCTGGACTGCAAACAGCCTGCAAACGTGGTCTAAGCAGGTAAGGCAGTGCCTGGACTATGAGGCCATACTGCCCTTTCCTCCTGCAGAGCAATAATGAAAAGCCTGAGGTAAAGTCATCTTAAGGGAAATGTCCTGTAAGGTTAAAAATAAAATGGGGGAAGAAAACAACAAAAGGATTTTTTAATTGTCTCTGCTCTCCATCCTGCCTGGCAGCCCCCTTTACGGTCTGCCTTATGGTCTTGCCAGTCAGGAAACAAGAATTAAAGATCTGTCAATCACAGATAGCAAATAAATGCTATCCCATCCCATGAACCTTTTCTTCTGCAATGTGGCTACCTAGTCATCAAAGCCACTTCCAGCTGTTTTTGTCTTTTCCTGCATGCTGAATGTGGCTGATGAGTATTTGAAACACCGTTCAGCCCACTGCTGGAGAGAGGCTGGCTGTTAAATGCATGGCATTTAGGGCTGCTACTGGAGAGGATGAGAGGAGAGAAGTGCACAAAAGGATTACACATGGTCATCCTGTTTGTTAGCGCCCGCTYGACTCCCATCCTGCGTCCTGGCCAGAGCCCCTCCGGGAGGGTCACCCGGAGGACTGCAGTCTCTGCTCTTGCTTTGAAGTCCCCCCCCGGGAGGAAGCGGGTGGGCTGGGATTTGTACATTACCCAGGACTGAAGGATGTTAAACTCTTGTCTTCCTGGAAAGTGAAGCCATATCTCCTGTCGAGAGGGCTGCTGGGGATGATGGGAGAAGAGGGCACTGTATCAGACCAAAATCCAAGTGAAAAAGAGTCCCTCCTGTGAGAGAGCAAAACTACCTTATGATCCTGTGTATTTCTAAGGCTGACTCTCTGGAAGCTGACATTTTTTGGGAAGCCTAAGCTAAATGTATTCCCTTACATTTAGGGACTGCAAGGGAGTACATTTCAGAAAGGAACATTTCACCTTCAAGTTCATTTCCCTGCAGTCTAGTAGATCCCATCTTCCCTAAACTTCGGGGCTCATTGTGGCTTCTCCTTGAAGCTTGAGGCTCTCTCTTCTATCTCTTTCTTTTTCTCTCATTTCTTCCTTTCATCTTCTTTTTTTTTTTCTTCTTTTTTTTTTTTTTTTTTCCCCCTGGTTACCACTTCGTTCAGGGTTGTGTGGATTGTGAGGACTAGGGAGGACTGGTTACTGAAACATTAAAAGACTACAGCAACCTAGACTGTGCAGCAGATTTCTGGTTTTTTGTCTTAAATCCAAAGAACATTTTTTAGGTTTATTTGAGAGCAAGTCAACCAGAGTTTCAACTCTTGAAGAAACATAATGATTTCTGGCGGAAGGGAGTAAATTGTAGTACTTCAGGGAAAGAGATCAGAGTGTGTTCCCCACTATATTGCTGAGTACACATTTGACTTTCCCTCTAAGACCCATGAAACAGGTAAAATAGTGGAGAAGAGAATACTGCTGATACCTTTTGTCTTTGTGAACTTGTAGGTGAAACAATTCTTATTAACAAAAGACCTTAATCTTCTTTCAGTGCTGTTGGCTGTGGCTAGAGGACAACCAGGCTTCTTTCAGGATTTTCCAGTTTCAGGATTTCTTTGGTGTGAAGGCATTGTGAAGACAACAGGATTTTATCCAAGATGACTGCAGTCATTTTATACTGCAGTTTCCTTCTGTCAAGGAAATAATTTCAGATTCTCCAGCAATCCTCAGTCCTTCTACAGGTCAAAGCCTTGTGCTTGCCTTTGAGATGATCAGGAAAGATGTTCAACCCGCGTACTAAATGTGCTAAATCTACCTCTTCTTTCCCCAAAAGGCCATTTCAGTGCTTACTCCTTTCCATCAGGCAGGTGAAGGGAAAGGACGTATGCGTGTGAGAATGGCTGTGCTGGATCAGACGAAAGGTCCCCTCAGCCCRATGTTTTGGCTCTGACAGTAGCCAAGGGACATGTCCAAAGCCAGAGAAGGTCGTGCAGAGATATGTCCGTCTTCTCTGTCCTCCTACCCAGCCTCCAGCAATCTGGGATTTCCTGAGCACGACGTAACATCTTGGTGGACTCTAAATTTAATCTAAGTACAATGCCTTTCTAAAATTACCGTACTAGTTTGTATTGGTACAGATCATAGGCAGCCTAGACTAGCACAGAAGATGTGTTAGGTGCTACAAACATGGAAGAGTAGGGCCCTCTCTGCCCCACCAGGACCATGCTGACAGTGAATTTACAGTGTTGGTATGTAAAATGCATTAAACAATTTAAAGTAGAGGAGGGCGAGGCAGTTGTGAGACATTATTAGTCTGCAGCAGTATCAGCACATCAAGTATTTACACATCTTTTTCTGTAGATATCATGACAGAGGAAAGTTCAACAGAAGGGCCTGAGGAATGCTTCTTGCCAAGGAAGGGCAATACAAAAGTTAACCGTCCTCTCATCTTCTTTTTATTTTTAAACCTTTTTAATCATCTCCTTGTTTTAGTTGCTTACAAAAAATTCTTCTTGAACATGAAGGGGAAGTACAGGCAAAAGTATAAGGTGCTTCTTTGGCAACTGACAATATGGATGCTCAGGCTCAATACCAAGGAAAAACCAAAGGAAGATTGTTCTTTTGGTATTCATAAGAAATGGGAGGAGATAGGCAGGCAAAATATAGTGAAGGACTTGAAGATACAGCAAAGAAAGAATTAAAGGAGAGAAGCAAAGAAAAAAGAGAGAAATTGGTGTGGTTAAAGTGATGTACTGGGAAAATGATTTTCCAAGGGACATTCTGAGCTGATATGAATGGAAACGATGCTGTTGCCCAGGAAAGAAATCACTGGAGTCTTCATTCTGAAAAACTGCTCCAGCTCAAGTTTTCTGTGTTCGGTTTCTTGTGAGAAAGGGTGGTAAGAGTTACCAGTCACTAAACACCAGTGACCTACTGTAAATCCCCGGGATCAGCAAACAGCCACGATGAGTGTCAGGCAGTAATTCCAGTGCTGCAGAGCAGCAATTCTTCAAGTGCTGAGTGTGGAAGAACTTGGGGAAAATTAAGTTCCTACCCACAGGTTTCTGATTTTTTGTTTGTACTGTCCAATAAAAGCTGTGAAGCACATAGGTACAGTACCCACCTTTTCCTGATCCGCTAAACTCTTCATGTTTGTTTTTTTTTTTTTTTTTAAATATAAAACTGCCACATTTTTGTTTGCATGGCCATAAATCTTTAAACAAGATCCCAGGTTTTTAGCATAAAAAACCCTTTATGAAAGATAGTGTATAATATTTTCTATCACACTAGAGTTCATCTTGACTTCTTTTCTTTTAGCATCAGCCTCAACACTAGATAATTAAACTTTTTAAATTTTTCAGTAATTTTAATGAACATGGTGCAACTGAAAAATAAACACTAGTGTACAGAACCTGCCAATTTCCTTCCATTCCCATCCCTCTCATAATTTGTTCCTTTACGCTGGTTCCAATAGCCACTCTCCCTGGTAGCAGAAATACTGTAACATTGATGTCTGTCAGCTTCTCTTTCTTTCTCCTCTCCCCTTCAAGTATATAGCTTACTGCTTTTCTCCAAATGGCAAAAACTCTGAGGAACAGCCCCTTGCTTAACATGTCAAAATGTGAGTTCTGGCTGGCGACTGCTTTGGTTTCGTTCCCTTGAGATCTGACGGTGCCAGAAATCAAAGCATAATTCTGCAGATGTTGAGATCCTGTAAGCCCCCTAGGTTGCAAAGCTAAGCCATAAAGCCAGCTGGCACTGTGTACGTGTGCTAAGAATGTAAAAGTATACATTTTTAGTTTTCAACCAACAATGACCGACTGCTGGTAACTTCAACAAAGTGAAGCATTGCTAGCTTTATTTTTGGAGAGTAAGTGGCTCTGTGCATTCCCCTGAGCTCTTCTTCTGTTCTAGTGCTGCTGTTTTAAAGATGCTGTTCAGAAGTATAGAAGTTTCTTTGGTGCCTTTCCAGCATATCTGCTGTTCTTTAAAGGGATACCGCACTCTGACAGCACCTTCAGTCCACAACAGAAAATTTAAGAGTGATTTCAGCGAACCTTAACTGTGTTGATTTCAAACTGTTTTACCTTTCTTCTAAAGGAAATGCATTCAAGGGGGAGAAAAGAACCCCACAATGTTTAAACTAAAACAGGAAGAAGATGATGGGACAGCTAGCAGGCTCATCTGCAAAGAGGCACTAGATGATAGTGAAAATGTGTGTGGGAGCTTAGACAGATATGGCACAATTCGCTGTTGCACGCTACTGGGAAAATTGAAAAATATGTATTTAAATTTCTGAAAGGGTTGGACAATAAACAGTATCATCATACTTTTTAATCTGGAATTTTCCTTTCATGTATTCTTTTGTGTCCCTTCATTCAGTGCAGCATGTCTTTGCTGAATCTTGAGAGTAGAGATAGCTGGTTAAAGCAATGATGCTGGTTAGATGTTTTCTGATATGTTTGCAGATAGGTCTGCACAAAGCAGGGTGGGAAAAAGTTTTCCACTTTAAACTTTTAGAATTTGAAAATGCTTTTTATTTCCTACTAGGACAAAGCAAAGGCCTTTCAATTTTTATATATGAAACCTATTCAGTGGAGAGACTGCCCCAATACAGGAAGATGTTATGGTCTTATGATCACTCAGGATTTGACAGAGTCAACTTCAGACTGGGATGATAGAATTCACCTCTGGATAAACAGCAGGCTGAGTAAGGCTCTCATCGATGCTGTGTGAACAATGCAACAGGCACTCATGTTTGGGTCTCCAATGTCCAGCCTTGTACTCCGACTAGAATGTTACTCTGAGCTTTTATTTTTCCCGGTTTTGATCAAAATTCCAGGACCTGAGGAACCTTTCCTAAAGCAAATTGCACCCAAACCGCTAGGTTCTCATGCACAGTTTAAATTTCAATGAAGTGGTATTTTCCAATGAAAAAAAAAAAGTTTAATTGAAAAATTCCTGACAAGCTCTAATCCTATTAACTTCACTGTGGTTGCACATATGCTAATGAGAGCCGTGTGTGTGAGACTGTTGCTAAATTTGCAAAACACAATACCCAGGACATGCATATTATACGTAGTTTGACACAGGCACATATGGTTTATATTCTGTATTCTAAAACAATATTATGAACATTTTATAAGGTTGCAAAAGTGAGTATTGTAAATTCAAGAAATGCAAAAGTTATTGAGGCATGCACTTTGGACTCTCCCTCTCTCCAGTGTAATTGGCCATATACACCTTCTACTTCCTCTTTCCCTGCTTGTCCCTCTCATATTCCTCCTCTCTCGTCTCAGTGCCTTTCCTCTCTGGATAGCCTTCCTTTTTAGCAAATAGCACCTCTCACATGGCTCTAATATGGCACTAGATGCCATCATGGGCTGGTATTGTATTGCCTTCTCTTGTCTTCCTTCTGTCCTGTCAGGTCAGACTAAGTTCTGCAGGGAAAAGGATACCCGCCCCGCAGAGTGTGGGCAGTGATTACCATGTAGGTGCATTGTTCTTGATTGCTCTTTGGACACTTCTGCAGCAAGCACAGTTCAGCAATAATTATTTCTTTAAATACATGTGTTATGACATGTATGATTGCCTTTAGTTAAGCAATTGCTAACTTACAAGGGATTACTTTTTTTGACAGGAGCTGTCCTTGTGTACTAAAATTATGTCAATTTTCCTATAACAGTGCTTCCTACTTTACAGATAAATAGTTGTTGCTCTTTTGCTAAGGTATGTGATTGATTGATTTTGATACTCACTCTTCCAGGCCTATGCAGAAGTCTTTGCTGATGTGAAGCTCCAATGAAATCGTCAGGGCACATGCACAATGATTTGTCTCTACATTTTAACTTTGAGACTGAAGGCAGACACACATGTCCTCAGGAGACAGAACAGACAGAGCTGATTGATTGGGAAGGATGTCAACCCAAAGGCTAGGAGCATCTCACTGCCTTCATCAAAGTTGGTGTCTACTCTAAGGTAGGCATCTGTGCTCCATCATTAATCAATGGGGAAGGATGGCAGAGATTAATTCCCCTTCAGTGTTACCTATCTTAATCATCTATCTTTGGAGAGATAAATTGTCTTCTGGAGGCATTTACTTTCTCTAATCAAGAGATTTTAACCATCCTGCTTAGACACCATGACTAATTTTTAGGTGGCTAAAGCATGATGAAATGAATCTCACATTTTGTTTCAGTTTCAGGTGACTCCTGTTGCTTTCACAGTGTGGGGTCTTGTGTTGCTGCTTGCAGGATGGTGAGGAAGTAAGCAAGAGGGGACTAAACTGTACGTGTCCTGCAGCAGAGGAGCTGGTCTAAACTGCAAGTTCTGTGATGCACCACAGCAGTTCTGGCATATACACATTAATATCATGCTGACCTGAAAGGAAGTGTTTTTATTCAGCTTGACAAGCTGAAATATTTAGAATCCACTTGACTTGACCTAAAAGAACGTATTTTGCTTACATTTTCCCTATGGAAAATTGAAGCATTTCTGGAAAAAGTAACATTTTCCCACAGAAAACTGTTTTTCACTAAAGAAAAAAAAAAGTTTTGATGGAACATTTCCAACCAGCTGTAATTATAGTGCATACATAAAAAGGGCCAAATTGATGCTGTAAGGGCATTCCTAACTGTAGTCTATCCATAATCTTTGAGTGCTAGTCTTTGTAACATCATAACTTTTGAAAGTTATGAAATTTTTGTAACATTCATAACTTCTTAAAAATTCACATAAACATACTGCGTYGTATTCTATGTACATTGACCTGTACTAAATTAAAGGGCAAAACCATGATATGGGCAGTCACCCGTTAGGCATTGGGCAAAGACCACCAAACTCATGTTCATTTCTGAAGCTGTTGCTGCGTCTGATTCCAAGTCCCTGAAGGGTTCAGTTTTATATCACTAGCAAGTCAAGAGGAGATGCAAATGATAATTCCTAAAGTGTGAAAAAGAATTTGGCCATTTTCAGATGAGCTGCAATCCAGTTTTCTTGGAAATAGGTACATTTTGGGGAGAATGGAGGGTCGTTGCTCTCCTCCCCACAACCCCCACTGGAAGTAACAAGCTTATTGCATTTTACACCCAGGTGTTTGCCATAGAATCTGACACATAACCGTGCCCTGGAAAACTATAAAACAATATAATTTATAGAAATAAACTGAGTGAGAATCATTATTTTTTATTGGTACCACTTAATGTGCAGAAAAAGCATACTTTCCAAAAATATGGAATAAACGTTCTGTTAGCCTTATTGGGTCCAAATGTTAGGGTTTAAATTATTTTACTATGCAAACTTTCTTTCATATCTTGGCAGTAGTGATTTCCATTTTTATTCCTTTGGTATCCATAATCTTATTAGAATCAAAAACATATGCTTTGAGATCATTGGACAGATCCCTTCTCCCACCCTACCCCCTTCTCTCCATGTTAAAAAATGCACCGAAAAGACTGACACTCCAGTATCGAGAGTAACAGGAATGGAATAGGAGAAAATGATGCAAACTACCAAGCCTGAATGGGAAAACAGTTTGAGAAATGTAGTTTGGTYTTCATGCTTTTGATTTGCAAGTCATTAAAGGTGCAAAAGTCTCCAAGCCTCCTGCTGGCTGCCACTYGGAGCCCCGCTCCCTCTCCTGCTACAGGAGGTGCTCACACCAGGATCACAGATTTACAATACGAAAAAGAGTACAGGCAGATTTGAGCTTTATAACACTTCTGGGGATGTAACACTTGCTGCAACCCATACATCTTGATGTCAGGGAATCGTATCTGTGGGGCTGAAATGTTACCTCATTGCTATGGATTTATGAATATCCTTTTTTTTTATTAGTAGAGCAATGACAAATCTCTTAACACGTGAGCCCAGCAGTTTGGTAAAATGTATTGCACATTCCACCTGGTTGCCTTTTAGCCGTGGGATACTCAGCAGATGACAAGCAGTTGGTGGCCTTTGTTTAGATATTTTCGTCGTAGCAGACAGAATTTTTTTCTAATTTGTCTTTATAAAAGCACTTAAATTTACATTAAATTAGTGCTCATGACAAGTTCTGGCTATTAAAGCTAGAGGCCTAACAAAAGACTTCCTTTTCTCTTCTTAGGCAACTACTTCATCCTTTTATTCATCTGTGGTGTATTCTGTATGAAATGAGCTTTTGTTCATTCTGATGGCCAAAGCTGGAATGGCAGTTGAGATTCCTGTTAGTAATGTGAGGGAAATATGAATTAAACTGGTTGCAAATACTCCTGAAGGTTCATATAAGTGTAGCTCAAAGGCTATACTTAAAAATAAATGCAAACATTCTATGGTATGTAGATTTGTTGTAAATGCACCCAAACCATCTTAATTCCACCTGGCAGTGACATCATGTAAGGGCTCTTTGAATAAGATTAGAAATGTTTAACATTAAATATAATCCAAACTCTGAATTTCTTAAGGGAGCTGTCATTTACTGAATTGCAGCCCATCAACTAACGATGCTTAGAAACATCACTGGGGATATGTGAGTTGTTGCTATATTTTTGGGAAAGACATTTTTTAATCACTGTTGTGGGATTAGAACAGAACTCAGCCCCAAAAAAAGAGTTGCAACTTGTGTTTTTTAATGACATTTTGAGACACACTCATTTCGAGATTTGCATTCTGGTTTCAGCTGGATGAAGAATCCCCACTAATTTCATAGAGTTTGATAAACACCTTCTGGATGTAGAGGATTTTGAGGACTTTCAATCAATTCTACTGGCATGGCCCAACTTAGAGCTGGTTATTGAGAGGTGGCAGGATCTCAGTTCCTTTGCTGTTTGATCCACAGTGTTATCCTGACATCTTTTGATATGAATCGTATCATATATTATGATTCTGGTGCTTTAGGGAGCTAGGCAAGATTCAATCCTATCCCTTTAAAGATGGCACTGAATTTCATAGTTTTGTTTGATCCATCATTTACTCTGCTTGTTCTAGTACCAAAAGTTGTGAGGTAGTATTATACCTTGAACTTTAGTACACAAAATACTTATTTAAGCACAACATAAAATGCACAACTTAATCTACTTTTAAATGGTTTCAGCTTTCCAAGAAAGAGGAACTTTTAATCCAGAAAAGGCACATCCATGATCAGAAGGTGAGTTGTGCCAGCTTCCTTGGCCACTTAATCCAAATACCGAAGGAGATCAGCGTTGCCCCAAGCACCTTTTACAGCTAACGTGGAGACACAACCCCCTCAGCCTGGGTTTGTATCACTTAGTTTTACATACCTGAAGATGGCATGTGCTTCCTCCATGGAAAAGCCACACACCTCCAGACAGTTGGAGGTTCCCCCCTCTCTCTCACTACTGGCTATATCAAGAGCCTGGGGTGACTGATTCCTAAATGTTACCAAATTTGTAGGCCATGCTATCTACTTTATCTGCTGATTAAACTGAGAAAGAACAATTGTGGTTTGTTTGAACTTGTCATGAACTAAGGCAGTTTGTCAAATTGACAGTTATGGCTGAACAATAAACTCAAGACAAATTTTTCAAAATGGATATGTAAGACCCCAACCCTTGTATTTGGGAACCAAAATAAAAGGAATGCAATAGGTATGTAAAGAAAAGGACATTGATTTTAGGCAGTACTAAAGCAACTCCTATACCAGTAATTTTTAGGCACCTGAACTGGAAGACAAATATCATTACTTTCTGGTATTTTTTGTTAAACAGTGATTGAACATACTTTCTGCATGATGGAGAAACGATCTTAGCTATAAATAGAAAACTATTGAAGATAATTAACAGTGATTTTTTTCTCTTCCAGAAAACATCCATAGAAATAACAAAATTAAAACAAAAATATTTTGCTGAAAAAGAGTAACTTTTCCCGGAAGACATGAGGACTGTTTTTCATTAGTATGAACCATGGGAAATATTGCAGCTTCATCAGTGAAGGCCTGACATACGATTTCTATCAAAGACACATTTCATTTACCCTAGGCTTATTCAGCACTACTCTTATACAATGTTCCCTACCAGCTGTTGTTGCTGCTGTTTGCTAGTAATTGATTGCTTTGTTCCTGGCCTGAGAAATAGTGTCACTTAGTGCTTAAGCTTCTAATGGGCTACCAGTTTCTTCCTTTACCAAATATTAATTGTGCCAAAAAATACGGAAAGGCCCCTAACAAAACTTGGGATGCAAGTAAAGTTTTGAGTTTTGTTGCTTAATTTCATCCTTCCCCACATAAATTATACTGCAGTGAGTATTCCCAACCCTCTAAAATAACACAAATTTGCTAAAGTATCTGCTTCCCTATGTATCAGCCACATGTTCTATTTTTATCTCAGCAGTCAATCCAAGAAGTCAAATTACCCATTACTAATGGTCATGTGGCTGCAGTAGACGAGAGTCCAGAAAATGCCGAGAAAATGCCTGAAAATGTCTTTGGGAACATACAAGAAAAGTGCAAATGTGTGCACTTTGCAGTAAACGATTAGATGAAGTAATCTAGATACATATTTTTTTTGAAAGCTCTTTAAAGAGTAGCATTCATGGCCATTCTCATTATGGATTTTCATTCTGGCAACACTTAGTCATCTAACTTTAGACTACATTGGACAGYTATGTCACTGAGACTTCAATGGTACAGCGTGCAAGGGTAAATGTGCACCAGCACGTGTCAAGGCCATGAAAAAGGACAAACTCTTATTGATTTCCTTTTTTGGTAGACGGTACTTGCTGAAATGGGCAGGGAGTTGGTCTTGAGGATTCATGGTTGATACATATTATGAAAGTGATGAATTCAAGCACAGAAGTGAAACTAATGGATTAATGTAGGGTTGGTTTTTTTTTCTTGGAGGGATTTTTTTTTTCTGTAGCTGCATTTAGTAAGGTGGAATGTGCATGTGTATGTTTATTTAAAATTAACCAATGCTTAAATATAATTGATGCTGTATTTAAATTTAATTGATGCTTATAGATGTGTTCTGTATGTGGCTGGCTGACAGTCCCATTGTCAATGCTACCACCCTCATTCTTGTGATTTCCACCAGAAAATCTGGGAGTTCTGRAAAAATTCCGTGGCACATGCTCTCCCTAAAGGGTCAGAAATTTGTTATTTACTCAGCTATGTTAGTGCCTCCAGTTAATGAGATCTTCATTAGAAAAAATCACTTTATATAGAAAAGAAGAAGCCACAAGTTCGCTCAAAGGTGTATGCATTCTGTTTGGGGAAATGCAATACAATACACCGCACAGTATAAAAAATGCTTTGGAATTCGCCTAATGACAGGTTCTATAATTAGATTAGGCCTTGGCATTCCTGTTAATGATGTAAAGGAAGCTAGATATGCATTAAACATTTGATAGTTTTTATTCCAGACAGGAGTTGAAAAAAAGCATTCATTAGTTCTAATTAGTGTGAGTACTGAACAATTCACTGGTAAGAATACAAGTCAGTTTATAGTTATAGGCGTAAGATCTGGACCTAAATATACAGAAAAAAAAGCCACACATTTTTCTTCAGTGGTTCTAACCGCAAGAATTTAATAAACATTATTTCCTCTTCATGTGTGTCCAAAGGCAAAGGTGAAGAGAATTTTTAAATCTCAGTGAGAAGAACATGTACCGGATGTTGTCCAGTCTTGTGTCGTGGTTTAACCCCAGCCGGCAGCTCAGCCCCACACAGCAGCTCACTCACTCCCCCACCAGTGGGATGGGGGAGAGAATCAGAAGGGTAAAAGTGAGAAAACTCGTGGGTTGAGATAAAGGCAGCTTAATAGGTAAAGCAAAAGCCGTGCACGCAAGCAAAGCAAAACAAGGAATTCATTCACTCCTTCCCATCGGCAGGCAGGTGTTCAGCCATCTCCAGGAAAGCAGGGCTCCATCAYGCATAACGGTTACTTGGGAAGACAAATGCCATCACTCCAAACGTCCCCCCTTCCTTCTTCTTCCCCCAGCTTTATATGCTGAGCATGACAYCATATGGTRTGGAATATCCCTTTGGTCAGTTGGGGTCAGCTGTCCCAGCTGTGTCCCCTCCCAGCTTCTTGTGCACCCCCAGCCTCCTCRCTGGTGGGGTGGAGTGAGAAGCAGAAGAGGCCCTGACTCTGTGTAAGCACTGCTTAGCAATAATGAAAACATCCTTGTGTTATCAACATAGTTTTGGTCACAAATCCAAAACATAGCTCCATACTAGCTACTATGAAGAAAATTAACCTACCCCAGCCAAAACCAGCACATCTTGTAATACTACTTCTAAAATGTAGGCCTTTCTGCAAAGGAAAGAATCAATTCACTGCTTTGTGTTCAGATGCTGATCAGTGGGAGTTTTGCTTGACTAATGAGTAAAGATCAAACCAGAATATTCTTCTGAAAGGCATAACTGCGGATGTGATTTGACCATTATCAGTGTCCTGGGTCTGTTCATGGGGCGTCATAATGACTCTCCGATCCCTGTGCAGGACTCATCAGAAAGGCTTGGCGTCATGTAATACTAACATAAACAGTTTATAGTCAAGGAAATTGTGATATAAAATGTCTGAAGAAGAGAATGTAGGCACAATGTGTGTTTTGAAAGTGCATTTGGGACTTTGCTGAAATGCAGGAGAGGAAGGAATATTGCAAAAAAATTGCACAAATATCTCGTCCACTTTTTTCCTATTCTATGCCAAACTCTTATTGAATTACGGTGTAATTAGCATTTCTAAACCCTAAACATTTGTACCATGACAGGATACTTAAAAATGTCAAAATAAGGATTTTCAAAATGCACATTGAAAATTCTGCCTGACCCTATACTCTTCTTCTTGAATTAGATTCCCAAGAGGGTCAAATTTCATCATCAGTTTTCCCTGAAGTGCATTTCACCACTAGGTGGAAGTGAGTTTTTGCTCCCATGCCAAAGACCCCCTGGGCTCCCACAGGCATCCCCTTCACTCCTGCCCCTGCCCAGAACACGCTTTCCTTAAGGTCTGTGTATCTTGAGCCTGTTTCCTAGGTGTGCTTCATAATATTGCAATAATAAAAGGAAAAATGTATACTAGTGATGAAAACATTGACTTCATTCTTTTGGGAGAGACCAGCATCTGGTGAAATCCCAGTTTTATAAGTTCATAGCCAAGTGAACATGGGTTGCTGACTGTAGGGCACTGTATCGAAGCAGCCAGGGACATAAATCTAAGGACTTTCTTCAGAAACACTGACTCTTACAACAGATCTATAAGAAAAGACCACTGAAGCTGGAAAGGAAAAAAAAAACCAAACCATAATAGACCATCCAATAGGTTGTCCAGAAAGTGCAAGAGAGTTTCTTGTAGTACTTCATAATGTCTATGTCAATGTTGAATTTATGGTCTAGGATTTTTTCTGTACACATTGTCCAGCCTTACTTTCTTGTCTGTTCTGGTTCAGGTACAGACTCCATCTTCCTTGTTATTTCTAACAAATTAATTCTTACTAAAATTAAATGTTCAGCTTTGGCCTAAAGCCACAAGCAAATTTTTTGGGGATGTTTGGTCAAAAACGCTTTTCTTTAGTTATAAGTACAAAACAATATGCTCTTCACAGCTGCTATGACAATAAAATTTGTACTTAAAGCCTGACTTATGTATGTCCCATTGAGTGTTCAAGTTCAAGCCAAGTTTTAAATAGATTGGTTCAGTAGCTTTAGAGGTCTGAATGCTTAACATTCATAAACATTTCTTCAACTAAAACAGCCTAAACAAATTCMATTTGGACAATTTCAGGACATTCCAGAGCTTGTTATAGCCTCTGAGTTGGTGACAGACCAGAGCGATTCATCTGTATGACAGCAGAGTGTAACAGCCTTGGTCAGGGATCTGGGCCTCTCTGTGCAAAGGAGAATACATGCCCAAGAGGGAAAGATGCAGTGTTTGCAAACTACCTGCTAAACATATATCACTATGAATATTTATGATTACTGTGTGATTCTTGTGATAATAAAGACACGCACAGATGTAAAGGTGGATAAATAAATCTGTGAACAATACATTTTTCTCTCTGCAAGATAAGCCCCCCCCAGCTCTTTTGTATTTTCTCCTTTTTCATCTTAGCCCTGACCCATGCTCTTTGTTTGCATAAACACAGAACAAGGAAATCTAATGTGCACAGAAATCTAGTCTCAAAGAAAACATTTAAACACCAGAAAAATGCTCAAATTAAGAGCAAATGTCCAAAATGAATTTGAAATAGACTTTACCTATTTTACTTTGCACAGTACATTTTCAGAGAGATTTAACAGAGCTTTAAGTACAGAAAAGAACATTGGCTGTTCTAAGCTGATATATACCAAGGTTCATTACCCTGCTCTCAGATAGTCATGTATCGAGTGCAGAGTTAGGTTAAACTAATGCATTTCACCCCTCAGGAGGGGTAACATGAGAATTAAGGGCACCGAGAGGTAAAGATGCGTTACCTGTTCATGTGTAGATCCAGTGAAGTTGCACCGCCCTTATGGAAAGAGATAGAAAAACTTCTGAAAATTATTAGCAATTATTTTTACAGTTCCTTAAACTTCACAGAGGATTGAAAGACACAGATCTCAGCCTGTGCAACTCGTTATCTCTTTTTCTGCTAGGAGGGCGGAAAGAGCACCCCCTTAATTTATCTGTGGTTCTCTGCTCCCTTGCCATTCACACTCCTAGCACTCAGAGCCCAGGAAAAAAACCAGAAAAACCCAAGAAAATGCCAAAATTTGTTGGTGTAGGTTTCCTGCAATGCTTTTTTTATTTTTTAATAATGAGGAGCCCTTTGTATCCTGTGTTAGCTTTTTAGGACTCTGTCTTTCCAATGTCTTGGATTATATTGAGACCACAGCATCCTTCCTGTCATTCAAGTGAAATCCTCAACAGAACTCCCAATGACCTTATTTATCCCTTAATAAGCAGGCTATGATATCTATTCTTAACTATGGCTGTGCTCTCAAGACAGGAATTCCTGTGTGTAACGGATGACAGCAGATTTTGGGTAATAGTGGAATACATAGAACTAATACGAATATTAGCTAAGGTTTGGATTTCATAAGCATCATTCTGGAAAGGTGTGACCAAGATAACTACATCCATGTCCCCATTCATAACAGCTAGTCTTTATGTAAATTTCTTGTCTCTTTTTGCCCTTCAGAAAACTTCTCTCAAATCTTTACTCTACAGACTGATATAAAACTAATGTTTAGAAGTAAATCACTAGGTAGAATTATCAAGTATTATTGAGGATCTCAGTGCTTTTCCAAAACTGGTCAAATCGATTCTCCCAATTATTATGGCATACCTAAACAACCATTTTGATTAGTACATCCTTTAAGATGCAGAATTAAGTGATACTGTTTTTAAAAGTTTAATTTGTTTTACTTGCACAAATCTGACTTCATCTTCCCCCTATCAAATTGCGTCATGACTTCATCAACAGGATGGAGAGTACCTCCATTCTTTGATCTTTAATAAACTGATTGAGCTGAGATCTTTATGGTTTGCATTTCAGTATGGGTGAAAAATTCATTTAAGTTAGACAACTTCCTGAAAGAGCTCTCTTGACCTGGTCTACCCAGCAGGTCTCCATCCTCTCCTCATTCAAGTCTTTCCTTAGAAGATCTGTTGAGCTCAGCCCTATATGTATCTATCTTATAATCACAGAATCAGAGCCTGGTCCTTATACTTTCTTCAAAGCAGCCTTGTGGCATTGGCTTACTCAAGGCCACCCCAGAAGTTGCCTGATACTATGTGGATGCCGGTAATTATTTGGCATCCACTTATTCAGCTGCCTCTGGCCTATCTCTGAAGTCACCTCTGAAAAGATCCTGTCTCTAGCTCCCTCATCTCAAGAACTGAAAAGGTGTTTAAAAACTTTATGTCTCCACACATTGACAAGTAACCTAGTCTGCACTGGGGAAAGAGCCAGATTATCATGGTCATAACAATTATTATGGTTGTGATAATACAGAAGTTTCCTGTTTTTTTACATCCTAGAGAAGTCTTGATTTGCACCTGAGATTAAATGCCTTGGAGTTCATAATGCTTCACATTTCTTCCTTCCTTTTTTGTTTTGATAAACAGTAAAATTTTCATATTTTCTTCTGAGGCTTTCTAGAACAAGGTAAATAAACATCTGTCAGGGCTGTTTTGGGAAGAAATGATCTTGCTTTACCTCCAGGGATTGGAATAGATGATCTCTTGAGGTCCCTGGTGTCCTAATTTCTGTGAGTTAGTGATTTACCATCTTGAAGATTTTCAGTAACACTGATTTCTAGTTCTCCCCTGAAAAATTTATTAAAAAATAATAGGGACTAAGGAAAGAGGTGTAGTAAGGGAGAGTTTAGTAGATAGGTTCCCCAAATTCTTGCAGATGTCAGCCAGCTATGTTATAGGTGATCATCTTTCCTTTGTAACCCTCTTATGTCTCATTCATGTGACATGGAAACAATTACATGAAAATGCAGATGTAGATTCCAGTAATCTCTTTGGAATAGATAAATAGACTTTGAAATAATTTACAAATGATGCACAAAATCTGTGGGCCATCTGCTCACTGTTGGGGAAAAAAAACACGTTTCTCCCAACAGGCTTTTTATATACAGAATCTCTCTTTTCACACAGCAAGGAGGAAAACAATAGATAGCCAGCAATGTGGAATGTAACTCACTCACACAGGCTCTGAGAGCTGCATTGTGATCATCTCTTGTGAAAGCAATTAGGGCAAGAACTGTGTGTATATTAAGAAACTGCTTTTTCCTCAGCCACATGTGCAGCCAGGGCAAGCACCACTCACAGCAAGAACTGCTTGTGCTATCTGCTCTCCAGACAGCAAATGAATCGAGGTAAGTGTAAAATGGAAGAAGGTAAGGTAGCATTATAGCAACAGACCACAGTGGCTGCTACCTATACTGCAATACCTGCTTCTATCAAGCTCCTGACAAACTTATGCACAATGTCTCCTGGTGTTATTCCAGTATCTTGTGGAGCTCTGCCTATGCAAGTCTCTGACAAGGCTTTCCTTAAAAGCCCTTTGTATTCAGTGTATAAGATAAAAATCTACTTTAATTCGRAAGGAGCTTTGTTTTGCCTTGCCCTTGTATTAGCTGATTCAACAGTTAAAATCCCTTTGAATTAGTGACATGTAGACTGCACTCTAAGAATAACGGTCTAGAGGTCTTTTGTCTGATTCTTAATCATGTAGGTCACATAAATATTACTAGTGTTTGCACAAGCCGTCACAACGTTCTTGGTGGCAGAATTGTCAGCCTAGACTCAGCTGATCTACAGAGGATAGTCCTCTACTGTGAGTCATAGTCTGCACGTGGCCATATCAGCACTTCAAATTTTCTTGACAACCCCATCTGTGTCTGCTGGCAAAGCTCTCTAGGTTTGACCAGAGTGGAAACAATTCAGTACAATTCTGAAGCAATTAAATGCTGGTTGCCAAACAATAAGATTCCCAGCACAAAAGTGGCTCACTGCAGCTGACAGTCACATTCTTTCTGCCAGGGAGATCCTGCTGAAAAGTCCTGGTGTGAGAAAGATGAAATAAAGGGTTGGCAGGATTTGGTGTGAATTACCGGGGGTTAAAGGGATTGTCGTATAGTGGGAGGTCAGGTGAGCTATCAGCATATGCCACCATTCTGACTGAAGTGTCTTCATGGTGACTGTGAGACAGCACTTGACCAGACAGGCATATGTGTTGTAGACTCCCTGATGCGATGCATGGTCTTCTCTTGGTGTTGCACATCAATCAATCAAATGTGAAACAAGTGGGCTCAGAGTGGAGTCCAGTATGTTGATAATTTGTAGCAGAGGTCAAGGGTAGAGTCCTGAAGAGAAAGGGTGCAAAATTCCCAGGTAGATCCAGAATACTTAGCTATTAAATCCCACTAGGTTGCTATAGGTCTCAATTTTGGCAGCCAGTTTTATGAGATATCGCGCTCCTACTAGGAATGAAGTCAAGATAGCCTGAGTGCAGCATGTTTCCTCCATCGCAATATTCATCTCCTGAGTTCTACAAGCTTTTTGAGTTCGAAAAAATGCACACAAATTATTTTGAAGTATTGAGCTCCAAATATCAGTTTTGGTCAGTAATGAAACATGACTAACCGTATCAAAATTGGGAATGCCCTTATGGTAGCAAGTGATCTGAAACTGAGTGCTAAAGTAGATCTCATCAGAGATGATAGGCTTCTAGAAAGTCTGCTGATATAAAATTTAAAAAGAATTGGCTGTAGTTCAGGTCTGTGAGATAAGTTGCTCAGCTGGGACCTTGAGGAGTCAGCCTTCCTCATGCTTTCCCCAATTACTTGGGCAACGCTTTCTATTCACGCAACTTAAATGATTACTTACATGACCAAATTTGGAAGAAAATGCTCAAAATCTCAGTCACTGGCCAATGCAGGGCCATCCTTCAATTTGCCRTATCTCACACTACTAAGGAAAATCCCATTGAGCTCAATGGGATAATTCGTTTGAGTAAATGCTTATCATTGGGAACTAGTGTTATATGAAGAAAAGTAAAGTTGATTAGATTCATACTTGTTTATGGTATGAAGAGATATATTTTTCCCCACTTCTGCCATCAAGTTTTACTCAACTCTGTGAAATATCTTAGTGCAACTGGTAGTAATGCTGCTGTGAAAGGGTACTGCCCCGAGGGAATCCTATCTTGGCTCACTGTCATTTCAAAAGCTCAGAACTGTTTAGATCATTTGCAAATTTGGATGGGGAATCTGTAGTACAGCAGCATTGCCACACAGCATTCCCACATACGGTTTTTGTTACCCATTGTCTGTTCAAAGTGCTAGACACTGGCCGTGTGACTCCTATAAAACTTTCTTTTGTAATTTATTTATCTAGGAAACCACAGTTTACACTCAATGTCTGGTTTCCAGTGAAGTCTTGCTTTTATTTCCAGCTGAACTTGCTGAGGCACAAAGAGGTCAAACAACTAGTGAAAGGTCACTTGGTGATATTAGCCAATGGCTCAGGCCAAATCACCACCCAGTACCTTCTGGCTAGTTGGTAAATCTTTTAGTTTTTTGTTTTTTTTTTTACTGTGCCGCTCTTCTACTCACCTGTTTAAACTGCTCCTTCATGGAACTTGTAGTGTAAAAGCCTCACACATTGCCTCAGAGAAGTACTTCATGACTGTATTTGTGGAAAAACTCAGACAAGATGATTTTGTAGATGTGGACTGCATACCAGATGAGAGTATATACTGGTGTATACTCCACAGTCATGGTGCTCTAGTTGTCCAGACTTAGTGATCTCACAGATCTCACTCCTTTTCCTTCTATCCATCTGCCCGTACCATCAAATGGAAAACAGTGGAAACAAGGAGATGAAGCACAAATCGTTCCAAACCATTCTGRTTTGGAGTTGGCACACTTGCCCCACAGTGACCATGGATTTGGGRTCAACCCTAGTTATAAAAATAAAATCTTCATACAACATGTTTCAACTAAAATTATTAAATTTTGATCCTCATGGGAATCTGATAGGTCATGTTTGTTCAACCACTGCCCCTTGTTTCACCCATTCTGAAATAAAAAAAAAGCATCCCCTATGACAGTGCCTGTAGTTTGATTGACTTACTAGGATGGCAGAGTGACAGACAGCAGGACCAAAGGTAAAAGGGTCAGGACTAGAAAGGAGCAAGATTGAATAAAAGCAATACAATAAGCTCTAACACCCAGGCAGCATTTAAAAGACAGAAGAGTAATGTACCTTCAATTACAACATTATCCAATCATTTGCTTAATTCTACTCCAGCAAAAGAAACTGAATTTTCTAATTGAATAGACTGCAGCAGTCACAAGAAAACTGACAGTGTAAAGAAGAGAACAAAAATGAAGATACTTTTTGCCTTTATATGAAGGTCCCCTTCAAGAATTGTCTGCTTTTGTCCGAGGTCTAACTGAGTACCAACCTCCATCCCTGTGTGCTGTGTAGACAGCAGAATGGCCAATCAATGTGTGGGAGAACCAAGCGATGTGGGAGGACATTGGCGCATGATGTTAGGTAGCACAGAAAAACCTTGTGGGTATGTCTTCATCTTAGACCTGGGCAGTGGAACTATACACCCCAGCCTGAAGAGACAAGAAAACAGGAGAAGCAAAATAAATGGAACAAGTAAATTTTATCGATTGGCAAGAACAGAAAATGCCTTAAGTCAACTACTCAATCTTCTGGTGGGCTTTCCCTCCAAATGATTGGTGATGGACCATCCCTCTTCATGAACCTGGTTTCTGGGAGAGGAAAATAAAGACATTTTATAGGTGTTGTAAATGCTCTGGGAGACACTTTATTGTTCTTCCTTACGCCCACACAAAAAGCTGTATCACATTTGTGGTTATGCACTGCATACAGTGTTGACAATTCCAGAGGATCAAAAATCACAAGCCTGATTTGCAAAACTGTGGGATTAATTCCCGAAGTATGAGTATATTTCATCTGATTTATCTAAAAACGACTACATTGAATTGTTTGGTCTGTCTTTAAGCTTTGGAATTCTTCCCATCCCTTTTCAGCCCCAGAGCACCTGGTCCCCTAGAGGGTCACCCTAGAGTCCCAGCTCCTACAGATGCATGGGATAAGATGATTCAGTGCCCCGTTCCTATAGCTCTCCTATCATTTCTAGTCTCATCAGTTCTGTCACCACCCATGTATCTCTTCATTCCACACAGCCCTTTTTCTCCTCCAAAGACATATATCCTTAGTTCTTCCCCTATTTATTTTCCCAATAGCATTTTTTATCATCTTGGATATCCTGAAAATAGACATCTTCCCCTGCAGCACCCATCTCTCCATTTAAAATAAGGGCATCCATCTTAGGATTCCTCCATTATTTCCCCTGTTTAGCAGGAGGAGGGATGGTGGAGGGACACTCTAGAGCCAGAAGTCTAGGCATGAGGAATTCGCTCCCCAAGAAGCTGGGCTTTTCCTGTCCTCTCCTCCCTTCTGTAAGAATGGCGTTCAGTCCTCAGTGGAAAGAGAGAGCAGTTGACTTTCCCTATTAGGTCCTCTTCCCTGGGGCAGAAAGAATGGCAGACAATATGACATTTTTTTCCAGGAAAACTAAAATTCAAGAGGAAGCTGGAGCTGTTCTTGTTGAGCTGGCGATGGCTCTAGCTGCAAATTAAATAGTCTCCTCTCCACCCCCCACCAAATTGTATCATAAAGGTTGCTTCCCGCTGTATAACAAATTATGAACACAGTGTCTGCTGAGCGCACTGATAAACCTTATCACCAACCATCTACAGTTGTGACAGAGAGCCTTGGCTAGAAATTAGATCCTATTTTTCTCCTCTTATCATATGGTCCATGCCACCTGTCAGAGGTCAGCATTGTTTCACAGCAGGGCTCTGCCTCCCCTGATGGCCATGCTACTGTTTCTAGGTAGAGTTCACCATGTAATAACCTGAAGCCACAGAACATGTGCTGGGTCACAGTAGCTTCAGTGCTGGGACCCAAGCCCCACCTTGCCTGCTGCCCTGTGCCTGCCAGCTGCCAATACCAGCTGTTTCCTGTTGTAGACCCACTGCGCCACTGAACATTGCGAAATGTTTTTAGCAGGGATGGGAAGTGTCCAAAGGAAGCAGACAGGATGAAAGGAAAGAGAGTTCACTGTGGCTGTTGGCACTGTAAGAAGAACTGGGAGTAATTTAGAAGAGAAATACTGAAATAGTTAAAAACTTCAAATAAGATGTTGCTGCTGCTAGCTGTGTTCCTGTCACCTCCATAAACTATATTTCTTTATTCAGATACTTGGMACAATTTCTTTTTATCTTCCTGGTAAGGTGAACTAATGGTAACAATTTCCAGCACTTGAAGCTGTTCTTGGGACATTTCCAAGAGACAGCAGTATTTTCAACACATATGTATGTGCATGTGTGTATGCATTTTGACACAGTTACTAATCCTCTTTCTGAATTTTTATCTGTATATTTATACACATATAACTTTAATACATGCACAGATATGTATATTTCAGAGCTGGTTACATTTTTCTGAAAGGTGATATTTAGTTAGAGATTTAGCTCCAGTTTTAGAGTTCAGTCCTGTGGTCTCCATCTTGCAAACAGCCCCTGTGACTCTATCATAAATTATAAAGAGAAAATCACCTCCCTGCTCTGTTATTTAGACCTTGCAAGGACTAGACCTTCTACTAGGGAAGTAGCAGTTATTATAATCTGTTTACAGTGAAGAAAAATGCGTTAGAAAACAGAGGCAATTTACTAAATAATACTCAACATGTCTGTGGTAGGTTATAATCTCATCTTTTCAAATGTAAACTCTGGAAAGCAGGACCCGTGTTTTTTTATATTAGTTGGGAGATACAAAATGCCATGAGATCCTGAACTAAAATGTTAATGCTGTATAATAATAATGATAATCAGAAACAGAACTAAAAAATCTTGAACTCTGCTCCCACTCTTTTGTGTAGTTATATTACAAAGTTGTCCAAGGAGTTGCACCAATGATCTTAATTTTATTTGCTTGGATTAGTGCCTGACCCATCTGAGAAAGTGATTCTACGACCTAAGCTGGTGTGATATATTTTTCTGCTACTTTTCCTAAGTTGTACTCCAGAAGTTAAGACCTGTTATCATTTTAGTAATTTAAGAAATATTGTGATAATTGGGACTATGTAGCAAATTGAGTCAAATTCAAAAGGAATAAATCTACTCTAGGCATCCAATTTGATGCATAAAGAAAGAAACTGTTTGTCAAGTTACAAATGTTTTTGTTTTTAAATATCTAGTGGAGGAAGGAAGGTTTTATGATTGATATAAAGACTGAACTGGGAGTTGGAAGACCTGGGTTCAATTTGCAGCTCTTCACAGACTTCCTGTGTCACCTTGAATAAGCCATTTACATTTCCCAGTTCTTCTCTTTCCTCCCATCAAAAAAGGAATAATTATATCTACTAACATCACAGGAGGTTTGTGAGACTAACTTAAGAAACGAGACAAACAACTTTTAGAAGAGTTCTGGCTCTTGGAAGTTACTCTACAACCTCATGTTCCCAATATGCTCAGAGCATTAGACTTCAGAGCACCCTGCAGGGTCTATCTTATCTCCTCTGCATATGAGGAACTATATTAGACTAAGCTGGATGGGAGGGGTTCTGTTACTTGGTACTGTGCATCTGGGAAGGTTGATTTCTGTAATCTTTACATTGCTGCTGATCTGGGCTGGTGTCACACTTGTGACTCTTTGTCAGTTAAAAGGTTGTCTAGGATGCTCAGGGTATCTGCAGCAAATACAACATTTAAATAAATAAATAAATAAAGAGTAAAATCTGTATAGGGATATGAATCATTTGGAGGGGACTTGCAGAGTTTCACAGAGTTGAAGAAGTTCTTATGTGTTATTAAAAGTTTGTAATGAAAAGGATCTTCAAGTTTATAATTTTTCCTTTTTGTTAGATAAAACTTAATTCCTTTTTATTTGTAGTCATTTGACATCAGGATACATTCACAAACAATGTATAGGTTGCGTGTGTTGGTGCATATATATATTTACACGTGGGAGTATGCATTTGCACGTGTAATGTGTATGCATAAAGAAAGTTGTCTCTGAGTGCATGAACTTGTGTATGAAAGTAGGAACAATAATTTTTGTATTGCAGCTGTGGCTGTTTTCAACATCAAAGCAAAATGAAAACAGTAAAAGTAAAAGAAAAGAAGGGAAAAAAAAGAAACATAAACCAAAACTATTATTAGAGAAGAACAAAGGAACTGATCCCACAGACAGTTTTTCAACAGCTGGCAAGGTTCATCAGCTATTTTTACTGGTCTAGTGCCGGTCCTGTTAACTCTGTAATTTTTTCTGTTTTGTTTTGTGTACTTTTTTTTGTTCATGAGTATCACTTATGGTTRGATTGATTTCAATTATGCAGGTGTATGTGTTAAGTAAAACCATACTGAAGTCAAGGAAGTGCAAAAATCAGCACCCTCAATAGTTCTGTAGGGACTCGTTGCCTTGATCTGCTAGGCAGGTGGCCTTTAGATAATGTACATTTAACAACTGGTCCAGCATTTCAATTATCCTCCCTGGATTTTGTTATGGTGTAAAGCAACCCTCCAAGTAAGCACCTTCATTCCTCTTTTGTAGTGAGCTGAGAGAGGCTCAAGACTGCCAGCCATTGACATTCAGAAATTGTACTGGTCGTCAAACAGTCAAAAAATGACTCAAAAATCACATGACTAAATAAAACTGGGAAACTCCTGGTTTCTTTTGGTTCATTCTTTCTAGCTTGCAGTTCTGGTCTAGAAACTGGAATCTATTTATTTTATAGTAGGAAAGCTGAGATTCTTGCTTAATCATATGACCCCAGGAGCTGAAGCTGAATGGAAAAGAAACAGCAAACTGTCATAAGACTCAGGATGCAAATTATGAGAGTTGGCAATGCTGAAGTCACATACTCCTCTACTTTTGAATCTTGGATTGACTAAAAGAGATGGGCTTTCAGCATCCTGCAGAAGCTGTGTGTGTATCCAGAAGTTTCATCCATAAATGATTCCTGCTGAAGCAGCTTCTCTTCCTTTTATGGGGCTGATGAAAGTATTGTAACTGGTAGCAAGATTTTTCACTACCAGTAACATTGTTCCAGAAACAGATTGTGAAGGAAACCTGAGAGAACATTTTTAAGAATGTACTGGTTAAAGAAGCTTAACTGTCTAAAAGATGGGATCTGCCTATTGGGAGGTAATTATTTACAGTTAAGGCTTTGGAAGAAATTCATCACTGGGATAAGGGAATGTAACTGCTGACTAAAGCGGAGTAGCACCCATAGATAGGGTGCAGATAGGAACAATAAAAACTCCCTTTTTGTCCCTCTTGGGAATATTTTCTAATTATGTCATCAAAAGAAGACAATAATTCACTGAAAACCAAAACTGTAGATACAGCCAAAAATAAATCAAATGAATAAAAGATTGTTTTGCCCCATTTGTGATGTTATGATTAGCTTGTGACAGGCATATCATTATTATTTCCCATTGGGTCAGGTTTAGAATTCCCTCTGTCAGCATCTGTTTCTGGCAGTGCAATGTCTATAAACGTCTATCTGGACACAGGCGGGGAATCCCGATACATAGTTTTCTTACACAGTCCCTGTAGGGATGCAATGACCTCCAATGAGTCATTCCTTACTCCTGAAAGTTGAATAGGAGCTGTCTAAAATTAGCCAATAGGATAGACCAAGTACAGGGACCTGGAGTTACCGTTTTCTTTCATACTGCAGCTCCTAAATCCTGGATGCTGATTAGGCATCTTCACCTGCTTCAATATGGAGCAGAGAGAACCTCGCTGAGGAACTTTATTATCTGAATTTGAGTAATTGCTCAGAAGTGAAGACTCAGTGTGGGAGGGATTTAAAAGCATAGTTGCCCTTCTCTGAGAACCTTATCCCTATCAACAGTTATTAAACAGGCTGGCTGTGTAGATGAAGGGAACTCACTGCATTCCTCTTTTCTGGGAGCTGAGCCATTGCAGTTAAGAGTGCAATAGTCATGGGGACAGTATGAGCCCCTAAGGCTGAATGAAAATGATACCAAGCTTGAATTTTCCACCTGCTCCACATGATCCTACCATTCCTCATTTTGTAAACAGTTGCCTCCTTCAGTCTGGATGAAAGCCACCATGATTGCTGTGCTCTGCATAGAAGACAGCGTTCCATGCTTATGCACCAAGTTCTGCTTGTGCGTCATGAATCAGGCCTTCCTGAGAGGCAAAGGCATAGATAGGTTGTTCCTTGCCTTGCATATGGATTGCTTGGAGCTCAGACTGGGCTAGCAATGGACCTGGTTTACTGAACTAGCAAGAGCAAGTGTTCCTCAGTTCTTTCTCCAGGAGCTGTCATGGAATCATGTCTTTCTCTGGGCTACTTTTAATTTATATACACTGAGCCCTTTCAAAAGGACTTTGTTAGATTTTGATCATGACCATTCTTGGGGTGAGTACATTTAGCTTTGGAATTACTTGATAACATGTGGGATAATATTTACATTGGCCTACTATGAGAGGAAAACATGAATATTTCAAACTGTGTTCCACATGTTTACTTTTTAAATCCTCCTAAGCCAGCTAATTTTTACACTGAGTCTGTACATTCATTACCTGGTATCACACACTCAAAGAAAATGTCTATGGACTACAGCTAAGAGGTCATCATGCTGATTTCCCTGCACATACAGAATCATTCCCTACAGAAATATTTGTTCTTAAGAGTACTGTTTTGTGTTGTTTTAAGTAGCTAATCAACGGTTCTACCATGAGTTCCCTTGGGAAAATGTTCCACTGGCTGGTAGACCTTACCATTAGGAACATGACTCTGGTATTTAGACCATTTTTTTCTTGGATCATTTTGTCCCTTATCATTTATTATTTTATTTACCATGATGTCTCTTTCTCCATGCAAATGAAAAAGAATCCTTCTAAAGCACCATCAGAGTGTTGAGGAGGGTTGGAAATTATGCTGTGAACCTTCATAGCTGGGGCTTGCTCATAGATGGCTTGATTTTGTTGCCTACCAGTAGGCACCTTGTGTCCTTTCAAGCTCAGTATGGGATCCTGCCTGGCCTCCTCCTGCTGATCCAGAAGGTCTTATGTCAGACCTTGCCAGCCTTATGTGGATGTGCCAGAGGGTGTCTCTGATGGCGTTCAGTACTTGTGTTAAGGCAGCTGAGTTGCATAAAGACCCCCCATTTTAAGAATGTGAGTCTTCAGAGTAAGGGTAAGTATGATAAGACTTAATGTGACATCTTATGAAAAGTCTTCTTCAATGAGGATACCATGCTAAAAGCTGGGCATTGGGATCAGCCTCTTTTTCTGGCCAGGGATAATCTGTGGCTATACCTGCCTAGTTTCTGCAGGATGGAAGAGATATTAGAGGTGGGATTCAGCTGTTAGACCAAGATACCTAAATAAGCACTACAGTCACCCGGGCTTGGGCCTCTCTGACTGTGTTGGCTACCCCTCACAGTGGGTTTTAGTAGCCTACATAATATCCCTTGCTGTGTGAGCTGAATCTCATGGACAAAATTCAGCAGCTTAGACATACATGTCTGCTGTTGTCTGAAATGCCCTGATATACCAAACTAGCCACACAAGCTGTTTTACCTATAACATAGGACATGCAATGGACCCACACATATCTGGAGAGGCTCGTGGAGGTGGTGGAACACCTTAGGCCATCTGAAATGGTGCTAAGTACCTGTGTTTTACCTATGTTTAGACAACTGAATCTTACCCTGAATTTCTGAAGGATGAATATCAAAATCTCTCTCAAAACTTTCAAGAATTGTATTTATTTGGCTAATTTAACCACAGAAGATTTTTCTTTTGTTGTTGTTGTGTTTTAATGCCTTTCACTAATGGTTCATTTAGTGCATCTAGTTTATAGTAGGACAAGTAGAGGTTAAGAAAGAAAATAAGGGGTACTCCATTGACACCTAATCCAAATACGCTTAAAAATGATGGCCAAAGCAGGGAGCTATCAAGTACATGATTACAACTGCTCATGGACACCTGTGATATTCACATTGTCATCTGGCTTGGCATCAAGCTTGAGTATCCTATTAGAAGTGACTTCCTCTCCCCCTGACCATATAGTGAACCAAACACGAAGCATGGGTGCTCTGAGTATCACCTGAACTGAATGTCTAAAATCAACAGACTGTCTCACTATCACCTACTGAAAGCAGTTGCAAAATACTGTTCTGGAACTCTGTTGTTTAAATGCTTATTTATGAAAATTAGGCTTCTACTGCAGTCTTTGTGCAATACCACAGTGATGAGTCCCAAGAAATGGACTGAGACAGACTCCATTGCCAATAACTGAGAAGCAACACAGTTGCGTACTCAAACACAAATTGCACGGACAAGAAATTCTCTTACTGCTTATTGTCCAACTTTCAGTTGACTAATGTAGTAAAAATAATTCCATACGAATAATTTATGTCATGTGTCTTGCAACAAATTTTACTTCTAGAACATGTTAACAAAATTATTTCCGTTGGATCAATTAATTTTTTGAGCTTCTTTGAAAATTATAACACATTCAACTTCTCCATGCCTCCATGTCTGAGATGGAAAATGCCAAATTTATTGTGTTCTGCTTCACTGTCATGAGTTGCACAGGAATTTTTCTCTGCTGTATTTGGATGTGAAGATTTCTTTGGGTACAGCTTTTTGTTCCCTCTACTTTAATAAATGATGACAAAATTCATGTTGGTGAAATTTCAGACTTGGGAATGTAAAGCTGATTTGCATCATAACAGTAAGTAAATTCAGGAAGAACAGATAACTACCCTTGTTTACTGCTTTAACTGAGGAATATAATACTTATGAAGGAGAAAAATCCAGTAAACATATTTATTTGCATATGAGAAGAATGCTACTGGTTTACATATTTTAAGGCAATGTTTTGCAAACACAGTTATTAACAGAACTAATAATGTAATATACCAAGACTTATACCCACAAATTCAGCATTACAGTTAGTCATGCAATAATAGCTGTGAAATTAGACCCTGGAATTTTGCTGTCAACCCTAAGAAGTAAGGAGATACCTCTGGTGTAGTATGTGTCTTGTGCTTTACAAGGAGACTTACAATGCAGAGTATGTCTGCATTTCTGCTGACCCTGTGCATTACAAACCATGAGCTGCAACCTCTCAAAATCATAAGATTAAAAAAAATAATAAATCTGGAGTTCTTTTGATTTACCTTCTGTCATCAGGGGTGTTAGCTTTGAAGTCTTCAGCAGTTCCTTCAGGTTTGATATGTCCTTTTTAAAAAGAGAAAACTAAGGTTTGTACTTAATCCTGAGCTGGAAAGTGATTTAAAAAAGAAAAAGAGAAACAAACACACTTTATTAACTCAGATGGGAAAATACCCCAGAATATATTGCAGTGTGCTCCACCATGTTCTGGACTAATTCAGTGTGTCTCTCTTCATGTTTTTGCATTCCCTGCAAGCAGTACTGATGAACCTTCATCTCAGTCATTGTTTTCTGGGGAAAGTGAAAATATGAATTGCCTTTACTTGCATGTTCCTATTAGGAATGGACCGTTGCCTGCAATTCAGATGACATGGCAGCTCAGGTTTTCCCAAGTGTCATGGTCTTGTTTATCTTTTTTAATCACCTTAGGCATCCTTAGTAATCATGGCTGACTGATGTATGCATACCAGCAAATGCAGAAATTTACTTTGGGTCAGCTAATGTGGCCATAAAATTACCAGATGGGTAAATGCAGCTCTTCTCTCTCAGTGCACAAAGGCACTTATCCAAGCTGGAAAAGGATCCAACCACACCCTGCAGAGCTGAGGTTGTGCATACATGCAAAACTACTTGCGTGGATGCGACTGCAGAGAATTTAATGCTGGAGCCCCGGGGAAGCAGAGCCGGGGTGTGACCGCTGTGGCTCTCATGGCAATAACAGGCACAGCTTCCAATTTAGCAGCTCGTTTCAGCGTGAGCTTCAAATATTCACCAGAGGAGCTAGCGGAGATTAGCTTTCAGAGTTAGGTCAGGAAAGTCCTTCCCAGTCTTAATTCTCTTAAACGCAACCCATTCCTGTCCTGTACTTACACCACTGTGTACATGAAGGTTTCGAGGAGGAGAAGTGGGATGAAATATGAGTGTATTCAGAAGGTATTAATGGCAAGAGTGTACACATGGGTAAATGTCTCCAGCTTTTTGCTTTGAGCCATCATCCTGCAGGCGGTGTAGACAATGGGTTTTTTTGTCCCATCTAATTGGTTTAAACTGATGTGTTTTCAAACCTATATTCACCAAGGCAAAGGAGGGCAACTTCCTTTTCCTAACAAAAAAAGCTTTTACTGCTCCTGCTAAGGGCAATTTTCACAGAAGCTCTCTGCTGCTGGAATTGGAAGACTTGTCACTGTTCTCCTTATCTTGTTTTCAAAAGCAGAGTTTAACAATATTTTATGTATTTACTGAGTGTTACTATCCAAAGGTAATGGGTGAGTGAGCACCTGCTGGTTGACATAGTGAGTACTGAAATAAAAATGAATGTATTTTTGCACMCCCCCCCAATTGTTCAAAGTATACTGTCTTGCCCCCAAAATATATAAAATTACTGCACATGTAAATATATATTTTCTATATATGCATTATTATCCATAATAAAACATTATGCATATTATAAAATATTAGTTATATTCGTTTCATACTTTCTTTTTAAGCAGGAACTAGTCAGCTCTACCTGAAAATTTGTAGGAACAAAATTATAAAAAAGAGGAAGTGGTAAATACAAGAAAGATTGATCAGAGAGCTCCTTCTGTCATGATCTGTACCTTGAGATGTAACTGCTTTGAATGTTGATGAATACTTTTTACTCTACTTATGATCAAACTGTAAATTAAGCTCATAAGAATATATTTACACTGCATTTTTGGTACAGTAGTTTACTTGAAAACATGGATTGTCATGTTTTTCTTATGTCTGTCTATTTTCTGCACCTTTTTATGGATGTGATAACTAAGGCAGATGTGTCCCTTATATTCTTTAAAAGGAGCTAAAATTTTCTCCCCTCCACTCACATTTGCAAAAGGGGGTTAACTGTGTACTGACGTTGGCTAAGTAAACTGGATTTAGAGCTGCACTGGGTTAATGGTACTGGAACTTGCATGGGATCAAATCCTACTGTTTTTGAACTGATGGGAACAAAACCAGGCTCACAGTGTGGAAAGCTTGTATTAAACTTTGGTTCAGTAGAAGGTATGGAAAGAATATAGTTTCTTCTTAAAATGATTTATTTAAATTGGTAGACTAGAATTATACTTAAAACCAAGTGTCTAAATGCACCTGTTTAAGTCAGCTTCTTGTTCTCTCAGGTATTTAGGCATTGAATTTTCCCCATTAGCAGCATGATTGACACTGTGGTCCTTACAATAACACATGATTATAACTCTGAAAATAGCAATTACATAAAATGGAAACCAGATGTTGCATGGAATTTGACTCTTTTGGTTTCTCAGTGAAGTAGATGAATTTGTAAAGCAGAAAACCACAATCATTATTCAGATGGATTGTACATGAATTAATGACATAATATCTAAATCATATATGGTTGAAAATAATTATTAACTTCAGCTATCAAGATAAGCTAATGGAAAACAGATTTTTTTAAGAAAAAAAATCAAGGACATGCTCTTTTCAATATATTTTATCTCTACGATAATAACAAAACCAGACCTGTTTTAACATTTCTTTATCCCTCAGGTATCAAGGATATATGTTAAAAATAAACTCTTCACAACTTTTAACCTCAGGGAGTGAACTGAACAACCGTTTTTGTTGTTTCTCGTTGAAGGTAAGTACTTTACCTTTTCAGGCTGGAATAAGTTTGATCAAATCACCTCTCTGTAATGATWGTGTTTAGTGAACAAGCTTCAGCAAAGGTTCAGATTTGCGTCTGCATAGAGTACAAGCGTTGTGGTAATGCTCGGTCCATGCAGCCACACAACACAAACACACCAACAGACACCCTTTGACAGACCAGCAGAGCAGCGTGTTGCTTCCCAGAACTTTAATGCATTTATARCAACGAATATCACACGCAGATCTCAACCCTCGGTTAGCGGCATCCTAAGTGGTTAAATTTATGAAAGCCTTGGCACATCATTTTCACTATCATGTATTCTCAATGACATCATCATTGTAAAATTAGGAACTTTCTTTCTCTCTTTCCTGCAGATGTGGAAGTTTGAAATTGCATTCCATGGTCCTGTGCCACATTTCATCAGCGTTTTTCCTTTGCTTTCTCCAAAGACTGGCCACATGTGGTGTGTAGATTGCTGGTGCTGTTTGGGATCTCATATCAAATACTGCTACCTAATCCCAGGCGGGCCTCGGCGGGCCCACACCTGCAGCTGATTGAATCCTCCCGGAGTACAAAGGCCTGATTTACAGCATCAAGGATACAGGGCCTGGTTGCAGCTGGGCTCCAGCAGGAAAAGGAAGTTGTTCATCATCTTGTGTGCATTTCATTAACAATAGTGTACCCGATATGTAGCTTATACAATAATTTCAAATCACTGACAGAGAGCATTATGGTATTTGGCATTAGGAGGAAAAATACTTCAGGATGGGCAAATTAAATGTGAGCGTGAGGTTTTCATGTGACCCAGTGAAGGTCCACACACTGCTTTACACTGGGAGGGCTAATCTTGAAATATTTTCTTTCTTTAACTTTATCCCATTCCTTTCCTTTTGTCTGATGAGCAGACTGATACAGCACTGTGAGCCTCAGTGTGTGAGCAGGGGGGAAAGCCACTTCAAGTTATAACCCTTTCAGAAGAAAAGACCTGAAAAAGAGTACTGAAGGGAGGGATGATCATGGCTACAAACCTATTGTTGTCTTTAAAAACAAGGAACTCATAGTTCAGAAATGAGCCTTGATATGAGATAGATAAATTCTGCCACGGTCTTGTTGGGGCACAAAGGGATTCATCTAATGAAATCTTCAGATGCCCAGATCTGCATTAGTTAGCTGTATAGCCATGGGAGGAAAGGGCCACAGTTAGGACGACGTTCTTCAAGCCTGGGTGTCCTACCCTTACAGTATCTACAGTCCGGTGAATTCAGAATAGATTGTGGGTACTGTTTCCTGGCAGGACAAATCGTGCACTCCTGGCCCTGGTCTAAAAAGCTTATGACTGGCTATTCAGTGGTTTGGCTCATCTATAACAGATGATTCTTTACAAGAAAGTTGTATTCTTTGTGAAATTGTGTCTTTTGAGTGTTCATCTCGCCTTCCCCCTTTTTAAGATGACCTGGTTTCTTATTTCAACAGTTTTTTTTTTTTTTTTTTGGACAAAATTATGTTGTTTTCTTTCGCTTTCCCTAATCAGAAGGCTTACAAACAGGCTCACAGAAATGACTGTTGCATATCTGAGCCTTTCAAATTCAAAAGACACAAACTTTGGTTGAACAGTCTCTAAACTGAACTCTCAGTCTTTTTTCAGAAACAATTAAGTAGTTTCCTGGCTAAATGGTACTATTTACACTCAAAAGTCATTGAACTTCTGCAATTGCAGTGTCAAATATAATTCAGATTTGAAGGCRTTGAGCTGAAGAATCTTTAAAAAATGCATCCAATATCTGTACAAATTGAGCATAGTTTTGATGCTGCTAGGACAGATAACACTAAGATAATCCAAAACTCTCTTATTACTTGGTGATCCGGGAATTAAAAAAGATATCTTGAATGACATAAAGTTTAAGAACTACACAATCATAAATGCAATTTAGGTGGGGTAAGATTTGCACTCAGAAAATCTTAGTTCATTAGTTTTATTATAACATATCATAGTCTAGCAGTGTTCTTACTGAAAAGCAAAGAAAAAGACAGAAAACATTTCTACTTGAAAAAAGACACTAATTGTTCTTCTATATCCATTTATTTCATTAATGTGCAACATGAAGTATTTTGCTGGAAACAATACTCTCTAGTTTGTAAATGCAGTTGATGACTGCAGTTCTTTAATCAAGAAATAGGTTTAAACAATACAATGTTAAAAGTCTACAAAAAGAAAAATAGTTATTTGCCCAACTTATTCTTGTGATCACACCTTACATGTGGCAATTTTGTGAATAATATCACATTAATTAGTGTGGTAATATTTGAAAAATGTGTAAGGCATTACCCAGAAGACTCATTTGGGTAGATAGTTTGAGAGGTATAAATCATGGGGAAAACTCAGCTGTGCCTGTTGGTTTGCTGTGAACTTCTGAAATTATTGACTAAACATTGTTCTTACAGGACATATAACAATGAGAATAGGGGTAGTGAGGCTGGTTTTGTGTCTTTGAGATGGTTTTCTGACTTCATCCATATTTTCTTTAGCACCCCATGCTGAGCAGCATTTTCAGACTCGTTTTCATGGGTACCTAGTTATGCAAAAATTATAACTACTCGATTTACCTTAGCCTCCTCAGCTTTTTTCCTGTTGTTCCCTATAGTGTCTCCTCATACATCAGTCCCAAACTTGTAATTCCTTACTGACAGTAAGGTCTGTGCTAGAGACTCAGCCCAAAGCCTTCAAATAGCTTCCTATTTGCTTTTTCTCCCCTAACATTTACTCTTCTTCTCCTTCTCTAATCTAATTAAACTAGTCATGTTTAGTATTTTTTTCCTCTAGCATGAAGTATGTATGTGGTGTGTTTGTAGGGCAGGGGTACTTTACTAAGGGTTTGAAGTCAACAGACACCCAACAAGGAGCTGGTGTGTCACAACATAAACTCCTAATATACTGATGAGACACCTCATTGCTCCACCTTGTGAGCACCTGAGACAGCCCCTAAACCCTCGCTGTATCCAAAAATACCTTTTATTGTCTGCTCACATAGTCATGTACCTGCCTACCCTGTTAAATGCTCGAACTACTTGGCTGTCCAGGCCCTGTGATAATGACTAGCATCGGCTTTGTAAACTTCCTAGAGACTCAGCTTCTCTACACTCTCTCCCATGCCATTTTGCTCATGCCCTAGGTTTTGAAAACATTATGTGAAAATGATAGGAAATAGGAAGACTGAAGAGATTTGTCCTAGATTGGATATCCTGATTTCACAAAGGGATGAGTATAGGATAAGTTATCTTACATTTCTGAATCCAGAAATATGAATCTAATTGAGGACTGGAACAAATCCATTGAAATTGTCTGTAAAAATAATTTCCCTTGAATAGTTATCCATACAGTATTGTTGCTGATACAGTTGTAAAAAACATTTAGCACTTTATAATCCAATCTCTGCTCCTATGCAGGCCTGGGAACATATTCTGCTTAGAAGGGTAACAACTTTTACAAAGTGTTCCTCATGGAAATCACCTGGAAAACTTCCAGGATGGCATTCCAGATGTTATAGTTTTAGCAGTCACAGACATGCACTACACTGCATTTCCAGACCCTGCATACAGTAAAATGATTGTATGGGGTAGCACCTTCACCTTAACCCAAGAGCACTGTTACTGAATTGTTTAGCATTTGATATGCAAGATGGGATATTCTAAAGCTCTCAGTCATTGCTGGCCTACCTCTGCTCACAGAAAAGCCAAGGGTAAGACCTGAGTTGACTTTACAGAGAGTAGAGTTAGACAAATACTGAAAACCTTTGGCAATTCCACATACACTCTCAGATCGGTCATATACAGTTCACAATTCCATATGTATAGGCATGCATATTGGGGAAAGGCATCGTAATTTCTCTTTGAACATGGTTTCTTTGCTACAGATATTTAATGAACTGCCCTTCTGATATTTTGGCAAAATCTTTATCTTTTGCATGCCTGTAGTGCCAAAATTTTATTTGGCACAGTACACACAATATGATGACTTTAAATAGTGCAGAAAATACTCTGAAACCTACTCTACAGCATTTAAAGAAAACATTTCATAATGGGCCAATACGTTCAGCTCTAACTCTTACCAGCTTTTAGGCTGTTCCATGAGTAATGTCATCAGGGTTTGAGCCATCTATTGGACAGGCTGTTAGGCTTTTATCTTGGTGTACAGCAATATAAATAACACCAAACCCAAAGCATGGAGAAAGCATGAAACTTATCTTTGGAGCCATTTCAAACTCAGAGCTTGCATATAGCTTAAAATATTAAATTTGCTATATTTGATTGGCTGTTCGTTAATAAAGCTTCTAGGAATCCAATGCAGATTCGGTAGCCTACTGCGCTAGCTACTGCCTAAAATGCACATATTAAAAAAAGCAATATCTCTTTCAAGAAATGACTACAGAAATATAAGGAACAATGACAAGAATCAAAAAGTCTGAACAAGACTATACAAAGAATCCTAGTGCTGTTTCAAAGACTTCAAAGAGTGAGTTTTCTGGCTCTTTTCTGAGAAGTAGATTTCACCACAAATGCCTAGAATTGGTACAGGTGCAGAAGTCCTGTGCCTGTTTTACGGGAACTGAGTCTAAATGAGACACAGCACAAAGATATGGTCAGTCATGCGCTCTAAGTAGAATCAAGTACAAGAAACAATGGTAAGCAGCTTCTTTGTGTTGCAAACTACTTGATTTAGAGCTAGCTTGGATGTCACCTCATTCTTCTCCTCCCATTGTGCTTCTTCAAAAAAACTGTGATATGAGGAAAAAAATCTATTAGTTTACAAAACTTCTTGAATGTAGTTTATTGGCATTTTATTTGGTAACACGTCATTCCCTCTCCTGGTACTGTTTGTGCTCTTTTTAAAGCCCCCATCAAGCAAGAGATATATTTCTTTTCAATTGTTCAGCATAGACAAGTTTTCTAAGGTCTATTTTTTCCAGAAAGAGGGAGGCATTGGAAACCGCGGAGTATACAGGGAAGATCTCAGGAGGAGAAGGCCTATTCCATTTATTTATTTCAAACATGATCCCTTAATGATGCTAATGTGAGGATCTTTCCATCCCCTGTAAAGTAACTACAATTTACTTTGGAGAAAGTGTTTCCTTAGAACCATTTCTATATGTAGTCTTTCTCTTCTTGAACATTTCTCCAGAGGTTCATCTTGACTCCTTTCATTTCAGTTCACAAATCATTATTTTTCCAGCCAAAGACTCCTTTATTTGGTAAGTAGCAGAGCAGAACTTTATCCACATGTTGTCACCACTGGTTTCCAAAATAGCCTATTCAAGTGGGTTGGCAAATTTCAGCTAAAATGTGTGTAGAACTGAAAACAATATCTGGCTTCTTGAGTTACCAGACTTAATTGTGCCAATGTATGCTTTCATTGCCTGTTGCTGTTCCACAACTTTCTCAAACATAAACAAAACAGAGTTCCAAAATATTGGAACTTTCCAGCTTTGAGAAAGTTGTTTTCTTCCTCAAATCGGGTAAGGGATTTTCTAGCTGTCAAAGAATGGAAAAAGTGTTAAAAAATATTTTTTCTATCCAACTGCCTTTTAATGCTTATTCCGTACTGCATTTTTACCCATCATGTTGTTGATTAGAACATACAGTGTTAGAACATACAGCAGAGGGTAGCTGCCTACCACTGACCACCTCCATGCAGTGTCTGTATTGGCATAACTGTCTGCCATCACAAAGCTGTGCCAAGACGTAAGCACTCACAGGCCACTAGCTGGGTGCCCTCTTCACCCTTTTAATCACAACATATTTATATATGCTAATTAATTTTATACTATTGTATACTACAGTAGAACTGAGTTTGAAGGATTTGGAGGATAGCATTTTAACCCTATCAACTATGTTGAGCTTGAGAGTCATTCCTGTAACCATCTGCTATTTACTGTGGGCTCTTTGACTCCAACATACCGTTAGACAAGTGCATATGAATATACTTACACATGTTTTGTTCATGCTTCATAAACTATGTTTCATAAAACTAGGTAGAACACTCTCCAGGAATGAAGATAGCAATGGACAGCTGTGGTTTAAATTTCATTGTTTGGCGGGAAAAAAAAAATTGGATGAGAGCAACGTAAAGATGAGCCCAGAAAACTTATCCTAGTGCTAGGCAGGTATGTGATTTGGAATTCATTTGATTTCTTTTTATGACCAAGATTTGGTGCGGTATTGCTAGCTTTTCCCTGCAAATGCTAGTGATGCTAGAGAAGAGCAAAATAAAATGCCATTACCCATGTAAAACTTGATTTATTTTAATGATCCCAGTGAGTAGGGGTATGGTTCTCAGTTTAAGCAAAGCACTAATTAAAACAGCTGCTCTGCCCTGTTTGCTTCGGTTTCCTAACTGCTTGGATTCTTCTTTATTGCAATTGTTTGGAGAATTTTTGAGGCTTGAATTACGAGGGTGTGGATTAGAAGCTGACTACCCTAACTGCAACATCTGTAAACTCTTAATTTCTGCTACAGCAGGTGTCAACTTTTCCCTAGATGACTGTCCTGCTGTTGTTCTGGTTACATGTAGCCTTGTCAACAAGCTGTTTGTCAGCTGGTTCTCTCATGTTTCTTTTCCTTCATGACCATTGATCAAGCCAACAACTGGAGAGGATCTAGGGTGGAATTCCCTTTAGTTCTGTGCTGGTTGATTTAAAGTGTAATCAGACAGGTCTGAGAGCAAGAAATGGTGTATGGATAATTGTGAGTGACACTGTCTTTTATGATACTATATTTTTCAAGGAGTTGCAAATTGTAATGCATTGGAACGTTAATACATTGGAACTAACTTGACTTCCTACTTAGCAAAAGCCATAGGAATTCCCTGGATGTCTGAGTATATGTTTCATAAAAAGGCCAATCTGATGAACACATTTCCAGTGATGTAGAATCCACTACTACTCTTAGTGTGTTGTTCCTTTAGTTAGTAATCCTCACTGTAATTTCATGCCTGAGTTGTATTGTTCCAGTTTCCAGCTGTTGGAAGGCATTTTATCTGCTAAAATACTATTCCCTTGCCTGATGCTATCAACTTTCTTTTTTTACAGATTTCAGAAAAATAATTTCTTAGTTTTTGTCTCCTCGTTATGCTCATCACAGCTAAGTTCTTGTGCCTTGCAAGAGGCATGTTGTCCAGTTCTTTAAAAGTTCTCGTGACAATGCTCTGAACCATCATCAAGTATCTCCATCTATATATTTCTGAGCATGCTTGGTTAATGACTAACTGTGAGACTTTCTTGAGACATGCCATGGAACAAAGAGTCCTGATGAGAGGCAGAGTATGTTAACCCAGGCTCAGTGCCACACTGATAGCTGTGTGCTTAGCTAACAGTGAGTTTGTTCCAACGCCTGTTGAAATCAGTGGCTGAGCTCCCATCGGTTTCTCTGCGTTCTGGAACAGGCCCATGTTTTTAGGACTTTACAGATTTTTTAATAACAGAAGTACTTTGTGAGATTTTATGTCTGATGTGAATTTCTATTTAGTTCCAAGTGACTTCTTTCTATTATCATTTTGAGTATCAATTCCAAATAATAAATAGATAAAAAATTATTAGTAAATCTGAGATGAAGCCATCACTTTCTGCTTGGTTTTCCCATCAGATGATAGAAAAAATTCAATTTCCAGTCTTTTCATTCATTTTTTTCTGATTAACCATGGATTATTAACTATTTGTTAATGATTTAGTATTTCCACAGTAATTCTGATTAACCTTCTTGAATCTCAGCCTGATTTGCTAAAACCTGCCGCAAGCTCAGGGTCTGTGCTAATGTCAAGGGAGTCTCTGCTTGCTCTCAAGTATAGTGAGCAAAAAGTGTCCTAATACTTTATTAACACTGCATGCAAATAGAAACCAAATGTGCAAATAAGCACCAAAATTAGATTAAATTACAGTTGCCTAGCCAGAAACTCACAGGTAAGAAGGGCTCACCTGTAAGGGTGAATAGGACTCTCTAGTCACATAGTCGAATTCTGGCACAGTTGTCCACCCTGCATAGAGAGCCTTTCCAGTGCTGGATGTGGAGCGCTGCCCATCTGCTCTCACCAGGACCCAGGCGAAAGAGGTGAGAAACTGATCTAGAAGTTGCAGAGCTGGATCAGTGTTGTGCAGTGCCTGATGCGGTAACTCCCAAGGCAGGGTAGGCTAACCTGTGCTTGGCACCCCTCCGCTGCTCCCGCGTGGCTCCCAAGTAGCAGTCGGCAGTGGGAAGCCACCTTCAAAAGATGCTGATGTTAGTTCACAGTTTCCTACAGGTGATGGTGCAGGTGAACTCTCCCTGCCTGCATGTGTATGCTCCAAAGCCTGTTGAATTCAGTGGCCAGGCTCCCACAGGTTTCTCTGGGCTTTGGAGTAAGTGTTCAGGGCTTTTATGCTTTGGAGTGGCCCTGTGCTTTCTCCGACTCCAAAAGTTTCTGAATCAATGTATTCAGTTTGTCTCTATTTCTGCATGTTTCCATTCTTCTGAAGGAAGCAGAAGATGGAATATGAGCTGGACTGTGTGCTTACTATGTGGCAGTTGATGCGTGTGCCACAGATTTGACACTGCTGTTGGAATAAAGGAAAAATAGGTTTATGGGCAACTTTACGGCTGTAAGAATAATGTAAGTCAAAAAAGTGCCAAGCAAATCCAAGAATAAAATTCCAGGGATCTTTTTTAACAGAATATGAAATCTCATTTTGAAAACACTTTGATACCTCTAACAAATAATTTTCCGTTTTCCTTGTAATTGCCTGGAACAAATAATCTATTTGTTCCTATTGCTCAGCCCTTTCGCAACCCCAAGTCAAAATCACATAACTGCTGGAAGAGCTCTTGATTTTTCTTAAATAGTTTCTCTATTAAAATCTACCTCAGTGAAGATGTAGTAAACTTGTTTGCTCAAAACCCAAAGAGGTAAAGCAAGGAGTGAGCATGGAAGTATGTGGGCCCATCTATCAGACTGCACCCTGGAGTCAAATCGGGCTAGTCACAGTGACATTACTGACCTTATATTTTTATTTGAGGGTGTCCTCCAGCTCTTCTTGATTCACTAAAGATCACACAGTATGTTATTCTTTGACATCAAATATCTATGATAACACAAGACTTCTGCTGTCCTTACAGAATATTTTATTTAGCATTCTTTGAAAAGCAGGAAATCTATAGGAAAATTCAGAAAAGCAGGAAAAGACTTGATAAATAGGAGTTTCAACTTGTTTCTGTGATGAATTGTCTCCAACAACCTGGTAAGTAGGGTCATTCAGTGCATATTTCCATGATTAACTCAACTTTCATTTTAGCTTTGCAGTTCACCTTTAAATATTTAGTTTGGTTCCTGTGGACAAATGTTGATGTTGGCTCTCTTGTCAGACTGATGAAAATGTTACACAGATGTCCTTTGGTGATCCAGTACCACTAAAAGGCCTGCAAATTGCTGAATTATGAACTCTCTTTCTCCATCATTCTTCTGGTTGGTGGCTTTCACTTAAGATCCTTTGCTACTCATTCTGTGTGCTTGCCTAATGTCCTTGCTCTTCCTTAATGCAGTAATGTCTGTCTGAGTATTCTGTTTGCTGGACAAAACTGGCTGCGTTACACTCTGAGAAGACTGCATTTTACTGGTTGCTGATTAGAACTCAAGACAACGTCCTACGTTTTCTTTACAAATATGGTATCTCAGATGTTAAAGCAGATACTGCAGCGGTTTTACTAGTAGCTCATAAAGAGCCCATCCTCTAACAGAATACCAGTGGCTCAACCTCACATGTCATTTCAGGAAACCTAATTTAGTCTGCACAAGAATGCTATTCCTCAGTCAGGTCTTTCACTTTTTTCCTACCCTCCCCCCCACCCCGGAAAATGTGAAATCCTCTTTCTTCTCATTGGTTTCCATAGCTGACTTGGTAACAAAGGCACTGTAATCTCTGGCCCTTTTCCCTGACTGGTCATTTGGGGAATGTTCTGCTGCACTCATTTGAACTGGTCTTTCAGTGTTTTTGAGGATCTTTAAATTGCAAGGCTGGGAACAAATAGGAGAGAGAGCAGTATTCACACTAATTTAGATGCCTAGAGTTAGGAGACTGCTTTCCTCAGTTCACTTGCTATATAGCCTTAACCCATCATATTCCTTCCTTATTTATAATGCAGATTGCTGTCTTTAAAGTGGAGGCTGGAATTTAGGTCATAATTTTATTCMAATACTTCACCCATCACATCACAGCCACACATCTGGCTGCAGAACACTTGAAAGAGGAAAATTTTTGATTAGCACAAGCAGTGAAGCTACTTTATCAAAAGGATAAGACTGAATCACTCAAGGAGAGAGCACGTCTACGTAATGCTCTCTAAAGCCCACTTGCTCTTATGTTCTTTCTTAAGAACAGGCAAGGGGGAGTCAGGCGACCTGTCTGTTTAACACTGTCCCGTTGCCTAAAGATCAGCTTTGGCTTTGTCTCTTCCTTCAAATCCAGAACTCTCACTGGCACTCTTGTGACACTTTCTCATTGGCACGAGAGCTCTATTTTCTGAAATGAAATTCCCTTTGCTCTCTAAATGCTTTTTTCACCTTCCTTCAGGCTCACGTGGTGTTCAATCTATGCCTTACTGCACTGAGGTACTTGAACTTGGCCCGTAGAAAGCTCACTGCTTGAATAAAATAAAACCCAGAAATCCCAACCATTTGGTGTCAGTAAAGTTCTTATGATACAATTCAGACACAGACAGAACCAAATATATCTTTTTATTTCTTTAATCAATTAGACCATCTCAATGCTCAGTCTTGCCGTACAGGTGAGAAATAACTTTCTTCAGTGATTTGGATTCTGTGCACCATAATTGTGTGATGCATGAGAACACTTTTCAAGGAATTCATTGATTTCATGTTGTCATCTATGAACTATTTTTTAAAATTCTCAGTAAAACAAAGTCTCTGATGTCTTGAGCACTGCACTTAGCCAAAGATGCAATGATTTCACTTCACTTAGCAGCTAGATAGGGTGAATGACAGACACCACAGTGAAATTTTTGATGGATGAATGTGATTTCTTTTCACCATCTATAGTTTCCTCAGTATCTCTGGTAGTTTTTTGCATGCCATTTTCTAATGTGTTATGGACAGCTTCTGAAACCTAGAGTATTATTTCCATTCTTTAGGAAAGCTGTCCTAATTTTAGTGGGTGAAGTTTCATTCCTTTAGCGCACCTAACATTTTGGCCATATCTACACTACACAACAGAGCACTGTGCTTGCAACATGTCAGCTTGCACTAAAAGAGCTAGCATGCCCACAGGGAATAGCGTGGTGCTGCATAAGATACCAGCCCAGCTCTAAGAAGCTACATAATTCCTGAGCCGAGCCCTGCTGACGCTGCTTTAGTTCAGGGGATTGCTTGTTCAGAGCTACTTTGGTTTAGTTCTTCCTGCACTTGTACTGTGTGGTTATAGAAATACCCACTTCATGGTAAATCAAGGGATTTTGTACTGTTTTTCAGTTAATTGTGTTGCATTTTTTCCACATGCTGATTGAAAGTTAACTTTGTGTTGATTAATTGATACAAACAAACCATAATTAGCATTGCTCCAGAGGCTAACTTTCATTGCTGGCAAAATGAGGTTTAACTTCATTCACTTTCGTGGACTTGAGCCTGCTTATGTCAACACCGACTTTGGCCTCAGAGAATGAAAACAATAGAGTCATACAAGGGAGAGTGCTCTTTTTCTATCAGTGTATTAAACAAAGGATAATATTAAGTTTGGATAGTGGATAAAGTTAAGCTATGCTAATACTTATAATCAACTACCACTCTGTTGAAATTAGAAATCACGCATTCCTGAGGTTTCTAGCTATTTTTCCTGCCAAGAACATGTAGTGCTTCTACCAATTGCATAGTAAAAACAAGAGACAGACTTTCTTGAACTAAAGCAGTCAGCAGTTACTGTAAGTTCACCTTTAAATCATGGACACCTTGGTTATTGATCATTTAAAAAAATACACAGAGGGTGGAGAGATACTGCTTGATAAAGAGTGGTGAAAGCATTATATAGTTTGAGAGATGGCAACTGAACAGTGTTTCTCTCTGGTGTCATAAATCTCATCGCAGAAAGTAACAGGGGAGTGAGTAAGCCTCTTTCTCGTCCTCTCTCTTTCTCCCTGTTTCTCATTACTAAGAGGAAATTTGCCTGCTCCCTCTGAAACTGTCACCCTGTTAAACTGAAAATTTTCCATAGGTGCTGGGCTGTGGATGCTGTGGGCGCACCCTGGGGCCCTGCATGCTGGGTTTGGTGGAAGAATGGCCTCTTGGGCCTCACCTAGACTAGAAAAATTGAGGTTCAGATTAGACAATCAGAAACACTGGTAGGATTTCCACCCTTAAGCTATTTTCAACACTCAGCTAAACAAAGCCACAACTGACCTGATCTAGTGATGGGAATTGTCCTGCAGGAGGCTGGACTGGATGGACCAACCAGAGGTCCCTTCCAACCAACATTTCTGTGAGTCTATCAACTTATACTTGTCCAGGCCTCAGTACAGACCCATTATATTCATGCACTTCAGCCTGGGTGTTCTCCAGAATAAAGTTTGCAATGGAAAATACTTTCACATGTAGTGCAGCACATCTAATGGAAGATCGTACAAAAGTAGCTACTTTCCTCTATGACATTGCAAAGACACCATTACAGTAATGCACAAGGTCTAAGAATAAAACTTGTGTTAAAGAGCTAGGCTTTTCCACAATAATACGTTTTATCAAATCTTAGGAAAAGATTATCCCTATGCCTACTCTTCCTCTGTTTCCTCTCCCTGCAGTGTAGTAAGAATGGGCCACATTTTACATCTGGACATTGTATTTTTGTTGACTGTTCATGGGAGAGGACATATTGTACAGTTGCTATTTTACTTTTAGATATACTGTGCCAATGCCTGAACCTCATATGGGATTTAAAGACTCTTCTTCTGGATAAACCACTGGTCTCAAGGTACTTGTAAATTTATTTGACCTATGTAGGCAATGATGTGGAGCAAAATGTCATTCTTTTTAGCACTGAGAACGGACTTCAGACTCAGTCCTGATGTTCAAAAATTTCTGAGAGGCAGAGTGCCCGCCCTCTGTTATAGCAAATAATACAGAAGGAAACATTTGTTCCATTCTAATCTAAAAAGACTGTCAGCTTTCGGATCTAAAGCACACATCTGACCTTCTAACTGGGAAGTGCTAGCTTATATGTTGAGCCAAATAATGTTAATTTTTAGTGCTCCACCCAGGGTTACAAGACCTTTATATTGTGTATATTTTTTCCACTTAGTTTAATTAATAACAACTTACTTTTAGTCAGTTTCTTTTGCCCTAAAGGATGTAAACAGCTTTATGAACTTATTATTAAGAAATAATGGGCTTTCCATAATTACAGTGGTCATCAGTTTCCATTGCAAGGCTTTATTTTTGCCACCTTATAACTTTCACTAGGAAAAAAAAAAAAAGAAAACCCTTGGCCTGATAATCGCTGATTTTACTCCAAGGGCAAAGGAGAATTCTTCTGTGGAGTTTGATGAAAAGCCACCAAACTGTACCTGAGTTACAGGCCATTAAAAATCACCCATATTTCAAATTTTGGAATTTGGCTTGAACTTTACATTTGACACCTTTCTTCTTATGAAAAGTGTCATTTAATCTTTAATGATGAATGGTCAAACTCTGGACCTCGCACTTTATGTCCCATATGAAAAGTGGTACCTCTTGTAACATATTGCACCTTGATTTAGAAGTAACATAGTGCCTTAGAGTTATGGCTGCAGCTCCCATCCACACCACTGTAAATCCTGAATGGCAATCTGTTTGACCATGGAGGTATATGTCAGTGCAAAATTATTTAACTACATCACTAGCACTCCTCATAATGTGAAGTATTTATCCAGTGCTTATCATACCTGTCTGAATTATTGTTCCCKTTTGTTTCCATTCCTATTGGTATCTTGTCTCATTTTTTGACCTGTTAGAAGGTGAGTGATTTACTGATTAGTGTTCCCCAAATGATTATCACTTTATTCTTTTTTAATGGGTTTTTAAGGTTTCCATGCAATCCCAGAACCCAGTGGGGATTTCCACTTCCTCCATTATAATAAGGCAAAACACAGAATTGATCTAGACCTGGCATGAATGATAGCGCAGAGACCTTCATATCTCTCTGGGGAAGACAACAACAGCTGGTGAAACAGAACAGCCATCAGGGAATAGGAACCTTCTCCAATAATATATTTGTTCTAAGAGGTTTCTGCCCGCTTTAGTCCCTTTTGTCCTAGTGTTTCTTCCACAGACATTCACTGAGATATCTCCATGTTGATGTCTATATGTGCACTAGAAATTGCACTCCCATTGTAGTCAATGGAGATTGCAGTCAAAAGAGTCCCAGCCATGTATTCTCCTGGCTAAGAGCAAGAAACAAATTTAGGGTTAGATTATAATTTTCTAGGCTCAGTTATTAGGGGCAAGGATGATAGCTTTGCTGTAGTATCATAAAACTATAGAAAAATCCAAGTTGGAGGGGACCTCTGGAGACCGTCTGGTCTGAACTTCTGTTGAAAGCAGGGCCTTAGGTTAGGGTATCCAGAGCACTATGAACCCAGTCTTGAATGTTTTCAGAGAAGGAGACTCCACCACTTCTTTCAGAACCTAACCTAAGTTTTATTGTTCTCATGATGATTTTTTTCCTATATCCAGATAGAATTTCCCTTATAGCAACTTTCTTGAGTTTCTTATGTCCTGTCACTGTGCATGCATCCTTTGGATGTACATTCATCTTCTCTAAAACTGGCTTTTAGATATTAAAAGGTTGTGATTAAATCCCGCTTAAGCTTCCTCTTCTCCAGGCTGAACAAACACAATTCCTTCACTCTTTTGTCATATGTCAAATTCTCCAGTCCTCTAATCATCTTGGACCCTCTCCAATTTTTCAATGTCTCTCTTACGCTGCAGTGACCAAAATGGATACAGTATTTGAAATGTGGCCTAACAAGGGTTGAATAGAGTTCATAATCACACTTCTTGATCTGCAGGTTGTTCTTTTGCCGGTGCAGGCCGTGATGCTGTTAGCCTTCACTGCTGCCAGGACCCACTGCTGGCTCAGGTGTAGCTTGCTACCGACCAGGAACTCCACGACCTTCTCAGAAGAGCTGCTTCCCAGCAAGTCAGACCCCTGTCTCTACTGCTAGTTGGGGTTATTCCACCCCAGGTGTAGGACTTTACATTTATCTTTTTTAAACCTCAAGCAGTTCTTGTTGTCACAATCTTTCAGCCAACTAAGCTCTCTCTGTGTGGTGGGTTTTCCTTCTGGCACTTAAACCTCTCCCCCATCATCTGCAAACATGGTAAGGGAGCCTTCAGCTCTGTGATCCACACTGCTAATATAGATACTGAACAGGACTGAACCTACCACTGACTTCTGAGGAACTCTGCTGCCAGTTCAACTCTGAGCCATTACCTACCACACATTAAGGTGTGCATTTTAGCCAGTTTTCCACCTGTCTTATGGTTCATCTGTCCAGTATGTATCTTACCAGTTTGTCAACAAGGATGTTGTAGGAGAATGTGTCGTACACCTTGCTAAAATCAAGGTAGATGATGTCCACAGCTCTCCTCTTGCTCACTGAGCAAATGTTTTTTGTCACATAAGGCAATAAGATTGGTCAAGTATGAATTATTTTTGGTAAATCTGTGCTGTTTTTTTCCCAGTCATGTTCTTTGCACCATTCACATGTATAGAAATACCTATCATGAAGACCTGTTCCATAGTTTTCTCAGGGACTGAAGTGAGGCTAGCTGGTCTGTAGTTTCCTAGATCTTCCTTTTTGCCATTCTTGTAGACAGCCATAATATTTGCCCTTTTCTGGTCATCTGTGACTTCCTCTGATCTCCACAATCTTTCAAAAATGGTAGTGGCTTTGCAACAATGCAAAGCAACTCTTTTAGCACCCTTGGATGCATCCCATCCAGTACCATACACTTGTATATGTCGAACTTGTACAGATGGTCACCATCTTGACCCTCCTTTACTATTCATGGTTCACCATTTGCTTTGATTTATTTCTTGACACAGAGTCTTAGGGGATGACTTTATCTGTGAAGACTAAGACAAAGAAGTTTTGTCTATTCCAGGTTTGTCACAAGCAGATCCTAGCCTCTAGAGGTTATTGCAATGCAAATAATAGATAACAGTGATTGCATTAAACCTCACAAAGTAAATCAAATTGCTATGCCTTAATAACTTGCTGAAGGAAACAGTAGTTTTACTTAGCTTTTGGTGTCTGCATATATGTGTTTACATTCGAGCTAGTCATTCCAGGCTCCTTTTACAGTATTGGAGAGAAATAAGTAGTTTTATTCACCTGACTTTAGATATCTACTACAGGATGAGATGATTTGTGCCTTGCACTGACTTAATTTACTAGACTGTTCAGTGACTAGCTCAGACACAGATGTCTACAGTTGTGAGATAAAACCCCACATTTATCCATGCTTGGCCTGTGCCAAGTGTGAGGTAAAATTCTTACTCCAGCAACAGAGAAAAAGGAGTAAAAACCTGACTATGATCATGTGGTGCAGCTCAGTTTATGCTCAGAAACCTGGTAGGTCACATTAACCCTATCATACACCTCAGCTTTCAGTGGCTTCAGTTCTAATTTCTCAGTAAAGCTGGGCTGAAATCAGCTGGACAATGGTAGAACTATTAAATAAGGCAGTAAACTAAATGGTTAAAGTGAACAAATTTAAAATGCAGAAGAGAATAAATAGAAAGTTATTTAGCTTCTAGAGCCAAATAAACCTCTTGGGCTTCTTCTAAAAGTTTTTAAAGAGAGCAGTGGGTCTCATACTAGTAGCAACATAGTGCTTCCCAACCAGCACACCTACTGTTGAGCATGACACTGGAAAAAAATCAGCACCTTTAGCCTCAGCTGTGGCAGCTGCAGAACAGATGGAGACCCGTGTTGCTTGACTCCTCCTCCACTTCTAATTAACCTGTACAAAGGGGAAGGCAGTCATAAGATCCTAAGTGAAAAACCCTGCATCTCTGCTAAGGCTTTTTCTCTGTAAGAGTGGTGAAAAGCAGGGAGAGCTCTATATCTTAACAGGTACAACTCCTGCATTTCAACACAGAGACCACACTTTGTGTTTAAAGGAGCTGCTTACATTAATTCAATGCATCTCACCTCAAAACCTAATGCTGCGGCCTAAATTAGAGAATGACWTGACTCTCAATTCTCTTGTCAGCTGAGAATCTCATATTCAAGAGAAACTTCAGCTGACATAATAAAGTCTAAAATCATCTATAGATGGACAGAGGAGGAAGAGGTCACAAAATCTGTGCTGACGAACACTGTCAATACTGAACTGCAGAAGCTGTGAATCTGCACGTAATCTGGCCTGAGACTTTCTGCCAGTGTGGTGTTCTATACAAATACATATGTGCACATATACATACATATACATGCATACATATGTGTTCTAAATGCTTGCAGTATAATATAGTAAGTTTACAGCAGAAATGTGTTTCAAGAATTCCTGTGTAACAGAGGCAGAGCTGACTAAGTATTTAACTTGTATATGTGATGAATGATAGCCATTTGCACAGCCAGAAATTTTAATATCCATGAATGGAGGTGGATTCTTATCCAATTTCTCATTTGCTCTTTATAGGTTTGTTTATTATTTATTCCAAGGTGGAGCTATTTGAGAAGGGGAATCACACGATGAGACACACTTGATGATTTAAAAGTATAAATTCTCAGATCTGAAGAACTTACAATCTATTAAAACAAAAGAGAAATAGAGTTTTTGGAATGGGGATGTAGGAAGTGAGCAAGAAAAATTGCTTGCAAATGTCATGCTGTTGACATGCTTTAAAAAAAAAAGAATACGTAAATCACATGATTTAACCTTGTGTCATGTCGATGTTTTGGCAGTTGACTTGGTCAGATGTTTATTTAAAATCAAATTTTAAAGAATGTGTTTTTAAAATAAATGTAAAAGTTAACAAAATACATCCGGATTAATAACTACAGATGGTGTCAGTGGGAAAAAAATGCTTAGCAGGTGTTGACCCAGCCAATATTCCAACATATTTTATGTTATTGCCCAATATAATAACATTAGACAACGACATCGCCATACCACTTCAGAGGTGTAGGTATTCATCAGAGAGTCATTAAACACTGGATTTTCTCAATGTCGCACAATTGCAGAAACAGTTGTGTTGGATATTTGTGCTGATCCACTGAGAAAAGTGTCAGTGTTAAATGGCCCCAAAATGTCCTGTTCTTTAGCCGTATGAAGCATGCAGAGGGTTGAAATTTAAGCCTATATCAGCTGGTGAAGAATCAGCAACAATTTTTTTTTCTTCTTTTTGAAAAAAGATACTGTCCAGGTTACTTTTGAGATTCTTAACAATGTTCTTTTCTTGCACATTCTGTGTTTTGAAGTTACTCTTGTCTTCCATCTCTTAATTCCCTCACTCAGATTCTTTAAGGATTCCTTTTTCCCCCATCCAAACATGCCACTGCTGCCGTCAACTTCACTTTCATTCTCCTGGATCATTTTAATCTGTACTTGAATCTCCTAATAGCTTAGTCTCTCCTGTGGCATTCAATTCAATTTTTTCTTCCTTCACTTGGAAGTGGACTCAGATTGTTGTCAGGGCCTGGATCATGCCATATGCATTCTCTCACCTCCTAGATGAATCTTTCTCTTTTCCACCTCTCTTTTTGGACTGCAACTTGTAAAGCAGTCTAAACATGCTCAATTTTAAGTAAATGAATTTGCCTACCCATATGCTTAAAGCAAGCATGTATTAAACACCTTGATGGATCAGAGCCCTGCTGGTTTCTCTCAAGCTCAGAGCAGCCTCCTGATTTACTACAACTGATACTTACTGCCATTGTCATCATTACTATTATTCTGGAAAACTTTATGATCACTGGYCAAGAGTCCCAGCCATAGACTAGCATCCTGTTATGTTTAATATGATGCAAACACAGAATAGAAAGACTCAGTGCTTTCTCCTCTCAGAAATTCATGCACAGAACTGGACTGAAGATCACACAGCATCTTCTAGGAGCATCTCAGCAGGAATGGGCAACAGGGCCGGAAATGAAAGGCATTCAGTTAGCTTGTAGAGGGTAGAAACTATTTCCTACCAGAATTAAGTTAGGTAATTCGACTGCATCTGGATTTTCTTGCAAGAAACTACCCTATGTCACTGACTAGCTGTACAGTTCAAAAGAATGTTATTATGGCCCAGACAAAAGCTGTGAGATTGTCCCCTCCGTGAGAGCGTTGCAATTGATTGTGACAGGAGAAGCAGTCCAGCCACCATAGCTGCTAAAAGCTACCCCTTTTTTCTTCTGTGAGAGTTAGGAAAAGAGTTGCAGAATAATAACGTATTCCAGAGCTAAATTTTGTAGGGTCTGCAGTCTTTCCTCTCAGAAGTGGCACTGCACTGGGTCTAGTAATGTGCTGGGTTTAGAGGGACAACAGTCCTGGATCAAGTATTCCACTGCTTTTAAAAGGGGTTTCCATGTCAAATCTCCTGTATTTTAAAAACCATTTTTACACAGTTACATCAGCACTCCTACAACTTCTTACTTATTAAATACAGTTCCCAGTGCGGCTCCCTGGCTTAAATACAACAGGTACTTTTATGAAACCTGGTTTGAGTTTTTAGTGCAGCTGTGCAGAACTTTCGTAATGAAACCCAAAACCCGCCCAGGCTTGAGTTTCATTACAAATCTGAAACTCACATCAGGTTCTCTAAAGGGTTTGTCAGAGTTCACAACTCTAAAGATTTGAGGCTGGATGAAGCAAGTCTATGCTGAGTTATGATTTCAGGTGCAAGCCAGGGAAAATGCAGTTTGACCCCCAACCAGATAAAACCTGGTGGTTTAGGTTAAAAAGAAATAAGTCCTTGCAAAGGGAAAATAGGGGATGAGTTTCATAAGCTCTTGTGAACCAAGGTGATCAGGTTTTAAGCTGCAAACCTGTGCAGGTGAAAGTTTCACCAATAGTTATGATTGCACGTTTTGGCTTTCTCTTATTCAGTTGTATCTGCTTAGCATTTGTTGTATTGAAATTAAACCTGTTTGTACAGTTCCTAATCAGTCAAAGAAAAGGGTAGTACGAATACATAACAATTCCTCTGATCTGAGAGAGGAGTCACTCATCAGGGAGTCCGGAGATGAATTTTGCACATACTTTGACAACTGACTGGTTATCTCATCTTGAGCAACAGTGTGAATGTTTCTGGCTGTATATTTCCATGTCTGAGAAATACTTTTACCCTCTGAATTAAAGCAACTCCAGCATATCCATTCTGTGTGATGGAGCAGTGTATTGGGATTCCTGCAGTAACACGGAAAGAGCTACAGGGCTACATCTACAGGGCACAGTGTACTGGTGTTCCCAAATATTAGCCCACTTCCCCAGAGCAGCACAAGAGAACCAGTGCAGCACACTGAGAGGACCAGTAATGAGGGTGCACTGTGGCTCCTTGACAGACCCTATCGCATTGGGTACAAATCTGTGCTAATACAGCCACACTGTTTCTCATTCCAGTGCTGCTTGCTCAGAGTTAGCCTTGTCCTCCGCCGAAGGTGTGAGGAAAGCAGGTCTTTGTGCAATAAGACACTAACGTCACAGGTATAAAAATATGAAAACTGCTACCTCAGAATAATTAGTGACTGTTCCTGTTCTGTCGCGAATGAGTAATGCACCACCACGTGTTCTTGCTTCAGACATTTCCCCCTTCCGTCTGTCTTTTGCTTCATCCATTAAGTGTCCAGTGAGGGTATTTATCAGAAATGCYTTTCCATACTTTGCTCCCACAGTTCCTAGGAGGAAACTTGCACATTTTTGTGGAATTTTACAGCTTCTGATTTTTGCCAAGACCCAACTAAAAGGTCTAATTGACAGTAGGCCCAAAGGTAAGTTTCAAAACCATCCCAATAAATTATGAGCCTAAGTTCCACTTTAAAAAGTGACTTCCACTTGAAAAGATTGACTCTCATTGAAAGCTTATGGTATATCAATCATTTGCAAATCAATAAAATGAGAAACTTTTCCCCAAAATATGAATGTTTGAAGTGTTTGTGGGTGGAATCATGGTTTTAGAAATTGAGGGTATTGATATAATGGCTTTTGGTTCAGGTCCATCACTAATTTTAGTTAACTGTGAAGAGATTGATGCCAATTCTCATGTCTGCAGAGTTAAAGTATCAGTGCAGACTCAGATTTGTGTCTCCCTAGTAATTAACGTATTTAACGGAAAAAAGAGACATTTTTCTATCTCTTCTCCAAGAATTATCTAAGAGATGGAGAAAGACACTGCCAAAAAATCATAAATCTGTCAAAATTCACAGCGTTTACAAGCTCATCTTTGTATCCTGAAAACTGAGTGGGATTAACCTTTACAGCTTTAATCAATGTAAGTGACATTCATTCTGTGGTCAGGTGTCACTCCACATATACTGAAAAATCTTAAACTTGACTTTGTAAATGTCACCAGTCTACTAACTTGGACAGAGACTGAAGGTAAAAGGATGTTGTCCAGTTCTCTGCCTACCAGTTCCAATGTATCATAGCTAATAAGTGCACCACGAAGATTGGGCTCCAGCACCCTGCATAGATCTGGAGGTGCTGGCAGCTCAAATCCTTCTTCTATTATTCTCTTTCTTAGCATTGAAGTTGCTCCTGCCCAACTTCATGGTAATGAGGCCAGCTTAGGCTAGGATAAGTGAAAGGAGATTGCATGAGCTGTTGAACTCTTCCCACAAGGAGGAAATCCTTAAAATGTTTGTGATTTTATTCAACCTCCTTTTAACCTGTAAGTTTAAGACTGTTGTGAACCAGAATATGGTATTTTGGCTTGTGACTGGAATTGGTGATGAGGAATGTCTACAACAGTCTTCTAAGTTGCAGATAGCAAGTCAGCATATATTGGGTTCCTCTGGTATGTGGAGCCACTCAGTTGTTAAATAAAACTGACCACTCTAAACTCCATTTCAGAACTGGATTTTGAGAGCACACTGCATTACATAAATCAAAAATATTGTCCTTATTCTTACAGTCACCAATGAGAAAGACAGATGATTGCTAGCAAAGCATTAATTTGATCTGTGGATCCAAAGTCCTGCCAAGAAGAATCCCAAAATCTACATGATGGCCCATGGTAATTGGATATTGAATTTGACTTTCTGCTTTTCCTGAGACGTGAAAAAAATAAGATGTTGTCAGACTGCTCCCAGTTAGTCACCGATATCAGAAGAGTCTGTGATTGGTCTACTTTACAATCAAGAAACATACTCTGGGAATGGCTGTTTGACATGATAGAATACGAAAAATTGGACACAAGTCACAATTCTCCTGTTTGTATCTGGACTATCTATCCTTAAGGGGATTATCAAGTATATGGTCTGTATATTTTAAAGCATATTTTTTAAATTATTTTGGAGAGCTGTGGTTGTCATATAGTCAGCTGTTAGTCCCTTGGACACACAGATCTTTCCACTCCTTGAAGGTAAGTGGGTGTCTCTGATGTCAGATCAGAAATCTATTCAGACTTTGCAATGGTTTAGCAACAGTAACAGAGAAAATTTGTGTGAAAAATAGTAGAGAAAATGAATCTGCATTACATTGATTAAACCTGCAATTTTAAAGAAAACTGAAAACATTTCAGCATTGTGTTTTTAAACAGCAAAGATACAAGCTTCTGCTCATGGTGCTCATTGGACATGTAATGGGAATGAATTTAATTGTAATTATTCTGATTGAATTTGAGTAGGTTTTCAAATAATCTAAATAAACCACTGAGACAGTTGACATATTAGAGAAGAATAAACATATATGTTTATGACTGAAATGCAAACTTTGCTTCTTAGCGTGAAACAATGATGTCATTTATGTGCAAATTCTAAAGCATAATGCATTTTGATGCTCATCTCTTTCTTTATATTACAGGGATACTTATGGATGGAATTCACTTCTGTATGATCGTTGTGAATCAATATGGAGCACGATTCCATCCAGGAACTGGCAAAAGTCTTTCATCCATTTCCTCCCTCCTCTTGTGAAAAAGGAAAAGAGAATTTTTAATCTATTTCACTCTCACTTGTCCCCTTAATGCCTTGCACAGGCTTGCTGTGCCCGAAGAAGATGAGAATTCAGAGAGGGCTGAGAAAAAAACAGAAGTATGTGGATATATGCAGAGAAACCACAACCATTTCTTTTAGCCCCAACCCAAAATGACCCTTTGCAACTCTGGCATCAGTGGAGTGATGAATCAGCATCTTCCTATGACAGCCGTAGTCCTGAAGGATTGGTTCCTTCTCATGTTTCCCTCTGAGCGGTAGAGCTGAGGGTATGCAGAGGTCAGGCTGGAGCCTTGGCCCATAGTTTTACTGTGTGAATCATAAGAGTATGTTCCAATCAGAAATAACTCAGTGAAAGACATAATTTAACTTGCTTAATTATATTGACTCTTATATAGACCATGAGTAAATAAATACCCTGCATACAAGGAAACTTGTTTATGGAATAAAGCTTAGCTCAACTACAATTTGGTGCTTTTAATACATCTAGAGTACATTTTTAATACTTTCATATGGCCGAATAATACTTCCACATTGATTTTTCCGCTTATTATTTAATCTACTGTACAGTGAACATACAACAATGGCTCATTGATTTATTGTGAGTGTAGCAATAGGTTTATAACTGCATGAATCATGCAGATTGCTCAATTCACCACATGCCTTAATAAAAGTTTCACTTTAATAAAACAGAGCTAAGGCAAATATGTCCAGAGCCTGGTCTGACATTCCTTATACATTACCCTGCCTCAGGAAATTATTACTATATATTTTACAGCAGCTACAGTAGGTTGGGGATCAGGATTAGAGCATAGTAACTACTGTGACATTTAGCAGAACTCCTGTGTATGCCATTAACCCTCATGGGGTGGACTGGCACAGAAATATTTTGGGACAGTGGTTTTCATCCTTTTTGATTGGTGGACTCACCTAGAAAATTTCCTATAAAGGTATGATTCCTTGCTTACTGAATTTAAGCCCCTAGCATTTCGTTTGTACCTTTCACGGGTTCTTTTGAAGTAGTTCGTGGACCTCACAGGGGTCTACAGGTTATAAACTGAAAATCACTCTTCCAGGACAGCTTCCATCATTTGGCTACAGAGAGATGAACCTGACCCGTCTCTACTTAATTGTAATAGCCATACTTTAAAGACACAAAATAATTTCAACAGTTACATGTACTTCTACGTGGTATCTAAAACTAATTACGACAATTAAATCTCAGCAAGATCTACTGAAATAGATTGAAATCTTTTCCAGCTGAGGTTTGGAAAGTATGATCCACATATCCAAACCTGCTCTTTCATTGTGGGAATAGGCTAGTTTTTAGGCTGTTAGACAAAAACAAGCCCATAGATTGCCTGATCTCCTGACTTTTTCTTTATTTTAGTTGGAACTCGTCTTATAAAATTTCAGACAGAAATAGTGAAACTCTTGTGAAAGACAGGATACATTTCAGAATGTATCATCTAATTTGAATCAGCACTGAACTCAAACTGTGGATGGAGCTAAGGTAGATATTTTTCCCTTTATAACAATGAAGAAACATATATCCATTTCCTCTGCCCAGCTTTCACCAGTAATGTCTCTTTACTCTTTCTTAATTAGTAGAGCTTAGAATATTAAGCACAAAGTGATTCATAACATAATCTTTTTAACATATGTAGTTAGGATAGGATTTTAAAAGTGTTCCTTGTTGGTCTCACTAGTGAACTTAGTAAAAAGAGAGCTACATCAATGCTAAATGGTAATGAAAGGCTTTAATGTCTATGGGCACGTTATGATCATCTCTGCTTGCGTTAGATTCATTGTACATTGCTGTCCTCTATAAAAATGCCAAAGTTCTGATGTGAAGGGTCATAGTTTGGCAATTTATTTTATTTTTATTTTATTTTATTTTTTTTTAGTAAAAACCACAAGTGCTGTGTCTGCAGCAGTAAAATTTTCTTCTCTTGCATTTTTTCACAATAAGGAGATTTTTTTTGCCTGTGTTTCTTCATTTTGAACATTGTTGCATAAAGGTGATGTGTTTACAAACAAAATAAAAAAAAAATCCACAGGCTTTAGTGTTCCTAGTAAAACCCCCAATGAAAAAAAAAAAAAAAAAAGAATTGGGAACAATCAGTGAATTTAATAAAAACCAGCTCTGGTATTACTGTCTTCCAGTACAATAAAAAAATTTTTCTATTGCTAGGTTGTCAGTACTGCAAAGTGTTTTTTAATGCATAAACCTCAGGCATGCAGATAAACCCAAGTAAACTGGAGCCAAGGTTTGAAATTGGTGCTTGAAACATGTCCTTAAAGCTATCTTCTTTGTCAGGGGAACTCTCTGTCATCTGGAATTACGGACTTTAAGGCACCCCCTGGCTATAAAAGGAGCAAGTGTGAGGATTTCAGCAGTATTCCTTTGTAGCTCAGTATCTGAATTACTTCTGCCATGATAATTCACAGTTCTGACAGCAATGATAATAATTTTAGACACACCGCTTCAGGTACTAAGTGCAAAATGGCTGAAAGTCCACATGGTTCCAGTTCATTGCAGCCTGCTTTGCTTATTAATTCCCATTATCTCTCTCTTTCTGCCTTTCTTCCCTTGGCTATTGACTGAATTCCTTTTAAGTGTTCAGGAGTTAATTCTTCTGCAACTGTCCTGAAATCTAACCACAAAGTGCATATGTGTATGTGTATGAACCTAAACGAATAAATAAATATATTCGTTGACAGAGAAACATTTTACACCATAATTTAATAAAATTGATGCTCTTTTTGTAAAGTTGTGTGTAATCTGGGAASTATATTAACCAGAAAACAGGAAAATTGTGTACCAAGATATGGTTTAAGAAGCAGAATGGAAGTAATGTATGTAATTCAATTTGGAGAGTCCTGTTTGGAGCTCATGAGGTTTGGTTTTGTTAGTAGTAGAGACGGGCCTTAGCAGGGTCTTTCAACCTGCTTGTTTTGCATGGTTGTGTGGACACATCCCCTGTAGTCTCATGTTTGTGTCAGACTTGTGAAGCCAGGCAGTGTTGTCATCATTACATCATTCTTGGAAGTTGCACGCAGATGGTTTTCCTTCAAATGACACTATGAAAAAAGACAAATCTTTACCCTTTCCAACACTTTCTAAAATAAGCAGGAATTAATTTTTATCTATAGATGTTGCTGGAAAAACTCTCTGGATGTAAATTACATATTCTCCCAGGATTCTTTTGTTTGAAACATTCTTTATACATTAATACACAGTAAGCAATATATACAATTTTAAAACATTGTAACATCACCTGTTAATTGCACCTCATGAGTGAGAATCTAACAAGAGCAAAAAGAATATTTTCTACGATCCAAGAAAACATACATTGGTATTATCTTGAGTATGGCACATCACATATTTTGTCAATGATCTGCAATCTGAAAAAAAAAAGCAGTGGACCTTCAAAGATCGCTAGTAACCAGCAGATCACTAGTAACCTTCATCTGTGTCTTCCAAAGCATTTTAAAATGCATGACTGGAAGATGACAGCATATCTGGGAGATGATTATGCAATTCCTTCATTTGGCAGCTCAGTAGACATGACTGTCCTGACTGCAGCCATAATTAATTTTTAGATGTGTTCCTCCCAGAGCCAAACTCCCCAGCCTGAGCAAGGTGTGCAGCAGTCCTTGCAGGCTCAGTTAGATACCTGGCAAGGGGGCTGTGAAGCTCTGTGTGGAGTATCCATGTGTGTACAAACGTCAAATTACTCAACACAAAATGCTGAAGAGAGTATTTTAAAATCCTGCCTCTTTTTTTAGAGGCAGGTAGCTAAATGTTCCACCAGGGAGGCTGATAAGCTCACATGATGCTTCTAAGGAACTGCCAGCAGCCATGGTCGCAGATAAATCTGCTGCAGATTTGATGTGATAGTTCAGAAGTTGCCCAATGAAGTGGAAAATGGGGTATCAGGCGCTCCTCAGTCAAAGGTGATTTAAGCGCATGTATTATACTGCTAAGAAGACTCATTTATCCTATCAAGCTATAGGTAAAGTGGGATCGAAGGCAGCTTCCACCCCTCCTGTGAAAGCCATGCCACTACACAGAAGGGAGAATGAGAACCACAGGGAGACAGAAAACATGTCTACTTCACTGGGGACACCGGGGGGAATTTACCTTCCAACCCCTACTTCCAAGTGACAATTATGTATAATTATGTGTAATTGCACACATTGTTCAATGTCTCTTTGATTGAAAAAACATCTAGGAACAAAGAGTAAAATCCATTTTATCCCTCAGCCAGGCCAATACCTTAGCCACTAARCCTTTGAGTTGTGCTCCATTTTGTCTTGTCTCTTTTTATGGGGTCATAGATGTAGTGTTTGTTTCTGCTCCATGATTTGATTTGAGTAGGTGAGATGGTGCCTGTTATCACTGGGATTAGCCAGGACCTAGTCGGGACCCGGTGCCTCCTGCAGCGGCAGCTCTAGCTAGTGGGATGTTGCATCTCAAAGTGGAGGAACAACCTCTGATTGCAATTGCTTTTAGAAGAAAGTGGCCATATTGTGTTTTATGTGGAGTTCAAGCCAATCAGTATGCAAAGGAGACATGCTCTGGGCACAGGGTCTAAATCCCTGAAGGTCTCTGTGTCAGTGCAGTAGTCTACTGGTCTGCCAGAGATATACAGGAGAGGTATACCAAGCCAGCCACATGGGGCACGTTCAGAATCAGGGCATTAAACATCTACAGACCAGTCGAGGAAAYGCTATGAGTTTAGATACTTGCTGAAGTGGCAGTTCAGTGGGTGGGTTTTGGATCAAAATGTTGGGCCTAAATTCTGTAAATCTGCTTTAGTTTTGTTTAGGACTCTTGCATTTTTAATTGTATGTACAGGTTTTCAATTGTATATACTGAACTTACTGATTCAAAGCTACTCAAGGAGCCAAAAGGCCAACAAGGTGTTGAATATGCTTCTTCTAATGACCTGAAGCCCTCAGGAACTTCACCCCCTTCTCTAACAGCAAATGAAAAAGCTGAAGTATTACAAAAGAAGCTTTAATTGAACAATATCTCTTATGCAGCCTACATTAAGGATATTGTGATCTCTACCAGTAACCTTCTTTCTGCTAAAATATCTGTGTTAATGATGGATCAGGGTTGAATTTCTATGCTGTGCAACATTTGCTGCTCAGGCAGATAATATATTGCCATGGAAATACAGGCCATTTCTYGCTGCACATTTCAAAGAGAGAGCATGGCACTATGCCATGTTATGGCTGTTAGCATCACTATATCATCCCTTCAGAGTGGTCTGCTTTGCTACCACTTTCCAAGGGATCTCTTTCAGGGCATGACATTGTGAAACTAGAGAAATGATGTTTGGCAATAACATGGGTTGATGGCAAGATATGTCAAACAGCTGAAATTGTAGGCTCCCTTTCAAAGCTGTCCTCTGCCCCATCACTGCTGTTGATGGTTAGATTTGCTGGTCCCACCTCCTAGTTTGCACAAATGGGATAAAAGTAGAGGAGTGATGCAGGAGCACAACACATACTATGTGATGTGTGTAAAACATCCCTTAGCGTGAGCTTGGCGGTACAGATAGCCATGTAAGATGAAGTGAAATAAGTGTTCCTTTGTGAATAGAGGCCCTCTGCCCAGCCTTTGCATCACACTGCTTAACCTGGCCTACAGCCTATATAAAGACACATAGATTATAAAGAAAACACTCCTTTCAGAATGCGATGTGAAAACTTGTAAAACATTGYTTTTGTCCACACAACATGTATTCATTCTGGAATGTCAAATAAACACAGGGACTTGCTGAATATCCTTCCTTTTGTCTGGCATTTTGGGGTCCAAAGATAAAACTGATACATTGCAAAGCAGGGCTAAGAAAGTAAAATCTGTGAAAAGTAAAACATCTTAAAGAGAGACTGTAAATTCTTTCCTGCATGAAAGTCCAGGAATCAGTGACCTCCTCAGCACGGGTAGAGAATTGGGGGAACATGAAGCCTTGATCTCACTCTGAGCATCATCCAAGGAGATTTAACTCAASAAGATGGATCAGCTGTTATCTGAGCCTTAGAGGGTATAGTCCTATTAGCTTCTTTGCTGCCAAGTGAGACAATTTAAATGTACTAGAAGTAACATGAAAATCTGGTCAGGAAGGAAGACTATTTTGATAAAGTGCATAAAGTTTTTTTTTAACATATTTTTCCTATAAGAAAGACTATTTTGCCTGATGAAATTCTGAAAAATATCATTCCTTCCTTGTCCTCTGTTACATGCCCTTTCTGTAATTCTTTGCTTTCCACTCGCTCTAGTTCGTAAACAATATGAAAACATGGAAAAGTGTTTTTCCCAWTTTGATACTGACTTCCATTCAACAAAGGTTCTAGAATAGGAAGAAAGCAGAGAAAAATAACTTCAGAACACTGTTTTTTAAGGAAAAATGGAAATTCTCCAGACTTCTCTACTGCCTCCAAAAATATGTATTTTCAAAACCCAGAAAATGAAAATGACGTTTCCAACTATACCTTATTTTCTGCTAAGTACACTGTTAAAATAATAATAATCATCTGTAGTAAGCATTATTCCTTTTTTTTTCCTTGAAGATTTCTCTGACTTTTTTTTTATTTGCAGCTTCTAGGACAAGTTTCTAAACTACTCTTTCTTAAAAGTACTTTTTGCTACAGCTCATATGATGTTAATCATAAACAACATGATGTGATTCTCAATAAACTCTTTCTCTAATTTTCACTATCTTTTTTTGACAGAAAGGCTTTCCTCTGTATTTTCAGTCAAATAAATGAAGGGTAAATAATACTACCAAAAAGGCAAAACATAGCTACTGTGTAGATCATGATTTAAGTGCTAAAACTAAACAATGCTACTATTCATGATAAAATATTTGCTTGCTTTCAGATAACCTTGGCTTGTGCTAACTATCTTAATAACTTCATTTACAGATCTTGCTGGAGAAGCCAGCGTGAAGGAATCTCTCCCAAATGTAGTGTTTCTGTTTTTTTGCTTTTGCATTCCTCTAGATACTTGCTGTATGCACAATCTGTCTTTGGGAAGCTCAGTGTAAAGCCTGGGATATGTCATCAGGAAGGGAAAAAATGAACTGAGTAGCATTTGTCAAATATCTGTGATGATTACATTATCATATGTTTCTTATGGGATGTTCTGCTAAAGAAGGCCCACTTACAAGGCCTCTTCCTTCTCTCCCATCCCTCTACCCTCACCCCATCAAAAAAAATATTCTAGCTTCCGTTGATCCACATAATGCTTAATGTCATTTTAATGCACAGCACAGAGCTGGCACCCTCAGGTTGTGAAAATTATGTTCTGGTATGTGATGTGGGGAAGGGAACAAGTGAAAGATACTGCCTSGATTTGGCAAGGATATCAGGAAAGGGAATGGGAGTTGGAAAAGCTGTTAGGAAATGTAGATTGGTAAGAGTGTCAAACAAAGACTGAATGGGAAGGGCTCAAGGGGGAAACTGCGAGTTTTGTGGAGAATATATGAGGTGACCAGCTGAGTTTGAAAGCATCCCTATCAAACATTTCAAGTCTGCTCCTCTCTTATTTCARCTTCTCGTTTACTCGTCATTCGTTACTCTGGTGGTTTGCCTCTCTAGTGACTTTTTCCTGTGCAAATGACATTCCATGGCTTAAGTCAACCAGGTGCCCAGGTGCTTCCTCTCTCCTACCTTTGAATAACATCCCCTGAAAGCCAGGGAGCAGATAGGATACCTCATCATTTTCCTGAAGTCCAGGTTAATGTTTTCTTTTGCATTCAGTCTTGTGGCACCCATCCATGCTTGGGGAGGCTAACACTGTTTGACTGTTTTCTCTACTGCTGGTGCCTCTTTCAGAGACTGGGACTCTGTTTTTATGGTGTTCAGTTTATTTCCTTTACCCCTGACTTTCAGAAAAACCTTCCATTTTTGTTCTGCCACATCCCTCTCCCTGCTGACTCCTCTGGTTATTTGTGGGATTTAATCCCTCTCTGCAATTTCCTCCTCCCTCTCACCCCCTACTCTACACTTGACAACAGCACTACTTCCCCTTGCCCCCTTGCTGGGTAATATTTACTATGACTTAAGTGCCATCTCTTATTTTCCCACCTGACTTGGCATCCCATTCTGATTCCATAAATAAACATGATTATGAAACATCTTGGACGGGTACTTGACTGGCACAGGTGTCCAAACATTCTGTTCTTTCATGGGTAGTCTATCAGTTGCTTAGATCTCGCAGAAGGGAATAGGGGGCCCAAGTTGTCCATATGCTTCTACTTTCTTTGTTTTGGTCCGTATGCAATGATTTTCAGATTGCAAACCCTCTGAGATGCACGCTATGTTTCACAGGTCAGCCCTTACTATTTGTGGCCATGAAAGGGCTGAAGATGTCTGATAGCAAAGATGACTATAAAAATAGTTCTCCAAAACGTCACGAGGAATCGGGTACAACTTTTTCTTTCCATGTTACAAAAAAAAAGATCTTAAAAGGCCCTTTAAAAATAGTGGGCATAAGAGCAAAGACTTTACTTTGTAGCACAATCCTTTATGAAAGATTATAACCAAGACTACAGCAGTTTTAAGACCAGAGAATAGAGAAAAACTTATACCAGGAAACAAAGGAAAAACCTAGGTCAAAACCCAAGCCTTTTAGTTTCAAATCTGTATGACTCATTTTTGTTTGTGGCTGAGTTCAGCCATCAGTCATTTCCTTGGTTTTGTCTGATTTGCTTCTCTCGCAGTTGTGGCAAYACTGGAGCTCCCGTAATGGCTTATATCAATGGCTAGACCACAGTCCCATTTCCAATAGAGGCTGATACCAAACATGCTTTAAATACGAGTTTCTTCCCTTTTTTATTAGAAGAGCACAAACTAATGAATTGACTAATGCTGTCTATAGCAGGCATTATTTTACAGGATCTCAACTTGGGCTCCAAGATGCTGAAATTACTAGGTGGATACGCTAGTATTTTCACTCTCAGACATGTTTGTTGTTGAGGACTGAATGATGAGGTTTTGATTTTTCACATAGTTCCCATACAGACAAATTATTTGTCCCTAAGGCTACTCTCCTTTCTGTGTTTTCTGAGGTGGACAACAGCCCTGGGATGCTTGAGGAGGGGAAAGAGCCAGTAGACCAATCAATATTAACAAGTCTGCAAATGTTGCCTGCAAATGTCAATTGGATGAGATAAGCTTAGTCAGATAGAGAGAGAAACTTCTGGCATAAAAGTTTGCTCTGTGCTTCATTTGTGTAATCACAAAGGCACGAGATGAGAGTCTACCTTATTTCTCACAGGTAATTTATCCTATGGTGGTTAAGCATCTTTGCTGGCTTTTATATACACCATGGTTCAGAGGAAGCATCCAGGAGGGTGGAACGTCTCTGTCTGTCTTTGCTGGGGAATTGTTTTAGCTGCACCACCTATTTGGAGGTAGCAGCGTGAATGCTTCACACCCCTAGGGGAGAAATGATTACCACTTGGAGGAAAAATCTCAAGCTAACAGCACCTCAGAAGTGGAGCACAGTTCGAGAGACAGAATTGTCTCTTAGATGTACTCAAACTGCAGGATTTTGGTGCAATATGTGGAAAAAAAAATATTCTAGTACTAGGTTGAATCTGGTAGTAGTACTAATTATTTTTAGTGGGAAAACAGGCAAAAGAAAAAAAATACTATGCCAGTTTTTCCCTTGGGAAATTCCCTCTTTTAGCTCCAGCTCCAAGAATCTTATGCTGTTATCAAAATATTCTAGATTAGGATGTGCTGGTGAAGGGGAGCACAGATCATTTTTACTTGCTTCTTCATTACGGAAATCCAAAATGTTTTAAAGAAACAACATCAGCCTTTCTTGTACTGCAAATGGAGATGGGCCCATGCACAAAAATGTGATTCTAGTTGTGGGTCTGAAACAAGATAAAGGTGATCAATGATCTCTGACTGCAGCCTTACATGTGATTTGCCTGTTCTTCTCCTTTGATATTATCACTGGTGTGGTTTTTCTTTCCTTTCGTCTACACCTCTCCTAACCTTGCACTGCTGCCTGAGCTATGGGAAGTCACCATGCAATGTGCTCAGCAGATGAAACTCTCTGGTGCCAGCCTTTGAGCTGCAAATTCTCTGTAGGACATGAACTTGCAGAGCAGGTCCTTCAGCTGGCAGTTGACAACGTGAACGTTTCTGTTGGGAATCCTGCTACAAGCCAAGCAATAAACCAGAGCTTTAGAGTATGTGTGGCCTAATACAGTAACCTTCTCAAATGTCTGCATCACCCAGGACAGAATACCAGCACCACTCTGCTCATGGAGGTCTTGCATGGCTTCAGGAAGGACGATCCATCTCCTTCAGGAAGGAGATCCATTTTGCCAGACAGTATCTTGCCTGGCAGAAAGTATTCTGGGAAGTGATACTGATTTAAATGTTTAGACAGATGTCATGAAAAGGAAACTATCAGTGATGTTATTAATCCTACAGGTGTTTTCAAAGAGCAAGGCTCCAAGATCATTCTGTTTACACCCTTTTATGTGTACAGCATGTGATTTTCTGACTGCCCAAGAGTGAATTACATAGAAAAGTAGAACTTGTGTTGACCTTTTGAAATGGTTTATGTAGGGACAAGCGCTGATAAAACTTTACCTGTAACTTCAGCGATATCTTGCTCAGTGTGTTCACCTACATTGAGCTGCCATGTAAAATGAAAACCTAAAACAGATATTGAGAAYAGTGGGAAAGCAGATGGTATGTCCAGAGACTACACAACTTTTCTGTTAGTCATTTATGGCTTGCATGAATAGCCTTGTTGGGGAAATGACCCAATACTGATTGAAATCAACAAGAGGACTTGAGCTAAACTAGCTACCTATCCAAAGAAATTTGTTGAATCAAACCCAATTTGTGAACGATGAATTCATGTGACTAATCAAGCTCTTTTGCTGAAATATATCAAAGAATAACATGCCACAAAATTGCTTCTTGTCTTGTCCCTCTGAGGGGATCAGTAAAATTTGGGGCAGCATCAGCTCCAGGCTCTAAGTGTCTACAACACAAGAGGATGTATGTGTGCTGGGTGTCTAAGACCCCACGGCAGTCAGTGGGGAACAGGGTTTGATTCAGCTGCCCGCACAAATGGCTAATACCTTTTGAGATACGTGAGGTATCTGAGACATCTGCTTGCAGATAACAAATATGGCACATGACTAGGGAAGACCAATGCCCTTCTGGAGTTGCTGGAGGTTAAATAAGATGATTTAGGGGGCAGGCATCTAGCCCAGGGGCACTAGTTGCCTGCATATGAACAAATGAATTAAGCCCTGATTAATACAACCTGAGAGCACTAGGAGTGATTCACCTTACCATAAAATAGATCCTTCAGCTGATCAGCTGAAAATCTGTAGATTTTTGTCGATATAATAATATCTTTTGCATTATTACAAGTCTGTGGATATCTATATGGACTCTGTTTAGAGTGCCTAACTGTTCAGCTGGTCACATGTAATTTAGGAGTTTCCTTTAAAATGAAGTCCCATCTCATAAATACTGACATTTCAAAGGAACATAACGTGCACTCATCCTGTGCTAGACTGAGAGAGAAGATGGACAATTGCCTGATAAGCTCTTTAAAAGTCTGTATAAACACTGGAAAAGAGTAGGGTCAGAGCACTTCTGCTGGTGTTATTAGGGTTTCGAAGACGTATCAGGACTAAAATAAAAATTTGAGAGAGCGGACTGGAGTCTCTTGTGTCCCCACCCCTAACACCCACTCCAGTCCTTCAGGAACCATTGGTCAATTCCATTCCCAGAGAGCAATAAAAAAGGCAAGATGTTAGGGGGAAAAAAAAAATAAATTCTACTGCCTTCTCTTGTTCTCTATGAAAGACTGAACATTAGTTCACAATCTTGAATATCTGTCACCACATCATCTGTCTTGCTTGAGTATCAAGACACAGTTAGTGGGTAATAAATGCCCTCTAACTGAAAGAAAGGGAATACCCTGTGTACCAAATTGTCATAGAATTTTCTGCTTCATGCAACATTTTATTATGTTAAGTTAGTCTATATAGTTTTCACCAGAGGTTGTTTATTTAACCTCTGCCTCATGATATATTTGTCAACTCAATTACATATTCCATGAGTTCTGTTTCAGCCAAAAAACATTAAAAATGGTATAAATCAAATTTTTATTTTCCCCTTTTTCTAATATTTAATTACCTGCTCTCTTTTTTCACCTTTCCCCCAGGTTCCTTTATTTAGCTCTCACACATAGATTAACTGATGAAGAAGGCTGGCTCCAAATCCATTTCAAAGGTCCTTTGAGACATGCCAAGACCAACCATTTAAACCATGTTTTCTCCGGCTAAGCAACACAAGGTTAATTTTCATGGTTGTCCTTTGCTTGGATGTGTGGTGTGAGCTTTTCAGTGTCACCAAATCAAATACATGAACAGTAGACCAGCAGTAGCAATACAATGACATTTCCACAATTTCATCAGGAAAAAAATAAAACAGCCCACCAAGACTTTTGGAAGAAGTCAGATGAACTCTTAACGCTGTAATTGTGGTAGGCTGAGGTTCAAACCTGGGTGAAACACTTCAGACCTGTAGTAAACCTAAAGTGGTGACCTCATGTGAAATAAAGCAAAACCATAGATTTTGTTACCACACAAAATCGTTCCACAAACATTTCAATGGCTTTTAAAAAGGAACTAATAGCAGTGGCTATGTTACTGCTGAAGAGGAATTAAATCTGAGGTTTTGACTGCCTTCTCTTTGCATGTTTTGCAAGAGTATGGATGTTATACATATGGTACTAATTCCCTTATAATATTAAATTAGACATTGTACTTCCCATGTGCCAACCAAGCCCATCCCTCTGCTGGCTCCAGACCACAATTACAGTCCAGGCATAAGTCCCATCCCAGCACAACAAAGGTCTCGGTGGTGAAGCCATCTTTGGATTAGATTCTTGGGGAGTTTCAGGTAGTAGAAAGCAGTGCTCGCTGCCTTTCATTGCCTGTCGTGCTAGACCACAGAGTCTTATCTAATATTGAGCTCTGATGTACCCCATGGCTACAGATCATGATGGCACTGATGAAGGGAAGAGGCCTGAACCTCAAGCAATGCTGGACTTAATGAGACTATGTTCACATTGCCAGGATGAGTGCCCTCAAGCTGGTTTGAGGCTTTCCCTGAAACAAAAGACAGTGTGTTTTTTGGAGGGGGTGAGGGTTATTATTTGTTTGTTTGTTTTTAAAAAAGACTACAGCCAGTCAGACGGAAACAGCCTGTGATCATTAAAGACATCTCAGTTACACATTTTAGACTATCAAGTCTGAGCTATAACAATTTGCAAAACAGTTTCCCTCTTGTGCAGTATTTTGCCTGTGATGGTGACCAGGAGTGGATGCTCAGAGAAGCTGCAGCTGTACACTCCCAGCATCTCACAATCAAGACATACCATGATGTCCTGAAACAGTTTGCCTTTGGCCCATCATTTGTAATAGCTGTCTCTGGACACCCAGAAATTTGTCTAACTCTCTTTTCAGCTAATCTATGTTTTTGACATCCAAAATTTACTGTGAAGATGAACAGTGCAATTTTGTCCTGTGGAAAAAACCCCAAAAGTGCGTTTCTGTTTGTTAAACCTTCTATATGATAGTTTCGTGGAGTGCTCCCATTTGCTTGTTTTGTGGGTGTAGTTATCTCCTATTCACTTCTCTACATCATTCTGATTCTCAGTCTCCATTCTCCCTTCCCTGCTTTAGTGTTCTTTTCCAGTGTTCCTGTTAACCCAAAACATCTATCAGCCAGGGGAAAAGACATTAATATTACTTTTCAAAATACACCRAGAGCTTTCATTTCCATTTCTATGGTCCTCCATAACCTTCAGGGTAGCTCCAGAGTAAAACAAGAAAACTTTAGACTTACCTTCCCTGCAATGTCAAGGTAACAATTTTAGTGCTTCTTTTAGTTTAAAACATCTTTTCAACCTGACCTAGCTGAACATGTGTTTGAATCTCAATAGATATCGATGCAATTCAGTGAAGTTACAGCTACTCTGTGTTAATAATATAATTATATTTTATTTATTGTCTTCTGTCACTTAAGACCACACTAATGAGAGGAGCAATTGCATGTTGATTTTCTGAACTAATTGGCCATAAAAACACTCTTATAATGAAATAAGCTTGAAACAAGGCTATTTTGTTTATTATTCTGCTTTTCTCCAGTATTCTAATATACTGACTAGCATTGTGATTTTTAACGCTGAGAAGCCAGAAAAAAACATTGATGCTTGAGTACTCACTTTTGTGTTCGTTTCTATTAATTAAGAGGATGAAAACTTTTTGGCATGAATTCGTTAAGAAGGATTCCAAGCCTAGAACATAAGCTCAGTTAACAAAATGACAACAGAAAGGTAGACCAAATGATCATACTGAGAAGATATACAAAAAATCTTAGTCTAGTGCTTTCTGTGCATGCATATTTACTAATGAGGAAAAGTACACTCCACTGAAATAATTAAATATGCTGATTCCAATGGCAGAATACATCTCATCTACCCACGATGGCATTCTTCCAAGGCTGTTCAGTGACCAATTATTTTCCCCTCAAAAATACCACACGTGTTTCATAGCAAATAAATTTCTGCACTCAGGCAAGGCCAAGATAACAGTAAATATCACACTTCCAGGATAATTCTGGTGCCACAGAATTGCTATTATCATTGCACAGAAATAAGGCCAAAGGAAAATGATGATACTAACGCAGAACATAGCAGGAAGGCATGAGAATGACATCTTAACATGTGGCCTCAATTCTCTCTTGATTTAAATCTGTACTCAAAGCTCATAAAAGAGAAAGAAAAGAATAAAAACAAAAACAAAAAAACCCACTGACTAAGAGGTAAAAAAATACATATAAGGTGATTTTCTTCCAGATCTTCCACTACATCTTTTCAGACATATGGGTAAGCTCCAGCTTGGGCATGTTGTTTTGGTGCCTAACTCTCAAGGGTCTCAGTGAAGAGAAGAAAGTGAGCGCTGGTAGCTGGTTGCATTAGGTACCTAGTGCTGAATGGTTATGAGTACCCTCTTTCTCTATCCATCTCCTAGACAGTAAGTTTTCTGGGGACTGGACTGCCTTTGTATTTCTGTCTTATACAGAACTGAACAGATTTACAAACAATAACAATAAGCAATAAAATGCACCCAAATTAATTGATTAACAGTCAATTTTCAGTTAGTGAGTCTAAACAGCAGTAATAGAGAAAGGTGTCTGCTGTGTCAGAGATGATAGATTTCTTGGGACACATCATAAATGTGTAACACTTGTGCCTAGATTCAAAAGTAATATACAGACTCTCAGAAAAATCTCAACATGTGAAAAGATTCATAGTTTCCTTCAACACCTAAATGAAAGTACACCTAGCAGAAACACTGCAAAATGAATGTTGAGTCAAACTACAGCAATAAGCGGGACAGGGCAATCCTTTCTGAAGTTTCTGGAGGATAACTTCATGGTGCTTGTGAGGCTCTGCAAGTGCTGGTGCCAGTGAAAAGACCATTATGGTGATGATCATCTGAAATTGTCTACATGTCATAGAATAAAGCTAAAATTTGTGATGTTTTAGTCTGTGTATGTGAAAAAGATAGACATTACAGGGATTTAAATTTTTCACTTACTGTGAAGCTTCCTTATGTGTGCCGGAGAAGTAACTAGGATTTTAATGTATGGCAAGACATGAGACAAAGAGGGTTTACGTGTCCGGTGAAGCCCTGATCACTGTGCACATTAGTGTATTCTGAATGTGGCCAGTGCATGAAATYTGCAAGTGCCTGGAGATTCATGGCTTCCAGAGCACACTGTGAAGCACAGGGACTGATCCTAAGGATGCTTATGATTATTGAAGGACTTCACAGAAAGTCATCAGTATGTAAAAGTTTTTTTTTTTTAAAGGTATAACTTCATAGAACCAAGTAGAAATGTTACTTTGTGTGATAAGTGCATTTTCCAAGAGAAATGTCATGCTTATCCTTTTCCAATGAGCAAGGTGGGGTATTTGGGCATTGCTAACAGTTGTGAAAGAGCACTGTTTTGGAGCCAGAAGCTAGGAAACAGAGACATACTATTTGTGTTGTGATTTTAGCCAGTGTGAGTTTTATTAAGAAAGCCAGCATAAGAGAACATTAATAATCACTCACACTCTCAAAAGCATAGGGACCGACTTTTGTGAGTTAAAGGTGAAAGTACATGGCTTCTTTTCCAGATATTTGGAGATCATACACTTAGTGCAAGTGCCATAAATCAGCTGAAAAATATATTGGCAAAATGGAGAAACTGAGATGAAATTATCACAGTCCAAGGCGTCCTGTTTGATGAGGAAGAATACATACAATTTATGGACATGCATAACTTTTGTCACATTACAACTGGGCTGTTATCCTCTCGGCTGGACGGAGAGGCTGAGGGAAACGTGCAATCTGCAAAACACATTCTGAAACAAGCCAACTTAGAGTGTTCTGCTATAGAGCAACTCCCGTACGTAACCTAGACATTCAGCCCAGCTCCACTGATGTGAGAATCACTGTGGAGATGTAAAATGATGAGATGACAAGAGTTAAACAGAGGCAATCTGGCTGATAAAAGGTACCTTGACTGCCCTTTTAATCAAAAGGAAAGCTTTACTTAAAATTTGAAACAATAGCCAAAAGAGTTTGTAGGTACTTCTATCATGTGAAAATAGTTCATTTGCTGCCACGGTCATTAGCATTAACAAGCTGCAGTTGAGTGTTCAGACAAGAGGAAATGTGAATTACACATATCCCTTGTAGCAGGAGATGACATAGAAGGATTCATTTTTCCAATCACGCTGTCGCCTAGAGCCAAGGGTTCTTCTGGGGTTGTACTGTTCAATCCATTGTTTATGTTCATCTTTTATTGGCTTTAATCATAGTTTTGTGATTATAACTAATAAGATAATTAAGTTCCTAAGTACATGAGACTTAAGAGACAAAACCAGCAGGCAGGTGGGATTCATCTGACCTAATCTCAGCTGTAAGGCATCTAGACTCAGTCCTGGCTAGCATTTCTCTGTAGTCAATGGAAACAAAAGCACTTCTAAAGAGAAAGTCAACTCAGTTATCTTAGGAAATTTTTTTACAATAGGATTGGTCCTCTTCTGGTAACATCTCTGTCTCTACACTGCCTGTAAAGTAAACCTGGATAACTAGCTTAGACAAGATGACCACATTTTAAACAGCTAAAGGTTATTGTCCACCATCACCCATGCAGGTGAGTAGTTTTGCAGATTTCCGTGAACGTTTAYGAGTTGATGATAAGTCATTTTCTTTACTACTGTGACTAAAACAAAAAAAGTGATCAGACAAGCCTGAAAAATTTAGGCACTTACATGTAAATAAATAATAATAGTTGTAACTGTAGTATTAACACTTACTTGTTACTACTTGTCTACTTAAAACCATGGAAAATGACATACAAAAAATCCCAAGGTTTGTTACGATGTCACCTGTCTGCATTCAGAATTCATAGGAATTTTGTCAAACTGTGAATTAAACTGATTTCTTATAGACACATAGCAGGTATAGACTGGTAAAAGTTGTGCCAGTAGAAAGGGAATGAAAAATACCCGGTGGTCTGTAGAGTACATCCGCTAAGAAATGCTCACAGTGAGAGTGTCTGTTACGGAGATACTTTTGGAGAGCTCTGGCATTTGGTTCTAGAAATCTGCCTTCAGATTTCTGTCCAACTTATGCATCATTCAAACCAAGTAGGATGGTTTACTCCTATTCCACTGTGAACTACTGAAACTGAATATTTTTGCTATTGGTTTCAATACACCTTTTGATAGGAATTTCTTTCTCTGCCCACTGGAAACTAACACTTTTCCTTACTAGAGTGTATTTTACTACAAACTGGAGATTTCGTGTTGCTGCCTAAGGAACTAGTGCAGCCTAAAATAGAGGCTGCCCTAAAAATGGATGGATTTAAAGAAAACTTAGAAAGAAGTGGTAATGAACTGTTAGTAGTTTGATTTTTCTCTCCAATGGTGTTGTAAGTCCAGTACCACCATAAGTGGACTTTACGAGACATACTCTAGGTATGTAGTATAAGTAGGGTGATCACCAAACAGAAGGTGCCTGGCCCTCACACCAACAAAATTAGATACAAATTCCTTTTTCAGGTGTTGGAGGCAGGTTCCTCTGAAAGAGATTTTTAAATACCTAAGAAAAATATCCTGCCCTTCCAATTTAATACTATACAGCACCTAAATTAGACAATCTGAATATGTGCTTTGGTATATGAATATATACCTAACCAGTCAAAGCTGCACAGAGAATCTGTACCAGAGGCAAGAAATGAAATTGGATTTCCTGACTCTCCATTTCGTTTCTTAACCAAAACTCTTTTTCCTGGTTAATAAACTGTGCTAATGACATTATTTCAATACTAATAATTTAAGGCTGTATCAGGAAGTCAGTCTTTTCTAATAAGTATACAATATTAACCTGATACTGCCTCACCTTTTAGACTAAAAACATAGTGTTCCTAAACCTAAAGAGTCTGTCAGGAGCCAATAAGCTGTCTCAAAAATCTGTAAAACGATCCTGGGGTACTTTGGAAGCCCTGTAGTTCTGTTAAATTCTTTCTGTATGCGGTGATCAAAATTCAGTTTTTCTGAAATCTAATGTACATTTTCTCACCCTGACATACAAAGAAATAATTATTTTGTTACATAGCGACATACAGTACTAAATCAGAGGGTTTTTTTTCCTATTTCGAGGCTTCTAGAAAGTGCTAGTGTTGATTTTTGCTGAAATATTATACCGTTGTATCCTAAGACGTATGTAGCTTTGAACCCAGCTTTCCTGTGTCCTGCATCTGGTGGATAATTTGGAATGGTAATCTGCCACCAGGCCAAGAAGTCTGCTCATTAGAGCAAGCTGTACAACTGCCACAAGCTAACCAAGTGGAATTAGATTAATTAATCAGGAATTTCTAATAGAAAATCAAGGTAAAATTAGAGAGTGTGTGGGTAAAGTTACCAGACTTGTCTACCTTTAATAATCACAGATTAATTACAACAGTAAGATGGAAATGTGGTTTTTTTCTCTCTTTTTCATTCTTCTGTTGGATTACTCAGTGCAGATTCAGAACAAAATATGAGCCTCCATTACAATAAAATTAATACATAGATTCTGAGACATGACCATTATCACAATGTAGTATAACACAAACTAAAGCGTGTAATCACCCAGTAGCCTTTGCCTCAGGCCAATATTTTCTATTCAAGCATCAATTTATGTTTTTAGAAACCGACTCAAATTTGATTACAGTTTTAAAAAACCTGTCTTATCCTTAGGTAAGCTGTCCCAACATTTAACTATCCTCATCTAATGTTTAATTATCCTCATTGTTTAAAAACAATCACACATTGTATTTGAGTCACTTGAYCTTGTTACGCCTTTTTTTTGTTGTTGTTAAACTGAGAAGTCCTCTCTTACTAAATAGTGAGCCAAGTCTTTCTTCATCAGATATGGGTACTGGGCTTGTCAGAATTCATTTTTTAAGACTTAGACCTGGCATAAGTGGTGCCACTGTTTGGATCCTCATGTTCAAAAGTGTAAAGTATAAAGTGTAGATGGCCCACCTTCAGCCCTAGAAGAGACAGCCGCTGTCTTTCAGTACTGTGAATAGCAAGAATAACAATGTACTTAGCACTTTTGAACAACAAAATTTATGTTAGGGTTGTAAGTTTTAACCTATGTCCTTTTGCCTTTCTTAAAATTTTGATGTGATCCAGCAATATGATCTGTATGACAGAGTCCTTGAGACCATCAAATTCTCTGAGCTTTTCACAGGTGAAAAGCTCTTCCTACTGGCACCTTTCTCCAGAACAGGACTTACAGGAAGGTGAAGATGAAATGCGTGATGATGATATACAACAGGTTTCTTATGGGGGGAAAAAGAACAAAAGGGAGCAAGAAATGGYCAAGGTAGCTTCCTAAAGGACTCCTCAAACAAAGGTGTGCAAATGCTAGTTCTCCCAGGAATACTCACCTAAGAATTGATTATATCTTGATGCAAAAATGGTAATAAGCAGCAGCAAAGCTTAAGTTCTGTAGGAATGTGTTTCTCCAGAATTATCAGAGAAAGCCAAAACCAAGGAAAGAAGTCGGTGAAGAAGGGGACCTGGCTGATTCCACTAAAATATAAGACCTCTTTCACTTGCAAAATACTTGTTAGGCTACCAAACAACTTCCCAAGCACTTCGAAGATTAAGTGGTTTCAAACCATTCCAGATTAGCTGCGTCATTATAATCTCTACCAAGTTTTTGATCCAACAGACGAAAATTCAGAAGTGGTTAACTCTTTTTTTTTTAATTTTAAAATTTTTCTTCTTAGAACATTAAAATGGAAAGTATAAAGCAGGTTGGTTAATTAAAACTAATGGAAATCTTGTAAAAATAATTGACAATAAAAAAGAGCAAGGGAATTACTTTAGGAACATTAACATACATTGAACAGTGGGAAAAGGCAAACATAGGCAGAATATCAGGGGAAAAAATTCCTGGCAGAGTGGTCCACAGGAATGTGGGGAAGTGTCAGAAACTCCATTGCTCATGATATTGAAATCCAGACTGGACAGAGCACTAGAAACTGTGCTGTTAGGAATGATTTTATATTAACTGGGGCATTGATTGGATGACTTAATAGATCTTTTCCGTATCTGATTTCTATTCGTCTGGGATTCCCAGCTGCTTTTGCTTCCAAAGCCTCTTCCAGTCTTTGGATTTCTTTCTTTAATATTGACTAATAATAGCGCTTTAACTGGTGGCCCATTAACACAACTTAAGTTTTTCTTAAGAAAATAATAAATTGGCAGGTGATTAAAGCTTTCTGCTTCTCATTCSTCTTAAAAAGGGTAAAGTAAAAACGTCTGTGAGTGTAGCTGAGACACTACTGAAAATTCCACCTGAGCTAACGCTACTTGAGTTTAACACAAGTCCTCCCACTTTGCAAGTAATGAAAGCAAAGGGTTCAGAAGTCTGAAAAGACTGACAAATAGATAAAAAGCACTTTTTTTCTAGACTATCTAATCACTGTAAACAGGTTCTGATCAAAGCTTATTGCTACACAACAGCTACTTGGCCTTCTTTCTGTGTAAGAGTTTCCTTGTGTTTTGTAACTGACCTTCATTTGAGATATTTGGCAGTGTTTCTTGCTGTGTTTAATTCAGCTCTTTTCTGTTCATAGATTGCTGGTATTACCCACTCAAAATCCAACTCAGGAAACATGGTTATGACAGAATTTATCTATTGAGGCTTTAAACATCTGCTGCTTTGTGTTTGTGTCTTCTCAGTGAGGAGGTATTACCCCTTGGGGACCACATACCTACATGAAACAGCGGGAGACCAGGCTCATCCTGGCTAGCTTCAGGTTCTCAAATGAGTACTGAAATAGAGCGTAGCCCATCACATTTGCATTTAACTTATAAATGCCCACCAAATTTCATGGACATGCTGGAAGACTCTGAACTGCCATTGCTGGAGGCTTTGAGAGAGCAAAAGGGAAATTATCGTTGTGTGCCAGCCAGCCCCKTTCTTATGGTCTGTCCTAAGCAACTGCACTTCATCACTGTTAGGTGGACCCACTGCAGGCTGGTGAATTTTTGGTCAGTAAAATTATTTAACATTGTATATAGACTGTGGAGAGGGTGATCTTGCTGGGGCTCAGGTTCTCTGGTTTATGTTCTGGTGGGAAAAATGTTTTCGAGATATTAATATTTGGAAGACATTTTGATTAAGTTTAGTAATTCAGTCAGGGAACATCAGAAGCTTGAGTGGGTTCTTATTTTACTGAAAACAATGTATATTTAACTTGCATATCAGCAAGTTGAATCCCCCTGTCACCCAATGGGTGAATGACTTCCATCTAGGATGAAATATTTCCAGAGCTGCTAGTTTCAGCATCTTCTTTAGCTTTCTGTTATGGGAAAGAGTTACAAATTCAAAGATCAGCTTGCAGAACCAAAAACTGGGTAAATCACCCAACTTTAGCTATCTACTCTAGTCTAGGCACCAAGATTCCTTCTGCAATGACTGTTGAAAAATCACTGTTTCCAAGGGACATGTAACCTCACACACCTTGGAAGTTTGTAATAGAAGACAAAAAAAGATAAAAAAAAAAAAAAATCCCTTGTATCAAGCATAAATATAAGTCCGCACACTGAATTCCCAATGAAATTACTAGAAAGTTTTGCAGAGCCCAAACGAAATAGGATAAATCACCTTCTCAAAGTGTCTCTTTTTTCTGTTGACTTCTGAGGCAGCCTAGATTGGTTGTTTACACAAAATGCTTAACTTTTACATGGTTAAAGTTAGAGATCAGTATTTTCATGTTAGTATTCCATTTTAAAATATATTGCACTAAAAAACCCAAACAAACAACAACAACAACAAAAAACCCAAACAAAAAGAAGCAAAAAATAAATGCAGAAAACAACCAGAGAGAAGATATGAGATGGTAATGCCACTCTCCATTCACTTCCTCATGCACAGTACTTTTTATGATGTAGTACCAGAGCTAAATACAGTCTTGAAATAACTGACCACATTTAATTTGAATGTGCATTGGAAAGAGGTAAGTTTGTACACATTTAAATTGTGATCAGGATTCAGATTTTTCTCAAAACTCATTTCTGTATGGAAACTTTTGAAGTGTGAATGTATGGGTACAGATGAATGAGTAAACTACAGTGTAGATTGCACTTGAAGATTCAATACGAGATATTGAATGGACATTTACACTGAAGAAACGGAAAGAAACAACTTTATGACAATATTGTACGCGGAGGCAAACAATTTAAAAACATTTCTAGGAAAATGGGAGAACTTAAAAAAAGAACATTTAAAAATCTTTTTTATTTTATATCAGCTAAACCATATAAAAATACATTTTTGTGGGTAGTTGGAATACCATTTTATGGTATTTTAAACCTTTGGTTTAATTTATCAAATAACCTTGGACTGAGTCAGTAGAAAAATCTGCAGTGTTCAATAAGCCTTAAAATACCTCACTTCCTAACTGTGGTTTAACTGTTGAATATTAAACCATTATATAAACCCTCTGACTGTAGGGAATTAGGAGTAAACTCCAACTGTAGTAAGTTTTTCTCAAAACCACCTGCTACAAGGTTTAGCAATCTGGGAAACCAAACCAGAACCTGGGGCCAATGTCATGCCCTCCACTGTTCCCCGTCTATAGAGTACGAAACCTGCATGCTACAATGAGGGCACAACCTGTGTGATTTAGTAGTTCTAATACACTTATTTGTGTCAGGTTTTAAAAAGAGGAAATCAGCTTTAAAGTAGGTGATTATAGGTTGCACATTGTAGAAGCACAAGAGGAAAGCCAGGCAACAGGCTCTGCATAAATTATTGGCTTCTTCAGTGAGAGGGTGATATGTGCACTGATCACAAAGTGCATCTGAGAGAAGATGTTTATTACACTGCTGTCAAGTGTTCTCCTAACAGCCCRGGAACATGTAGAAATGACTGAAAACACTGATTAACAAGTGGAATAATGTTTCTAGATTTATAACACCTTCATCCCACAGTGCACCCCTGAACGTTCTATTTCTCATTTCCTTGCAGTTTAGATGCAGTATAAAAAAGTAGGTGAGGCACTTCCCATTTAAATCAGACAACAGGTAAATAGTTCCTAGACAGGAGGAAAACCTGAAATACACATAGAGGTAACTAAGCAGGAACAAAAGGATGTATTCTTGGTATGTCTCAATAATAAAGCATGGTGTATCACAAGTTGTCATATCCCTCTTTACTTTTTTTTTCCCCTAGAATCAAGGGTAACAACACCAATGAATGCCATGAACTTCAGAAAAAAAAAATCACACAAGTTTATGGACAGTGTTGTTAGATCTGAACTAGTAAAAGGAATAGCAGCAGAGCCTGTCCTCTGGCCTGAAAGCCAACTGTGATAGTCTGGCTGCCTCTATATTTCTAAACTTTCCTACCCTCCAGAACTGGGTGGCTGACTCCAGCTACTTAATGGGAAGGGTTTGCTCTCACTCTGAAGCCGTGCCTGGGAATCATCCAGGAGTGTTAATTGGTACAGGCCCTGAGCGTGCAAGGGACCATTCCTGCTATTAAACTGGACTGAGTTTCAGTGTCTTGAAACTGTTTGATTTAGCAGTGAAAGTGAGTGCAAACTTGGGCTGCTAACCTGTGCTGAGATCACAACCCTACAGCTCCTGTGCCAGATGATAGTTAAAGCTAGCATTGCTCCCATTTCTGCAGTCACTGCTTCATGTCCTGTGTGGACACGCTGCCATAAGAGGAGCATAATTTGTTTCTTCATTCCCTAGCCTTTGGCTCAATTTGTATACAAGTTGGGTGGGATCCTCTCACTTAGACATCTGTGTGTTGACATTTCCATCTGACACCAGTTATACTTGGTAGGGAGAAACAGACAGTTTGGCTTGCTATTCTAGCCTCTCTGAGAAGTCTGTGTTAGGATAAGATCAGTCACACCCAGGAAGCACCTATTTCTCCCCAAAGGGAGTCTCCAGTGATAAGGTCAGATGCAGAAGTTCGTATTTTAAACACATCTGTTTGAGCAGATCAGTTTCCCCCTTCTGCTTCCTTTTTAATTTGTACCCTTTTACCTCCACCACCCTCGAACCTCCTTGCTGCAACTGAGAGAGCACACAGGATTGCGACCAGTGTATAAAAAAGCTGAGAGGCATAGTTAACAGCTAAAAAGTTGTGTTTATCTACCCAACCTTGTCAAAGCTGTCTGTGCATGTTAGACTTGCACCACTGCCAATGTGAACTATAGCTTTATGGGGGGATATACATGCTGTCTGCCCTTTTACATTGGTTCATCCAAACTTTATCTATAACTCTGTTACATAGATTTGGAAGTGGAAAAACAAATGTCTACCATCTGCTCCATGTTATTTATGATGATTTCTCCAATTAGGCCCAATTAACTTGCTGTCAATGATTAAATGTAATGGGTAATAATAACTTGACTTCATCATTACCACCAGTATTATTAGCTCATTGATTGCAATAATTTCAAAAATTACCCATCAGAATAAAATATGTTTAGCACCTGGTTTGTCTGTTTAGGAACATCTGCTATAAATGTGTGATATATGTGGAATTTAATGTCTCTTGATGTGAAAGGGAAGCATATAATCCGTACTTTGAGAGTCAGTGCTGGCACAAATTTATCGTGAGACAATGAGAGGATCAAATAAAAATCAGTCCAGAATTTATTGCTGGACTCACAGAACTGTCAAAACAGGAATGGAGCTATCATATATTTACCAGCCTGAATTTTCATGTCTAGCAAGGAGATAGCTCTGTTCAGATGATCTGAATTTATGTGCCTACGTCGTACAATAACCTGTGCTCATGGATGAATTAAGAGTGGGTGCACAGATTGCTGGATACCCAGTCTCTCTTCAGCAGACTTGGGCTTGCTTCTTGCCAGAGAGAGATGTTTTTCTCCAAATCCACAGGCCTACTTCATTTGGACTCACTTGGAGTCTCACATAAAAGCTTTACAGTGATGGGCTGCAATGTGGATTTTAAAGTTTTGCCTTATGTCCCTAAACATGGCATGCAGCAAGTGAAGGCACAGTCTTCATTTCCCTTACTGTCTCGCTGTGGCAGTTCTTCTCTCTCACCATGCTCCTGCTCCATGCAAGCAAATYTGTTTGTCCATGATGAACTGTATTTGCCATCTCTTAAGTTTGCCATTTGTTTTAGGTCAAGTGTCTTGCTGTCATGCAGTCCTGGTTTCCCTGTAACCATATGGAAATACCATGGAATAAGTGCTGTCTGGAATGGCTCACAACAGACTCTGTTCAGACAGCTAATGATTCCCCAATCTTTAAGTGTGCCAGTTAGTTCCCCTTCCTGCAAACAATTTTTTTCTTCAGCATCATGAATGCTAATTCTCCTAATTCTCCTCAGATTTACATCCTTTGGTGGGGCTAAGGGGGTTGTTTAGAAGAGCAAACTTTGGTCTTAGTTATAATTGGAATTCTCTTAACTGCCCCCTCAGAAATGCTCAGGGTCAAGATTTTATTTTCACAAGCACCTAAAAAACAAATCGCAGTTTATGATTCCTGAAAACTGAAAAATTTGGAGGAAAACTAATAAARTGTCTGGCTGTTATTTATACACTGAATGTCTGCTTATTGGCTTGCCAGATCTGAGAAACATTAATTCTGGTGGTGTATTTCTGACTTGAGCCACACTTTTTTTTTACCTAACCCAGGCTTGGAAAAACAAGCAAGGCTTTGGCTGGTCTTGCTTCTTTTCTAACATTTCATTGCCCATTTTCCCCAATTTTGCCATCTGGAATGTAAATTAAAGGGTTTTTTCCTTAAAAAAAACCCATCGTGTCTTATCAAATTTTCATTTTTTGGCTATTGAACAAAATGCAGATTGGTAAACTAGTGCTTATTTGGTGTGATTATTTCATTGGATATTTGGCGCAAACTCTTCAGGAAATTTAGTAGTCTAGCCTTTAAACCTCTGATCTTTTTCCATTGGCTGTTCCTAAGAAATATTGAACTACCAGAAGCTAAACAGCTTCATGGATATTATTTGACAGCTTGCTTTAATGCAAAAATGTGAAAAGTTTCCCACCCAAAGTCCTCATTAGTCTCTGTCTCTAAAGCATTGCATTCTGGAGAGGGTAGTAGGCATTGTATTCCCTATCACATGGATGGGTAAACCAATTCATAGGTCTTCCAGCGGTTTCCCAGCTCAGCCGTTCTTGCTTCTTAGTATTTTGCACAGCCTGTCACTAGCTTTAAATGTCAGGTCAGATTTTCACATGGAGCTTTGTTGATTTACAACAGATGAGGAAGAAACACCATGTATTTTAAACATGCAAAAACATTGCTAGATTGGTTCTGCTGCTGTGTAGTCTTCTCTTTGTAAAATAAAGAATCTTTTAAAAGTATTTCATCTTGAAAATCCTGCTGCAGAAGGAGAGAAGAAGCTTGTCTCAATGTGGTGCTCATCATTCTCATCCTCCACTGCTACTGTTTGCTGTGCCTGACCCAGACCAAATTCAGGTGCCTCAGAAATGCAATCTTTCACTTAGAGAAAATGTAGGGCATTTTTTCTGGAAATGCAGAGATGTGGTCACAAGACTAAAATTCAGCCTACAGTGCTTCAGCTCGGTTGCTGGTGTAAAGCAGAAATACTGTTATTTCGGAAAGCTGATCACTCAGATGAATGTGGAAAATGTGAGAAGAATCAAGTGCTTTTTGACTCAGTGATGTTTATCTACCAAAATGAACACCTTAATTRTGATTTGTGCATTTTTATTAGATTGCATCCAGAAAACGATCAAAAAAGTCTAAGTTATTGTCTAAATTTTGGATTAGATATTTTATTGTTGGTGAAAAGTGTATATGATGTTTTGATATTTGTTGGTTTGATTTTGATCAGAAATTGCTCCAAAACCTATCATCTGAGACAATCACCATATTTTACGTGGATTTTTTTCTGCAGTGCTGAGTTTAGTTTATCCTAATAGGAGTAAGGTCCAAGCCCTGTAACGTCACAGCTCAGAGGGGTAATTCCTGCAGGCTCTGATAATGTGTCACCTCCTCTTACTGAGGCTGGATACCATCGTACTCGTTAGGAGATGTAGTTCAGCCAGGGAACCTGAACTTCCCATCAAAAGCAGAAGGCTACAAAACTAGGTATTTTTTTTTCCTGAAATGTCACAACAGAACTTTTATAAGCAAAAAATACTTGTTTTCTTAATTAAAAGTTAGATTTTCCATTTTTGTTTACTATGGAGAATATGGGAATACCAGCCAGCTCTTGTCACGCTAAAACAAATCTGACCTGGGTAGTGAGAAAAATAACTTGCCTTGTCTTCCTCACGTAAGCCTAAGAGTAATTTTCAGTGACTGACCAGCCTCATTGTGAAAGAGCATTCCTTGTATCCTTTTCTTTAGACATCTAAATCGAAGTCTCTAAACCTGAAGCTGAATCCCACTTTTCCTTAGGGAGCCTGGGAGAAAGGTCTAAAGCTCAGATTCATCACACAATTTAGGGCACAGATCTTGAGCTGTGCAAGATGGCTACCTAATCACCCTAGGCTGACATGTCCAGAGAAAAAATAATTACAGCTAAGATCTCTGGCAATGCATCTGTCTTTCATGTTACTAGAGCAGCTACTTTTCTATTAGCAGACTGCAGATGATGTGAGTATACTCCCAATGAAGATGTCTCAGCTACTTAAAGCAAGGTGGGATGGATCTAGACCAGAGTACAGGAAACTAATTTACTCCATACAGTATATCACAGCCCAGATTTTTAGTTGTTAAAAATCAGTACACCCAGCTGAAGTCAATGGAGCTATGTTAATTTATTTCAGCTGGACCTCTGACCTCAGCTCTGGATTTTGCATAAGATTTCTTTGGTCTCCCCTTCTTAATGTTCCACACAAATTCTTCACTGGAATTAATATCTGGTTCTGTAGACTGAGCAGTAATGGAAACAACAGTTTTTGTTTTCAGGAAATACTATATTTTTGTCTGAGATTGATTTATGAAATAGAGGTAAACACACAATAATTAAAAAGAAAACAAAAACCACAAGAACCATCATTTCCTTGAAAAACATCAGCTGTGTAGGTCAATAAATAACAAACACAGTTCAGCAATGATGAATGTAAATTAATACTTAGGGGCAAGTAACCAATTTGGATAGTTTGTGCTCCCTTTATTAGCCCCTCTGCACTGTTGAACAAAGGGAAAAACATAGGGATTATATGGAAAAATATTGATAAAATCAACACCACAAACAGCTGCATTTTGGGAGACAGAACTTGCATTAAGAAGCTATGATAAAAAATACTTAAAGTTTGTATTTCTTCAAGGATAAACACGGAAAACAGATGCTATGGGAGGCATTTCGTATAGCAACCGAAAGAAATCTCTTTCTTCATTAGGAGTCATAAAGTATTTGTTTGGAAAATCTGCTTTTCAAAACAGTCTTTTAGGCCTAGRTTTCCTCTCCTATTGGTCTAATTGCTCTTTTAAATCCTCGTCCTGTTTCACCGCAGTATATGAAAAGAGTATCCATCTACTTGCTGCTGGGAGATCTGGGCTTGCACTCTGTTGGGAGATTTGGGCCCATGAACTCTGTCAAGTCCTGTTTCCCAATGTGCCAGTCATCACACTGGAGAATGATGTTGGAAGCAAGCTGGTGAACAGCTAGAGATGTTCTCCTGTGGGGACCAGACCTATTCCTAAAATCTGCCAGAGAAACTAGTGCATGCCAGCAGCATCAGGTGGTCAAATAACCCAGTCAGGAAGGTTTCTCATATGAATTTTCAATGACAGCTTAATTCTGTATCACCTGGTGGCACCCATAGGTTATCATGTCCCTGTCTGAGAAGCAGCACTGGGAGTTAAACCTGTGGTGTGTTTTCCTTTGCCCAGTCCTAGCTAACATATCACTATTTCAGTAACAAACTTGATGATGGCACAGCAGAAAGATGTCAAATGCATCTGGAGACATTAATACCCAAGTCTTGTCAAAAGGTTTGTAACTTGATACAGTAGATGAAGTACTTCTTCTGATTAAGAGCAAATGAGGACTCCTTCTGTGCTTAATATGCCACAAATATTTCCTTCTGAAGAACAATATTTTGTACTTCTATAGATATTCACATTCTACGATTTCACAGGAATTCACAACTTTAACACCTTTAACCTCGTAAAACCTGCTGGTTTTATTATCTCTGTTTAATGGAAGGGAAAACTGAAACAGAGGCAGCAGAAGAACATACTCACCAGCACAAGGCGTTTGTAGCAGAGCTGGGAACAGAGCCCAGGTTCCCTGACTTTTCAGTCTTCCTCAAAGCCACCCCTGGATTTTAAGCTAAAGAGCTCTAGTGCTTTTATACACTGCCAACTGCTCAGAAAAATCCCATGAATGATTGTTGATTACTACTTTGTAGACTTCCTATTTAAAGGTCCCAGTCCTTACTGAAACCCCATTGTACTCAATATAAAGACACAGATAGGAATTATTTTTATTCCAAAGATTATAGTGTCTAGTTCCAAACAAGCTTTAGTTGGAGAAAATCAGAATGGATGAACCGAAGACATAAAAACAAGACTGCATGGCTATATACATTTGGAATTCCTCACCAAAATCAGTTCGTATTTTAAAATCAGTAAAAGTATAATGGTATAATGCACAAACAAACCCAACTTTACTTTCTCAAAATTCACTTTATACTTGAATACTATTTTTAATAGCTTTACTCTGATAGTATATTACATCTATATTACACATAAGAGAGGACGCAAACTGACCTCTCAGTTATTCCAATTAGAACCCTTTTCTAATTTAAAAAGATCCCAACCTTTTTTTCTTATTCTTAAATAGCATTTCTATCCAGCATGCATTTTGGCCTACTGCCTCATATTTTATTTTATACATTCTAGTATATGACTGAGTGTTGTTATGCACAGCCATTAAGTTCCCTTTCTTTTATCACAAGGGTGTTGTCTTCAAGCAACTCCAGCAGATCAGGTCTATTTATTACTGGCATTTATAGTTAGTTAAACACAACCTGCTTGATTCCACACTGCTTGCACTTAACCAAACCACTTTCCCAGGTGTTCTTCCTACTGCATAGTTTAAAGTTTCCAAGATTTCCCTTCAACAGATGTTAAACCCACTGGTCTCTAGTTTCTTGGTCTTTAATCTCTTGACCCTTTTTAAACTAATGGAGTTGTATTTGCCACTTCCTAATCCTCAGGAATCTACTTCATTTTTAAGAATGTCGGTTAATTTCATGCCTTTTACTAATGCTTGTGAAATCATGTTATTTGGACCTGGGGCTATATCTACCATAACTGCACTCAATTTTTCTTTTTCTAATTACAAATTTTGCTTTTAACTATAGAATGTCTTCCTTTTGTCTCTGGAAAATTGATCCATTGTTTAGTCAGAGTATTGTTCCACCTTCTTCTTCTAAGACAAAAAGAGGTAACTGTTTAACAGGTCTTTTTATTCCCTTGTGCCTCAAATGGTAAGCTTTACTTGCACAGAGGAAAATGAAGTTGCAGAAAGAAAGGCAGTTCCCATACATTTTGCTATCCTCAGTGGGACTTGAGAATTTCCAACATTACTCTAGAAATGTGAAGCCATATCAAAAAAACTCTCAGTCTGATTAAAAATTGTGAGATGGCCAGCAGTTAAGAACAGTTGGGTAACGCATTGAATAAATAGTCTTGCTGCTTTTCTTGGATTTCCTTTCTTCCAGTAAGATCTTAGTGAAGGAACCACTTACGACTCATAGACCAAATCAAGTGCTCTGTTGAATTGAAGCCCACGTGTGCTGAAGGGAAATGTGCTGGTATATTTTCTTTGATAATTGAAACACTTTCTAGGCCACCCTCACCTTCAGACAATTATGAAGAAAGTCTCTGAGCATTTTGAGACTGAGTTTTTCCCAGACTGTCCAAATGGGAGTTAAAAACTATATGTTAACAAGTTCCAAGAAGCATATTTTGACTTTTTGTTGAGAGCTATGAAACCTTTTCCCACTGTCAGTTTTCTCTTGGTACTTTAAAATCTTTTTCCCTAGTTACAAGGTGCTTCTGACCTTATTCCTTGGAATCCCATCTCCTCATAAGCAATATTAGGTAGCCCTAAGGGTTCCATTTGCAGAGGCAGGCCATACTTTATCTGATATGAATCATATCTTTTGGCTTCAGCTGTGAAGTTCTCAATACCCTTGAAATCAAGCTCTCTCAGATGCAATCCATTCAGTTTCTGAAGGCTCTATTCGTGTGTTATTTCACTGGAGTAGGTTTGGACACCCATACATGTTCTGGACAATACAGAGAATTGAAAATTAAGAACTAATTTTTTTCCCAGATGTGTTGGGAATTTCACAGGATCTAAACTGAGTACTGATAATTTTTTACCTAAGACCAAAACTATATAGAAATTTTATTTGTGATGAACTTGTCTGATTCCCTTGTCACTATGGGCAAACAAAGGACTGACATCTAAGTTTAATTGGAACTACCTACTCTCTGCATTACTAAGCAAGGGAAATCTAAAAAGCATGAAGATCCAAGAAGCGTTGATGGACTCTATTCTGTTCAAAACTCCCACAGGAGGGAAGGTCTTTAAATGTAATGTAGATCATGAAGTTTTTGCTTTCAAGTGCTGTCACAGGAGAAGTCGGTGGCATCGTATACGGAAAAATAAATGAAAAATTCTATTGCTAATCTTAGAAGCCCAGAAATTTCATCTTTCAAGGTATGTTTTGCATTGAAGAAGAACCTTAGAAAGGAGGAAAATGCAGTAGAAAATCAAAAGGAGCATTTTATATATGTCTTGTTTACACTGCCTGCTGAATTTCTACAATGACACAAGACTCCCCAATTCTGCCAATATGCAGAAATTGGTATATTTGTTAGACTGCATGTCCTGGTTTCAGCTGGGATAGAGTTAATTTTTTTTTTTCCTAGTAGTTGGTATA